>OX439483.1:469394994-469707549 GCA_949320155.1 Melangyna quadrimaculata | reverse complement strand
TTCAAACTCAAACTTGAAAAAATATGATCTGATTTTTTCTTATAAAAATGTGGAATTAAATGAGAAATTGGCTTAAATTCCTCGGTGGATAAGTTCTTTTATTAATTCTTCATCAACCACAGAAAAACGGATAACTATATGTCTTCTATTTTTTTAGAAAATCTATAAAATCACGAAAAATACTAATTGTATTAAATCATTTTGTTTATAAAATTGACCGTCCTGATAGACCCATAGACCCCCCCCCCCCACATAGTGAAAACTACTTGTTTTTGGTCCCTCTACAAGAATCCGTAATGTTTTGTCGCCAAATATTTCCAGCCCGGATTCATAATAGTAGGTATATGAATTTTTGTGAAAAACTAAAAATTTTGAATGGCTTCCCGATTTTGTTTTTCCCAAGGGCGACTCAAAATAAGTGATGAGGATAAGTTTAGAAAACCATTAAGCATATACTATGAGTTGCACACATTGATTTGGCAAAAAATGCTGAAAACGATCCACCCTACTATTCATGCAAAATCGTAAGTTTACAAATTGTGTGAAATAATAAGTTTACAAAAAAGTTTGCATGAATGACGTTTTTATTCATTTGGTTAAATGTTGTATAATTGAATCAGTTGACAGATTTGGTGTGTGACGCACTAGACGTGTTTAGATTTCGAAGTTATTTTTCAATGAAAACCCTTTCCCGAACCAACGCGAACTCGGTGCCGAATGCCTCGGAACAATAAAAAAAAAAGTAAAACAATAATATGAATGAATGAATAGAAAATTTGATTGCACTGTGACCTTGAGATCTATTGTGCCCCCCACCTAGAGCTGGATGAGGCCTGCTCATCTTACAGCTCTTCCTCCAGATGTACTCCCCTCTGAAGAATTGGAGTATATGGAGTATTTTAAGAGATGTTAAGTCGCTCTCTTCTACCTGTTAGCGTCCCAGGTTCTTTTTTTCTTTGATGTATGAGTGTACTACATCTGCCTAGAATGTGGTCCGGCGTATCCTCATCTGCGTCACAGAACCTGCATGTGGCACTACTTTCTAGACCAAGTATACTAAGGTGTCTTTTTAGTTTGCAGTGCCCAGCGAGGAGACCCGTTATAATTCTTAGGTTGTTCCTACTTAAGCTTATACAGTATGTAAAACGTAGTTGGTTATAATTTACAAGTAATAGTTAAGCCTGTCTTAGCTCTGGGAGTTCTTTCCAAGTTTAGGATCTTATTGCCTCCTCTTATTTTTTGATTTTGTTTCTTATCACGTTTTCTCATATTCCGCAATATGGTTCAGGTCCAGTGTTGCCGCAAGCTAAAATGAAAAGTTGCTACAACCTCCAAAAGTCACTAGATTAGCTGAAATTCTGGAACCCAAATGTCGCTAGAAGTCGCTAGACAAAAATTGTAAGACAAAGCTTACAAAAATTTTTCTCTGAATCACAATAAATAATTTCACTATCGATTTGTTCAATTTCCTCAGTTTCAATTACTTCAAAAGCATTTTTAAATATATATTTCCTCAGTACAATTTCTGGTAGTTATAAACACAACATTTTTTTAAGTAACTAATCTTATTCAAAGATTTTGTTGGCACTTCTGATTTTGTAGTAGCCCGTAGCGTAATGGTAAGTGCGTTCGACTGTCATGCTGGAGGTCTGGGTTCGCTTCCCAGCCTCGTCCACGTAAAAACTAAAAAAATTTTTTTTCATGGCTACTGCCTCTTGCAAGGAATTGACAAATCCTCCAAGAGTATCACTTGTCACAAATAAGTGCTTCTCGTCTAGCCGTTTGAATTCGGCATAAAATTGTAGGTCCCTTCCATTCCTGTCGACAGGCTCACGCAGGAATGGTTGCGAGTTGTTAGTCACTAGGCCCTGGTTCTTCATGAGCCGTTGTGCCACCCAATTTTTTTTTTTATTTTTTTTTTTATTACTGATTTTACTTTTGACAAGGTTCATCATGCTAAAAATGCACTCTATATTCAGCCCTTCAAAAGTCGCTAGAAATAATCTAGCGACATCAAAATATTTTTTGTCGCAGAAGAAGTTGAAATGTCGCTAGATCTAGAGACAAAGTCACTCGAACGGCAACCCTGTTCAGGTCCCATTAAGGGAGTTGTTGCGCTTTTTTTGTGCTAGGGAGTCTGCCTCTTTGTTGCCTGGACACAATAGTAACGAAGAAATATAATGGTCACAAGCTCACGGCAATTTTTGGACGAAAATGTTTTAAATTACAACTTTTATCGCCAACTAATCGCGATGGCATAATTATAGAACACGATCAGAGTTTTTTTGAGTTCTCTCAGATATCATATATGTACAAGTACAAACATATATATTCATTTCTGAACACGCATAGTTCTAAAAGTCACACTGAAGTTTGGATAAGTTTAACCAAATAAATTTGGTAAAATTTCCTCCGGCAAAATCCTTTGATAATTTTTACAAAATTATGTTAATCATTTCCCATACAAAATTTTCACAGTTTATTAGCCATATTATAAATTTAATCAAATCTTAAACTTATCTAGTAGACTAAGAGCCCAGGGCCACCAGACATACGAAATTTTATCAAAGCTAAGATTTTTTCTGCGAACAGATACTATGGTAGCTAAGAACAAATGGATACTAGGAATCTTCAATCCTGGTGCAATTAAGAGGTAACGAGTGTTAAATTTGCATACAAATGTCGCAACATTGCGTTACTTTATCAAAGCTGAATTTTGTATATGTTTTAGGGGGGTGTCATTAATTTTATTGGACACTTGCCAGACATCTACAGTGGGACCCAACGTGAGCCAGACATTTAAGATCTGTCAAACTAATCGTTATGTTTTCTGTGGGAAAATATTCTACAATATTTTCCAATCGGCAAGACACCTACAGCGGGGCCTTACATCACCTTAAAACTGTCAAAATAATAATTCTTTGTTACTTAATCGTGATTTTTTCGCTTATTTTAGCTGCTTTTAAATGTCTGGCAAATGAATACGCCCCACTGTAGATGTATATCTGATGGGGAATAATTTTTAAACAGTTGCCCTTAAAACATATAAATGTTAGCTTTAAAACTACAACGTAAATGGCACCATTAGTTTGACATATTTTAATTGTCTGACTCACGTTAGGTCCCACTGTAGATGTCTGGCAAGTGTCCAATAAAGTCAATGACACCATCCCCTAAGACACATAAAAAATTCAGCTTTGATAAAGTAACGCAATGTTGCGACATTTGTATGCAACTTTAACACTCGCTACCTCTTAATTGCACCCGGATTGAAGATTCTTAGTATCCATTTGTTCTTAGCTACCATAGTAACTGTTCACAGAAAAAATCTTAGCTGTGATGGGGCTCTTACTCTATAGTGATTTATGACGTTGCAGCAATACCCTTATTATTATTGCGAAAAAAACACAACAAATTAAAGTTCCTTTTTAATTGATTGTTATTTAGTTGTTAAAATAAACTAATTATTTTTATACAGGAACAGCAATAATAAATTACTTAAATTCACTCTAACCATTATTATTTATTATTTGGTTAACGTCATTTGCCTAAAGAAGAGTGTAATTACACTCGAAACGACGCATGTGATAGAATTTCAGACAAATAAAAAAATACAATACAAGACCTATAGCCCACAAAGAAGTCATAATTTTTTTTTCAATTCACACTGACATAGTTTGAAAATTAAATTGTGAAACAACTTAACAACATCACCTTAAAATAAAAGCGTGTGGATTTGGATCAAGTAGATAATCCTTAGTTACTGTAAAACGGGTCGAGAAATCAAAAAAAAAAAATGGAATAAATATTGTATATTCCAGAATCTTTACAATGATGGTACGAAAGGAATAGTTTCAAACGTCTTAAAATTAAAAAGTAAAATGTTTAGATGCATGCGTGTAAGACTACGTATAATTTAACAAAGTTGCTTTGATTTTATGGTTCATGCAAAATTTCTGTAAAAAAATGTGCTCAAAATGTTATCGTCGTTTTTTTTTTTTCTATAAAACTTGGATTTGAAAAATGTAGAAATAACTTTCGAAGTACATAACGATAACATCCTGGCCATTTATTTGTGGACGTATATAGACAAAATAAATTTTCTTAGAAAAAGCTTTTTAACTTTTTATTTGATTTAAAAAAAAATCAGTACACTAGTACGAATTGAACAGATTTTGCTCAAAACCATCAATTTTTTTGTTGGAAATATCGCCGTTGGAAAAATCGCTTTCAACAAAATGCAACATCCCCATTAACATATTTGAGCTGTCCGATTTCAAATTATAAATGTCAATTTTCTTTTAAGCTTGTCCTTTCCTTTATAATGGGTGATTTTTTAAGAGGTTTAGAACTTTAAAAAAAAAAAGCACAAAAAATTCGAAAAAATGAATGAAATATTTATTTGAATCGATAGTTTGAACCTTGCAATTTAATGTTTAAAGATAATTTCATGCAAATGTTGACCGCGGCTGCGTCTCAGGTAGCCCATCCGCTGAGTCCAATTTTGACCGGTATCTCACGAATGAATGCATGGATGTTGGCTTCCCGTGCGTCAATCGAAGCGGGCTTGTCCCTATAGACATTAGCCTTGACATACCCCCACAAAAAATAGTCTAATGGTGTCAAATCGCACGATCTAGGCGGCCAATTGACCGGCCCGAAACGTGAAATTAACTGTTCACCAAACTCGCCTCGCAATTGCGCCATTGTTTCGCGTGCTGTGTGGCATGTGGCACCGTCTTGTTGAAACCACATATCATGCAAGTCAAGAACTTCCATTTCGGGCAAAAAAAAGTTTGTTATCATCGCTCGGTAGCGTTCACCATTGACAGTAACGCTGCGATTCGCATCATCTTTGAAGAAATATGGCCCAATAATGCCGCCGGCCCATAAACCGCACCAAACAGTGGCTTTTTCGGGATGCATTGGTAGCTGTTGCAATGCTTCTGGCTGATCTTCACTCCAAATGCGGCAATTTTGCTTATTTACGTACCCATTCAACCAAAAATGAGCCTCATCGCTGAACACAATTTTTCGATAAAAAAGCGGATCCTCGGCCAGCTTTCCAAGAGCCCATTCACCAAAAATTCGGCGTTGTGGTAGGTCGGCTGGCTTTAGTTCTTGCACCAGCTGTATCTTAAAAGGCTTTACGCCCAAATCCTTCCGCAAAATTTTCCACGTAGTGCTGTAACAAAGGCCTAACTGCTGGGAACGGCGCCGAATCGACATTTCGCGGTCTTCTGTCACACTAGCTGATACGGCCGCAATATTTTCTTCACTACGCACAGTACGTAAACGTGTTGGTGGTTTAATGTCCAACAAAGTAAATTTGGTGCGAAATTTGGTCACAATCTTCCGAATAGACTGCTCAGAAGGTCGAGAATGCCGACCATAAAATGGAAGCAGCGCGCGATGAACATTTCGAACCGAGCACGAATTTTGATAGTAAAATTCCATGGTTAAATTGCAAACCAAACTGAAGCTGTTTGACAGTGAAACAAGGTACTAAACACACGTCAGCTGTCAAAACCAGTGTTGCCAAAACAAACCAGCTAAAAAAATCACCCGTTATATCTAAAACTTTCTTCTTCCTTTAACTCTTGAAAATATAAGTCACATTTTGTAATCTTAAAATAACTTTGAAATCTTTAATATCTCATAATAAATTTCAACTTGTATTATCTTATTGGTTTGTTGCCTTTTATTCAAAAGTGTATTTTTTTGATAATTGATATTTTTACTAAAGTCTATTGGTTTGGCCGAAAGACGTCTACCAGACTGACATTATTTATGTTAACATACTAACATCATTGTTTTGATTATATTTTACAATGTTTTGTTTTTAAAAGTTTTCCTTTCTTACACAATTTCTATAGCGTAAAGATCTCACTGTTTAGTTATTAAGTACGTCCCATCCACGTTCTCCATTAAGGATTTTTAGCGTTTCTTCTAAGTTGATCGACTGTGCTCCAAAATATTTAACTCGGAACTCTCTTAAAATGGGGCAAACAGCAATAAAGTGAAATACATCTTCTCTTTCCCTACAGTTGCATAGAGTACATAGGATAGGTAGCTCTGGACGGTGTGGAATAAAGTTCAGGTTTAGTAACTCTTCTCTTAAACGGAAGATCGTGGATATATATTCCCTTGATTGGTTTGCTAAAAAGTAGGTTTTTTTATTCATGTAGTGGTCCAGTTTGCTATAATATGATCTGTACAACGAATTCTGAGCGTTTTCCATAAAGTTATCATACATTCTGTTTCCTGTTTTCTTCAGCAATTCCTCGAACTTTGATTTTACAGCTTCCAGTTGGTCATCAATTGTAATCAGTAAAGTGTATCCACACTCTGCTGCCAGCTTCTTCCACTCTTGTACACACCCTCCTTCTGTCAACAGTAAATGTTTAAGTAATATTTTTGGTATTCGTTTTTCATGCATTGCCAAAACTCTTACTATGTTGTTTAAATGAAGCTTAAGAGTATCCAGAAACATAGGAGGAATACCAGTTTCTAGTTGTAACATATAGTTGGGTGCACTACTCGAGAATCTGTAAAATCTCCTGATGAAATAGCGGAGAAACTTTTCGACTGCTTCAAAAGATCTAAATCCCAAAGCTTGTGCACCATAGAGAATTATGGCAGTTGCTGTTGCACGAAATATTTTTTGCTTTGAGGTATGCGAAATATCTTTCTTGTTAATACAACTTGCCCAAACAGTACAGGTTGCTCGCTTTGCTTCAGCAACTTTGGCTTTAAGATGATTGTTCATGTTAGCGTTCGATGTAATTAATACCCCCAGATATTTTTATTCCTTTACTATTTCTATTTCATTTCCCTGGAACGTCCACTTTTCATTCCGTGAATACCTGCCACCACCTCCTCTCATAATCATCATTTTAGATTTCTCTAGGTTAACAGATAGGTTCCAACTTTTACAATACCCTTCCAATCTATTTATCATAAGCTGCATGCATCCAATAGTTTCTGCGAGGAAGACTATGTCATCCGCAAACAATAAACCTGGGGTCTCATCACGTCAAACGAAAACGATAGGACGATATCGTTTTCAATGTTGCTATCTCTATCACTTCAGTAGAGAAAAATTAAGACAGATATCTCCAAAACGATATCGTTCGATCGTTTTTGTTTTACGTGATGAGGCACCTGGAATCTTTGCCTCACGTATCTGCACTCCACCTTTAACAGTATCTGTGATATCATTAATATATAGAATAAAAAAGAGCGTGCTTAAAACGCAGCCTTGTTTAACTCCAATCGTAGTTTCAAATTCATCAGAGTAGCACTTTCCGTCCCAGACACGAGCTACATTATTATGATACAAGGCCCTTAGTATATTTATCGTTTTTGTTAATATTCCTATTCTATATAATTTATAGAAGAGTGCTTCGCGGGGTATAGAATCGAAGGCTGCTCGAAAATCGACAAAGAAAGCGTAGAGTTTTGTATTTCTTTTCTTATAGATTTCCGCTAGGCTGAGTAACGTAAATATTTGGTCCACAGTGGAATAGTTTCTCCTGAAGCCAGCTTGGAATTCCTGCAAAATCTGTTTACTTTCAACTCACTGTGTAAGTCTTTTATACAGCACAGATGAAAACAGTTTATACGATGTGTTAAGAAACGATATTCCTCTATAATTAAATGGATTATCGTAATCTCCCTTTTTGTGTAGCGGATATATTATAGATTGTAGAAAAGACTCAGGAACTTCAGCCGTATCAAAAACACCATTGAAAGACGATGCCAGTAGTACTTTGAACTCAGGTGTGCTGTTTTTATAAAACTCAAATGAGATTCCATCCTCTCCTGGTGCTTTATTGAGTTTGGAGTTATAAATGACATCATCAAAAGTGTATTTATTTGTTCACAAAAGTTTTTTTAAAATAGCATTGTTATGTGTGAGTCACATAATAGACATCAAAAAGTTAATGTGGATTGTATGGCTTAATGCAAGAATCGTCTTTTAAAAATACTTTAAACGGCAAACAAAATATTAAAAAACAAGAACCAAAGCCAAAAGTCTAAGATTATTGATTTTTAAAATCAAATTATTTTAGAGTAATACTTTTTCAATAAATATTTTTAACAATATTGAAAAAAAATTGTAGACAAAATATTTCAAATAAAAAGTTTGTTTCAAAAATGTTTGTATTAAGTAGATACTGACCCTTTAATTCGATGTTTTTATCAATATCTATTCGGCCGCTAAGAACTATGCGCTTTTATGTCTTCAAGTTTCCGAAACATTTGAAAAAAATTGTTATTATTTAAAAAACTTATCTCTTTCCTAAAAAATCTTTTGTATTTTTTTTTTTTTTTAATTTTTTATTTTTAATTTTTAATTTTCTCAAAACCAAAAATTGATAATACGGGTAGCATCGAATAAGAACCTAAGTTACTAAATACTAAAAAACATACATTTTTTATTTACAGTCCTTACTTACTTAGTAACTACTTATGCTGGCGCCACAGTCCGTTGTGAACCAGGGCCTCAAGCAACAAGCTTTCTCCAGCAAGCTCTGTCCCTAGTTAGCTGCTTCCAGTCGCACGCAAAGTTGGTTGAAGTCCTCTCCCACTTGCTTGTGCCACCGGTTTCACGGTCTTCCTTTACTGCGCCGTCCCTCGGGGATGGATTCAAATACTAGTAGATTTTAAATATAAATTATGGTCTTTTACATACAATTTTTGTAAATTTATCTTAAGCTGTTTGTATTTATTATTTGGATAATTTTAATAAACTAGCTGACCCGGCAAACGTTGTTCTGCCACATAACATATTTCTAGTGAATACTTTTAAATTTGCTGTTCTTAAATTAAAAATAAAGAATGTATTGTAATTGTGTTCAAATCTTTGAACGATCTTTAAAATTGATCGAATGTCATCGATAAAAAAAACGATCGTTTATCGATAAAATAGAACAAAAAGAACGAATAAAACGATTTGAGCGAAAGTGTGTTTGACGTTTCTGCTGTCGGCAATAACAGTGCGCTCCTGTCCTATTGAGAAGAAAAATTTCGCAAAGCAATATCGGTGCGGACCAAGTACGACGACAGTGGACACAACATAATCGACGTTGAAGATAGTTTCCACGTGGATATTAGGCAAATATTCTCGTGATTGGCATTTTGCAGTTATGGGTATTTTGTTGATGCAAAAACTAAATATTAATAAACTTTATGACCTTTTCTGATACCTGCTAAGTATACACAAAAAACTTCATAAGAATCGGTCGATCCGTTTGGGAGGTGTGCGACCACTAACACCGTGACACGAGATTTCTCATATACATATATAAATTCCAATGCAATTTTTATGGAAAAAAATCAAAATAGCGATGAGTGACCCCAAAACTCAAAATGTTTAAGCCCATTTTGTACAGATATTTTTTAAACCACAAGCAAACACCACAAGCAAACTTTGTTAAATTTGATTATTGTATACCTTTTAGAAATGTTAATTTAAAAAAGAAAAGGTAGGTATTTACAACGAGTATTTTACATATGAGTTTGCTGAGCTTCACATTAATAAATTTTTCTGTCAGAAGGATAGCTGTAAGAAACAAAACTTTTGTCTGCAAATTCTATTAAAATTTAAATATTCTATAACTTAAGACACCTAACATAGTTCATTGCAATTCCAAAGGATTTGCGATAAAAAAAAAAATAAAACATAAAATAGTTTCTCTTGCATACCGATAGTTACGAAGATTGTTATTGATTTTAGAAGAAATACGGTATCAGTTTACCTTGATTCACATAGGACCAATAAATATGAGAAGAAGCTACTTAGAGGAATAATTTAATACATATTTTTCTCGTTGATTCTTAGGCATTCGATAAGGTCTGGCGCAAAGCCTGAACAGGATTACCTATATCTATCCTGGCGTGGTCTACGCTTAAGCGCCGAAAGTCCGAAGTCGTATTAAAAGAATTAACAATACTATTTAGAATGAGATTACTGGTGGAGGTGCAGATCCATAGATCATTAAACAAAATATGTTCACAGAAAGTTGACGGAATCGTCTTTTTAATCCAGTAATAAATTACTCTTACAAATGTTGGTTACGAGTTACCAGCCAATCCTAAAAAATGTCAAAACTTTATAAATTCATCTTCAATTTCAATTCATAACAAATTGGAATTAATTTTCCACGACATCCTTCTCTTCGACTCTGGACTATTTTATATTATGGCAGCAGCAGCATCGATCGGTAGAAACCCGCCTCATAAAATATTCCCCATACTTTGCCAAAGACAATACGTTGACGTTGATCCAAGAGAATACAACTAAAACGAAATAAATAAAATTAAATATTTATTAAATTTTGATTGGGATGGAACGCATCTTGGTTCCCAGTGAAGCTATAGAAGAAGAAAATAAAACTAAATCCCCTTCAATCTCTCAACCAACCTCAACTTAAACCTCTCATGAAGTATAACAACCCGTATTCGCACAAGATTACCATTTAAACTGCAATCAGACATCTTCTCCAATTCCAAAAAGGATCAAAATCAATGGCAGTACATGGCATCGTGGATCGGCAGGCAGAGGGTGAAATTGAGCTAAAGGTCTACCCAAACATTGACATCGCAACTGTGGCACAATGGCGGATAGATTCGGCTTGCCAGGGCATCAGACAACAACAATTCAATCCCGCGGAAAATTTAATAGTACCATTGCGAGAAATGAGGTCCGTAAATGCAGCTCCTATAACTCCAAGGAACCTGAAAGTAGCCCCACCACCACTCTCCGTCCCCCATCACTGCCACTGTGCTGTCCAACCTCACCGTCTCATCGTCATTGTAAATGGAAAATCGTTCATTACAGAAATAACGAACTCCTTTTTTAGCGTTATTTTGTACTGCACGGATATCAATTGGCCTTGTTGCATTCCGTTGACGGATTCTGTCCCATTGCAGCGACTTTGAGCGACGAGTGAGTCACGCAGGATCGTTATGAAGACATCAACAATCAGCTACGGCTACAGCCAGCAACCAGTCGTGGAAAGAAATGAATGGTAATTTTGCACAGTAGCAGGCTAGGCATACATGGGTAGGAGGGCGGTGGATAGTTGCAATGCACGTACCCGCTATATACCCAGGTCCATATGCACAACACACGCCTGTCATGCGGCCACCTTGGAGTGTGGTGAAGGAATCCCAAGTTAGGCGTGTACCTATAGAATCGAGAATTTCCTAATAAGTACCAATGGAATAATTTTTGAATTTGTACTTTTCACGTGCGTTGTCTGTCGCAGGCTCTCATCAGTTTATCGTGGTTCAGGTTTGAGGCTATATGTGGCTCATTATCAAAGACGTGCAGGAAATTGTTTCGTTCAATTTTCTCTTAATGATGGAAAAATCTGGAAATTCAATTTGGGTAAAAGATGTTTTCAGAATCTCCCCGAACTAGGATGCGATGATGATGGTGCTGCGGGTATTCAAATTGGATGCGAACATTTCGGATGACTGACAAGTAAACATGCGACACAAAACGTCAACCGCATCAACTGTACATCAATTGTGTCAATCTGATGACCTGGTTTGACTTTTTCGTTAAACCGTGTGGATGATACGCTACACCCAGAGAAAATTGTTGTTTGAAATCATACAAGAGTCTTACTACCATCATGATATGTTTATTAGCAACATATAATAAAGTTAGCTAATTAGAAAAACTTCTCACGTTAACATCGTTTACATTAATTTAAAAGTTCATTCATTTGGCCGAAAAAATGGGTTTGCCTGGAAAGTTTTGGAGCAGTTTTCAAAACTTCATTTTTATAGATTTGAAGGAGCTCTTTCCGAATATTCACTTTGCCACTTTGTATTTTTGCCGCTAACGCTGACATTTTGAAAAAAAAAAACGGTGACCGAAAACAAATTTTCGCCAATATCTCACAAATTTTACGAAAAAAACAAAAAAATTGAAAGATAAATTAAAGCTGAGAACATTTCCTGCATTTTATGACTTATTAATTTTTTCGTAGGATGTAAAGTTTCGACGTACGAGCACCGTAAATTCTACTGCAACATTTTGTAGAACCAAAAATACTCATTTCCACACCATACCATGAGGTAGGTAAAGTGGCGCATCCACATGGTCCTTGACATCCCTTTTGTATTTGCAAGAAAATAGTTTAAGTAAAATTTTTGGATCTTGAGCTTAAGAGTGGTTACAAAAACTGGCCCATCCTTGCTTTTTTCCATTCCCTTCGCTTTGCATTTTGTTCAATCCCGTATCACAGTTGCACCTGGCTAAACGTTCGGAATCGGAACGAATGTTGTCGCTTTGCTGCTTCTGTAGGTATTTTTAATTGCTGTTCAAAAGTGTTTCAACATGTTTAGCCGCAGTGCACAATGTTGGGAAATTCTTTAGAAAACTGTGCTGGGATCCGGGATTCATAAACTTTCCGATACAAGATGTTGAGGTCAGTTAGTAATACTACGCAGTCAAACCCAATCATCTCCAAAAACTATGAAAACAATTAAATGGTTTAAGTGATATCACTTTATCTGCTGAAGCTAGGAGACATGTAAATGGTGTTTTAAGATATATGAATACATTTGAATGTGTGTTGATGGCTTCGATTGGGTCATGGGTGCAGGTTTCTATGCGCTATATGAAAGAAGCGTCATTTTACAAGACAGAGACGTCGATCTCCAGCTTGCAGCTGATTCTTTACCAATGGAATCTTATTTTATTGTAATGCAAAGCAGTTGGGCATCGATTGGGAGATATTTCAGAATCACTCTCATGGAACCAGAAAAGAACAAACTGAAACAAACGAAGAAACAAATTTCAAAAGAAACACCTTTTACGTCATAGTTGATTTGATTATATCTGGAATTTCTCGTCGGTTCGATGCCATAAATAATTTGAATGCAACCTTAAAATTTGTTTGACAATTTTCATCAATAGTCGTAACTGAAATTTAAAATTCCGCTACAAGCTTTATCCAAAACTTAAAATCACATGTATTTCAAGAGTTGAAGGAAAAATAATTTCATCTAAAACATATTTATAAAGACAATAATTTCGAAGCATATCCTCCATTCTTGAGTTTGCTGAATGCAATTTTCTCTCGGTTCCCAAAGCGAATTTGAAATTTTAGGAGTTTTTTCAATTTTTTTGCAATCTTTTGGATCTAGTTTCTTCTCTTCTCTTTTCTGTTAAAAAAAATGAATTCCCTATTCTTGGATGAACTGATACTTACACAAGCGAAATTGACGGTTTTAGGGTTTAAGGAAGATGCTAATCCACACGAAGTGTGTCGACTATTTAGTGTTTATCCTTCAAAAAGTATGTTGGAACTGCCATCACTACAACGAATCTAATACCAATTGATGATTTTAATTTCCTTTAGCCCAAATTAAATGATGTGGGTGTAGATGACGGCGCGGCGGCGACGTGGTTCAAATAGGACAGCCAATACCGCAATGCACATTCTGCAAAAGTGATTTGAGGATGTTACTTCACCCACAGACGACGATATCAAGTGGCCACTAAAATCGCACGATTTGAACATTGAGAGTCATCAACATTTTGTCTTGCACGCCACCAATCAGCAAAGTCACAGTGGTCATTTAAACAATGTGAATTTTACTCATCTCATTGAATTCAGAAAAAAGATAGTTAAGAAATAGTGTTGGTTACAAAACGGATTCCTGAGGCACACAATAAATGATTTTTTTAATTAATACTTGAATACTTGAAAGCATCCCATCCAATATTAGAGAAAGTTTATAAAGAACTCTGAAATGAGAATTCTAATCCATCAAAAGAGAGTAGCCATTCAACGTTTCTTAAATCTTAGATTACTTACTTACTTACTTAGGTCCTCGGACCTATTACGTCCGTGATGTTTCCCTTACAGGACATAGGGCCTCCACTACACCTACGCGCCATCGTGTACGATTTCTTGAAATATATTTCAGCTCTCTCCAACTTTTCCCCAGTCGTGCCGATTCCTGTTCGACCGTTCTTCGCCATGTACTTCTAGGCCGGCCCACTTGTCTTCCCTCCTGTGTGAGCGGGTTCCACTGCATTGCTTGAGATGCAATGCACCGATCGCCTTTTCGAAGCGTATGGCCAATCCACTGCCACTTTCTTCTTCGTATAATGGAGTCTATGGGCTCCTGACCCGTTCTCGCATGAAGTTCGGCATTGGAGATACGGTTGGGCCAGAAAATCCTCAAGATGTTTCGTAGACATCTATTAACGAAGGTTTGCAGCTTTCTAGTGACAATTTCAGTGACTTTCCAAGTGCTGCAGCCGTAAAGCAGAACGGATTCAACATTGAAGCGGAACAGTCGTAGCTTGGTCTTTAAGCTAAAAGAGTTGTTTCTCCATATTTTGGACAGCATTCCGAACGCAGCCTTTGCTTTTCTGATTCGGATATTCAACGCACTGTTCGATGATGATCCTCAAGGTGTTGATGTGATCAACACAGGAAGATCCAGTGCGGAAACCTGATTGTTCGGCGTCGAGTGTGTCTTCGAGGTGGTCTTTAATTCGGTCCAATATTATCCTTGCTATTATCTTGGCTACTGCAGGCAGAACGCATATTCCTCTCCAGTTTTCGCACTGTGTGAGATCTCCTTTCTTTGGGAGCTTGACAATCATTCCTTTTTTCCACTCTTCAGGAAAGCTCTCTGCTTCCCAAGCTCTCTTAATAAGTGGGTGCAGTAGCTCGCTCGATGTCGTTGGGGCTGCTCCTAAGAGCTCTGCAGGAATACCGTCAAGTCCAACCGCTTTGTTGTTCTTCAGTGCTTTGATGGCGGTGATAATTTCTTCTTTACTGGGGGGTACGGTGCGTATTCGGGAAATTGTTACTTCGGGTAGCTCAGTGGGAATAGGGTTCACTTCACTTGCGAAAACGCGGTTTAAAACCGCAGAAAAGTGTTCCCTCCACCTTATGAGCTGGTCCTCATCCGAAATTAGCAGGGATCCGTTTGTGTCTTTAACCAGGTGTTGTTTAGAGCTCTGGACACCAGTGAGCTCTTTGGTAATTCTGTAGACGGTCCTACTGTCACACCTACTAGCGGCTTCTTCTGCTTCTGTAGCCAGTGCGTTGATGTAGTTACGCTTATCACGTCGCACACTACGGTGAACTTCCCTCATCTTCATGCGGTACGTAGACTCAAGCTCGTTTCTCCCTGCTGCTGGGGTAGCTGCGATGCGAGCTTTAAGGTGTTTCCTTTCTTCGATCCTTGCCCAAGTTTCGTCGGAAAGCCAAGCACTATTTCTTCCTTGCGCCCGGCCGACTATACTTTCAGCACCGGATATGAACACATTTTTCACAGCACACCTATGATTTTCGATGGATGTGGTTTCCGTGCTGCTGATTGCGTTCAATCCTTGTGAAAGGTGGTCCCCTAGTTGTTGGCGCACTGCAGGATCCTTTAGTCTATCTGTATTAAATTTGGGCATTCGAGTGTTTCCTTGGGATCTCCGAACTGCAGCTGTACGCAATCTTACGGTAGCAATTATCAGATGGTGGTCCCGGGCCATTCCCATGTCAGCACCTCTTCTGTTACGGACGTCCTGGAGACTGCTTCTAAAACGCCGGCTGATCGCGAAGTGGTCAATTTGGTTGGAAGTTGCTTGTCTGTCAGTCGACACCCAACTGACTTTGTGGCACGTCTTATGCTCGAACATGGTCCCTCCAATAACAAGGCCGTTGGCGTTGCAGAAATTGACAAATCGTTCGCCATTGTCGTTTCGGTTACCAACACCATGTTTTCCCATGACATGCCTTAGCCCAGTGTTGTCATTGCCAACCTTGGCATTTAAGTCTCCCATCACCATAACTATATCACCTCGTGGAACGCTATCATAAGCAGCACTCAGCCGGTTATAAAAGGCCTCCTTCTCCTCGTCAGAAGAGAGCAAAGTTGGGGCGTAACACTGTATGATGGTGACGCGACGTACTCTAGTCCGGAACCTGGCTTTCAGGATCCTGTCACCTAAAGGCTCCCAGGAAATTAGGCTTTTGAGAGCTGTTTTGGAAAGCAGCAATCCAACGCCAGATTCCCGAGCGCTTCCAGGTGTTTTTCCGGAATAGAAGAGTACAGTGTTACGGGTTGGTGACTTGAACTTCCCCGAACCCAGCCATCTAACTTCACTTATCCCTAAGATGTCCATCCTATACCGCATGAATTCCTTCTCTAGTTGCAGGAATCTGGCATTCTGAGGACCTTCTTTTCCATTGTCAAGAAGCGTCTTCACATTCCAGAAACCAATCTTTGTCCGGGTACAATAGCCAAAAGTCGTCAACGAGTTATCATTAATTATCCGAGGCGTAGTGTTGGTTTCGGTAGCGGGTTGATTTCAGTTACGGAGAATGCTAACCTCCGTAACCTATCCTAGAAAGCTAGGCCTTTTCGCACTTGTAATTTTAGCCTATTTATGTATATTGGGATACATAAATAGTTGCCCGGGGACCACCACGAGGAGGTAAAACAAGCACTTCATCGTGACTGATTGTTGCGCTACTGGCCCAGACCAAGTTCTGAGCAATCAATAGTTTCCCGATCAGGCACGATGCAGGTCCCGATCAGGCACGATGCGGATTAAGAAAGATCTGTAAATTTTAAATACCAGTAGAGCAGGGCAGATACTGTGGCAGATGGGTGGTATAAAATGAATTACTTTGTTTTTTCAATAAAGAAGTGAAATTTAAATATTAAAACATTAAAATTACTTTGGTTTTAAGTAAAATGAATTACTTCCTCAAAACTTCATTTTTCTAAGTTGGTATGAATAAAAATACATGGATTTTCATGAGACCCTAAGAAAATGCTACATTTTATTCATACATAATTCTATAAGATCACTACCGAATTTGTGTGTTTCGGTTTTGAGATCTTTCAATACTATAGCTATTAAGTCAGAAAGAATATTCTTCTCATAGGATCATTTAGAATTACAGAAGACGTAAAAACTCTTTCAGGCAGTGTCATAATTTCAAAAAAAGAAGAGCTACACGCTTATTAGCGTCTTGTAGAACTTAGAAGATAATTACGTATTGAGCTCCTCTACAAGAAGTCTTTAAAGAAACACAGTAGTTGTTTCCTTTCCGAGGGAAAAGGACAGCCCCTTATTCTGATTTTGAGGACATTATTCACCGCATCCGTATAGTAGGTATATATGTATTTAATATTTTTTATTCTGTGCTCTATAGCCAGATGCACATATTTTGAAGAAACGCTATGCGAAGAATCAAAACTACCAGAACCAACGAATACATTGCGTTGCTTGAGAATTGTTTTGTTCCATACGCCACTTTTGTCGTCTTTGAGTTAGGGATGGATTCTATGGTAATTTTGTATGCTCTTTATAAATCTGTGATCCGTTTCGCGCTATGTCTTTCCAATCCCGAGATATCGAACATCGATTTTGTTCCATATCCACCAAAATCAACAGTTTGTAGAATTGTTTTGTGTCATAAACCATTTTTTGGCGTTTGTGACAACTTTTCCATACAATTTTTGGCAGTTTTTTTGTGAGTATTGTTTTGTTCCACGTGCATATCACGGCGACAAAAGATAGAGAAAATACTTAAAAAGTTGAAAATTGGTTTGTCCTACGTGCACTTTTGTTAAAGAAATGCTATGTATGTGGCACAATGATTGCAAACAAAATTTTAGTATTGGTTTTTGCCACCTCCATTACAGTTGTGTAGATATTCGGAGACGATTGTATGAAACCAGTTATCAGTGGCTTAAAGTTGACTGCCAAGCTGAAATGACGTGCGATCGCGGATGTTTATGGGTTTTTTTTTGTAATGGACACTGTTTCATCTGAATTGGCTCTGTGGCCAGTGGCATCCTTAAGTACCTGCTTACTTTTCCAATTTATTTAAATAAATGCAGGACATAAAATATAAAAATATATTTTTTTAAATAGGTAAATCATGTTTGATGACAAATTATTGCCTAAGGATCTTAGTTCTTCCTCTTCGTCGTTGGGCTATTTCCAAGTTATTAAAAATTACTCAGTTATTTCAAGGTAGCACATTCTATATATGCTGATCTAAATTATTCAGCTAACAGTAGTTGTGATAGCAAAATCCCAAGAAGGTCAAAAACAAGTAAGCAAATCAGTCAACAAAGCAGTAAAAATGCTTTGATTTTTGTTGTTTTGTTTGTTTTTTTTTTTTAAGAAGAATATTTAATGTTAATTGTTTATTGGATTTATTAAATAAAAATTTTATTGAAAAAAGAGATGTTATCGATTTTCTTTTCAAATTTTATCGTCCAACTCCATGCTTTCTTGCCTTTCACATATATATTTGATGAGAATTGCTTTGTGCCATATCCATTTTTTTGTGTTCCACGTTATAGAAAAAAAAATCATTTTCATAATGTAGGAGGTCAAAAAAGTAAACTCTTACGATAATTAACGTATCTTGTTAACGACTTGGCAAAACACTTTGAAAATTGGTAGGTGAAATCCTTATAAGACTAACTTCAAGTTAAAAAAATAAAAAAAAAATCCTATCCCACAGTTTTGGAGTACCAAGTAAGTAAACCTTTAAATGCGTTTTTATCGAAAAAGTCCCAATGGCGTATGAAACAAACCAATTCTCGGGCGACGATTGGGTGGTTAATTCTTTTTTAAATTCAAAAATATGCTTGATTACTTCAAATAACAGTGCCGTCAGTTACAATGAGAACAAACTAATGGTTTTAACTAGTTTTTCTTTCAGTGTAAACGGTGGGGACTGGGATTATTTCGGGCATCTGCATGCGCATCCAATAGATTTATAAAGTCCCTTTTATTTAATTTTTTTTTGTTCTTCTGCTTTTTTGTATATTTCTTGGTTAAAAAGGGTTAGATTTGTGTTGTTACTTTTTTTGGTATTCACTTTCAGCTGGAGTGATGGATGAATTTATGAATGCATGCAAATGTCGATATTATTATGAAAGTGAGTTGCATAATAAATTTTTGTGATGACATTTCCCAGCTACGGATCCAAAGCTGATCATGAAATATTTGCATATTGTGCATGCATTATTCGACCACTGACATTTAATTAGCATTTTTTTGTATTTCTTGACAAGTCAATTTGTGTAGAGTTAAATTGAAACTATGTTAAAGCTGGTTTTTTGTATGCGATCAGTGATCTCTTCACTTTTAATGAAAATATTTGAATATAATTATTTTTTAAGTTTAATTGATATGGAAAAGTAAATAAAATCGTAAACATTAAGACACAACCATACAACAAGTTATGTACATACTTTGGTTCATATTACATCAACGCTGATGCAATTAACAAGACTTGATATTCTTATAATAGTTGGTGATATAATCGCAGATGAAAGATAGAATTTTTCATATCTGAAATAAGGCTAGTCGAAAAGCTTACGTTCCGGTTTTTGGGAAATCATATCCCTGGAGAAATTCAATATCTTGTAAAACGTGATTTTGCTTATATCTCCAATTAAATTGTTTGCTGAAATGATAATTTAGCCGGACTTCTCTTAGTTTTATGAGAAAGCTTGTTCATTTACTTTTTAATATCTTAAAAAGTAAAAGTCCTAGAACCATCCGGTTTTCAGTGTTTGACAACAAATTGGTGATTGCATTGAATTTTGGAAAGAAAAACAGTACGTAATTACGTGAAATTTTGCAAAAAAAAAAATATTTAAAAAACTTTATTCTTCAAAATTTTGAGGTTAAAAATTAAAATTTCAAAAACTATTCATTGAAAGAACTTTATTTGAAATGGTAATGAAAGAAGGGTTTTCTGACCGTATATAAAAGTATAAAAAAGGCATTGTAAATATTACCGTTGTTTTTTAATAGTAGTTTTTTTCTGTTTTAAGTAAATTTTTTCGAGTTTTGACCTCTCCCGCTCCCCACCCAAAAACCGCCTTCAGGGACTGCAAGACTTTCATTTATTTTATAAGCCTCAACACAGCTTTCGACTCATATAATTTTTTTTTGGTTCCTTTTGCACCCCAAAATTGGCTGTGGGCTCTTAGACTATATATGATGTAGTTTAATATTCCGAAACCCATTGGCTCGTTTAAAGTTATAAGATATAATGTGATATAAGAAAGATGTGATTTGGAAATATTTCAACTCATAAATTATATCCCTCGTGTGTCATGTCGCAAAAGATCTAGATAGGTACAACAACAAAAAAAAACTTCCCTAAGCAACATAGCAAACTGGACGTAGCCAATGAATATTGACATAAACTTTAAGTATTTTTTTTATACGAGTTCAATTACACCATTTTATCTTCCCATTTGCAAAAAGAAAACTCCTTATTGCTATTTGCCGTCGCTCGGTATGAAGTGGACCACATAAAACTAAACTACCCTGAGCAGCTTATAGTAACATTTAAAATGTTTTTAAACATTTCCTCGCTTTTCATTGCAAAATTATGCGAATCAAAAAATTCATGATGATGCGGATCACAATAACGGTCCCCCAAATAAAAATAGACCTAAATAAATCCAGTATAAGTTTAAACGATACAATAGAAGCCCTATAGCCGTTCGTATGAGTTACCTGGATATTTATGAAGTTACCATAATTTTTGTTAACAAACAAAGAGAGGACGAACAAAAAAATGGCCGTCAATTGTTTCGCACTGCGTGAGCCCCTATTGTCATAAAAACCGAGTGAAAAATCCCTTTGAGGTAATAAATAATTTTTTAAGACGACATTTTGCAACGTAATGTGGCATAAGGCGTGTATATCTAGATCGTTTATACATAAGCAAACCACTATTTGCAAGCACAAAAGAGTTCCCATTATAGAAGACGCCGCCACCACCACTGCTGCCAACACCGCCATGGACATTATATGAAAAAAAAAAAACAACGACCAGCTAAGACATTCATATTGGCCCACAGAATGAGGATTTCATATAGAGGTCCTTCCTCTCCTATTCTAAATCCTTACCCTCGGGAATTTCCACTTTTATTGGATATTTTCCCCTGTTGGTGTCAGCAGTGAGGAGTGCAAATTTCTTCTTTTTATTATTTTACTGTTGAAAAATTCTAATATCATGGCTAGCTCATACACGAGTTCCACAACCAAAACCCATACCACCAGAGCTAGCAGACTTTCCATATCATCTCTTCATCATTCCTTAGGCTTTATTGAAATTTTATACCAACGCTCGCGCTGTATGTCGGCGTCTCGTGGCGTTGCGTCGTCGTCATCGTCATCGTAGTCATCGTCAGTCACCAGCTCAAATAGGACTTAAGGAACATAATAATCATAACAATCGTGCAGGAATAAGGTTCTTCAAGTTGGGGATTCAGAATATGGTTATGACGGTGATTTTAAGTTTTATATGAAAGTCGCCTTCTATAACATTTTAAATTTTGTATACTTATATCCTTGTTGGTATTATGACGGTGAATTGAATGAGGCTAGAGCTATCATGATGGCAGAAGCAGAATGTCATTCGTCTGGGACGTAATTACCTTAAGTTTTGAAAACTGTTTTGGAATGCATTCTCGGTTTTTGGTAACAGCAGTTTTTGCATGCGGCAAACGAATTAAGGATAATTTAATGGAGTGCTATTTGGAAATGGAATCTTATTATGCGAATTATAATTTTTAGTAAGAGCTTTTCGGAATATGGAAGGGTTGAATTAAAACTACATTTTCAAACTTCAGTCCGAATTAATTTTTAATTTCTTTCAATCACGTGAAATTGACATTATACAAATTTGTTGGTTTAATTTGTTGATTGAGTTTGGAACATATTATGATTTGGGCTTGCATTTTACAGTGAAGTTGCTAACTTACGAAAATTTTAGCTAAAAACTGCTGACAAATAAAGGGATTTCATTCCCTGTTCTGTAATTATCGCAGATTACCTATGGGTTCTGTTTGGCGTTATATGAACTAGTTCGCAATCTTTAAATCTTCAATCTCTCAAAATTAATCTTCTAAATAATCTCAATTAAAACACAACTTAATCTTTTGGGTGGTAAAAATCCAGTGATTAGTTTATTTGCCCTTTAAATATCCATGGTATTATTGACATCTGCTAGGTATAAGGTATAAAATTGGTTAGTGTTTGAATACGTCACAGTGGCCGAATCCAGTGTGGGTGTTATGACGTAGGTAGTGGTGCAGCATCCAACAGGTTCTTAGAAAATATTTTTATTTTTCTTGTAAATAAATGCCCTTGATTTAGGCAGTAAGAAGATGAGCAAAATCAACGAATAATCAAACATTATACCGACCGAATATTTTACAAAAACGTTATTAATCTCTCAAATGTATCGTTATTTCTTTAGTTCATAACTTAAACGGCCTTAAACGGTATGAGGGATCTGGGCAAGTATATTTGTAGATGACTATTGTCGGAATGTTAAATTTAGCATTTTTAACAGCCAGAAGAAACCTTATTTCCCAAAACTCAAAATTAGAAGAAAAAAAAGCAAGTATACGCCATAGTGAACGGTGAACGCAACTTATTTTTATCGGAGAAATTAAATGATGGTAAGTTGAATTTTTGATTAAAATTGATTGAAAGAAGAAGTGAAGGAATGGGATTTTTTTCACTTTCAGAATTATTTATCTTACGAGAAATATCATCAAAATTGTAGGGATCAATAAATGTCAGCATTTTTTTGTAAACAAAGGAGAATGGGCAAAAATATAGGGGACCTCTGGCCTACCTAGTGTCCAGAAACGAGACCTACGAAAATGATTAGGTAATATGAAGTCTACCAACGTGCGAGTATTTTTTTTTTCCTAAAAAGTGGGAGTTGGCTAAAATAAGCGACCAAAAAAAATAAGAAAAACACTTTGCAAATTCGAATAAACATAGACGAATTGTTTTACATTTTGTAATATTCTGCCTAAGCCCCATGGTTTACAGCTCTAGGTGTTCAAAAAGTATGCTCTTAAACTAAGCTTTCCAACGTTGTTTATCTCATTGTGGGCAAACAAAAAAGTAGAATTTTCATACTGTTAAGTGAATTATTCACTATTATTGGCCATTCGTATAAAAGTTCCTTTATTTTGGGGTCTATTCAGTTAATCGAAAGTGACCAATACTGTCATTTCAATGGAACACAATTTTTGTTGCATTATACCCCATGGTTTACAGCTTTTTGTCCATACAAGAAAAATGATGAGCCCTCGCGAATTTTTCCATCTACATATATGTATCTCATTCGTGGGCAATAGGTAGACCAAAATTTCCATTCTCCTTTGTACGAAAATAGTTCTTTTTTATCAAATGTGTATTCAATATTCTTCTTTGTGATGAAACCGTCAATATGCACTTTTATGACAACAGTTTTTGAATTCTCTAGATTTTACATACTTAGCCCAGACAAATTGTACCTACTTTTTCTGTAAACGAAATTTTTACACGCAATTATCTTTATTTCTACACAACAAATACTGTCGCAAAAGTTCGCTTCCAAAACGTGTGTGTGTCAAAAGTTATTAAAGGTTAAATGTCCAAAATATCAGTGTTTTCATATAACTTCAAAATGGTAAATTCTATCGAAACGTACCTCATACAAAACTTCTGGATCATGTCATCCCTAAAAAAAAGTTTTGGCAAATTTTTTCCTTCGGCTCGAAAATGCTCGTTTTTCACGTATAACTCCTAAAAGGTTCATATTTTTGAAACTATATACTTGATGAATTTTTTTATTTTCCTACTTTATTCCTTAGATATGTATCATATCAAACCAAATATCAACCATTAAATATAAAATATTCATCTTTCCTTGTAAATATCTTTGGTTCAGATTTCTAGCCGACTCGAATCGTCATAATATAAATTCGCAAAATTGGCAGGTGTTTAGTGTAGACAGAAGAAACTTATCCATCTGCAACGAATAAAATTCTCAATAAAATAAAAATATTTCCCAAAACCATTTAGTTATCCGCTCCTCATAAACCAGCGATACAAATGCGTCAGTAAAATAGTGATTCAATAAATTCTCTCCGTCCCGAATATCGCATCGCATCACTCGTGTAGGTATATATCTTTGCGGCAAACGTGTGTGATAATTCAAAAGCTAATGCATTCACCAAACACCGTTGCTCCTCCGAAATAACCAAAATCCCAAAGAACATTATGTACATTATTTGTACCAGCAGAGTAGCCCGAATCCTTTGTCCGATAGCGGCGACGACGACGATGCCGACGCTGACGACGACGGCGATGAACGCACGCGGCTTTTGGTGCCCCCATCGCATATAGAGGCTTCAGAGCATCATTGACCGCCAAATATCAAGCGAGTGAGATGGAAAAAAGCTACTCCTCGTTGAAGATTGGGACGGAATTAATGTTTTCCTCGATCGAATGATAAGAATCTAGGGAGAGAGATTGAAAACTTTTAGAACACTACCGCGACCAACGAAACAATTCGACGGCGGCGATGAGAAGCCAATCGGCGACGACGACTTGGAGGAAACACGCACCGAGGGTAGCCTGACTCCGAATCTGAAACCGCTGCGATGAGATTCAAATGTGGCCATAAATCTCATCGATTGGGAATTATGTTTATTATTAACTTTTATGTTGTAATGTTTCCTTACTCTGTGGCTTTTGATTCGGCGGCGGCATTGGCATCATCTATAAGAGCATATGTCTTGAGCGCCTCTATTAGGGCAACTGCGGTTGCGGTGGGGCTTCGATTTTCTGAGGAGCGTCACTATTTTTATTGATATAAATCTAGTTTCCGATTTAATACGAATGTTTGATTTCGAAGTTTTTTTTTTCTTCTTTCTTTTTCCCTTATGTAATCTCAGCTGGAAATCAAAAGTTTTTTTTATTTGTGATGATTTTTTTTGTTTTGGTTAAATTGATCCTGTGGTGGAAGTATCAATAAGAAATCAAAATATTGATACTTTGGAGCTAATTTGGTGAAGTCGATAAGATCAGACAAATTTAGGTATGGGAAACAACTAAACGCCTCAATTATTAGTTTTTAATTAATATTTTTAATGAATTCAGGTACATTATTCAATTTCATAATCGAAAACCTAACCTACAGTTTTATCTTTTCGATCGACTATATTTGGTAAGAAATGAGAAAAGGACATCAAAACTGTAACCCCTATTTTCACAGTGGAAGATTAAACTATGCTTTTGGTTTAAACTTCAGTTCAACAATTTATTCAGTTTGGCAGTTTCGTTTAACCCTTGAACTGAGTTCAATTTGTAGTTTAAGTTAAACGACAGCATAGTGATAAATACATTATAGAATTTATTTCCTTATTTTTCATATGTCTGCTGTTGAAAAGTTGTTATTTCTCTTTTTTCACAATTATTGGTTTATTTTACAATATTTTTTTTATTTTGTTCGTGTTATTTGAAAAAAAAAGAGGTTCAGCTGATTTTAAGTTTAAACTCCCACTGTAAAACTATGGGTAAATAATTTGGCAAAATTATTTTTTTTTTTTCATATGTTCAACCTACCTTGATGTGACAAAAGTCCCATACAATTCTGTTGGATTTCTGGTACCGCTATTATTTTTAACCTTTTTTGACACTTTTTTTTAAATCTTGAAATCAAAATGGCGGTTCCAATTTCATGGGATAGTTTTATTTGTTCAAAATAAATTTAAGTTTATGTGTGTAACTCAAAGTTTAAGTTTAAGTGTCTGTACTCACTGTCATCATATAATATATACCTACCTCTTTACAGTCACTACCGTCGTGCGCCTTTCAGTGGTCCGCTTGATTAATCAAAAAGCGCCATACTCTAGGATCCAGCATTTTCTTTGATTTTGACAACATGCGCAGAACTGGACAAATATCAAAACTAAAACGCTACCTTGACTTTTAGGGCCTTATTGCGAGAGTTTAATCCAAAAATATCAAGTCGGCAAAAGTCGATCATAAATTCTTGATCGAATTTATTTTTCTATCAAATAGAAAAATTCATATAAATTCATAGTAATCTGACAGAAGAATATTAACAAACAGATTTTCGAAATGTCGATAGGAGATTTTTGAATAGACTCTCGCAATAAGCGAGCGTTTGTTATTGATATATTTGTGTTTGTAGTATTTGTGTTTTGATGAACTATATGGTTCATTTCTGATGATCAAAGGGCACGGTAGTGCCCATCCAAGTTCTGGCACTACACCCTTTTTACAGGATCAAACTCAGGTGATTTTTGACCCCCCTCTAACTTCAGTACCAATAAAGTCAAAAACTTCAAACTCGCAGCATTTGCTAAACTCACCAGGTTTAGACAACTCACCAAATTTAAATTCCTTAGCATCAGTGGTTATCGAGATATAAGACTGCAAAAATAGCAAAAACCGTAACTGACTGTTTGACTCATTGACTCACTGACAGATCATCAAAATTATGGAGCACTTCCCGACATGGTAGAATCTTGTAATTTCACCTTATGGTGTACACAAAGGAAGAAATCAAAAATTTAAAATTTTCCATTCAGGGGGCGTGGTACCCGCCCATTTTCATAGAATTGCTATAAATTACTTGAAGCACTTCTGGTTGTCGTAGACTGATGAAATTTAGTACAGCGGTAGGGCTTAAAGTGCAAGCAAAGGGAAAATTTTAAAATTTGAGATTTTACATTCAGGGGCGTGGCATCTGCCCATTTGAATAAGAATTGATATCAATTATGAGGAGCACTTCTGATTGTCGTAGAATTATCAAATTTGGTAGAACGGTAGGGCTAGAAGTGCAAGCTAATGCAAAATTTTAAAATTTAAGATTTTGCACTCAGAGGGCGTGGCATCCGCTCATTTTCTCAGAATTGTTATTAATTATGTGGATCACTTCGGATTGTTGCAGAATAATAAAATTTGGTAGACTAGTAAATCATGTGGTCAATACAAAGGAGATATAGGAAAATTTTAAATTATCCATTCAGGGGCGTGGCATTCGCCCATATTCTCAGAATTATTATCAACTATGTAGTGAACTTCTGATTGTCGTAGAGTGATGAAATTTGGTAGTGCGATAGGACTTGACAAACAAGCAAAGGGAAATTAAAACTTTGAGATTTTACATTCAGTGGGCGTGGCAACCACCCATTTTCACAGAATTAATATTAAATGTGCAGGATTATGAAATTGGGTAAGGTGGTTAGTTTTCAGGTGTATAAAAAGAAAAAGTTGAATGCATGAACTTTTTCATGCAGGGGCGTTTCTCCCACCCACTTTTCCCGATAAAAAGAATCTTTGCAAAAAATTGTGAAATCACATCAAAAACATAAATATTAAAAAAGGATCCAAGTTCTTCTATATACAAAAACCTTTCCGTAATAAGTCAGCCGTTAAAAGTAGTGATATCTAAAAGTACGCCAAGTTCAAAGTTTATTAATGTCAAATATCAAATATTTTAGGTAGAGTAATATGGAAGAACCTCAACATTATCAGAGAAATCTGTTATTTAATGATTACTGACTTAAATTGAGTTAGTTTACTTGGCAAGTTTTTTTTTATTACCTAATTACTCAATTTTAAAATGAAAACTTCAAACTTCACTCCAACTTGTATTACAAGTTGGAGTGAATTTGATAAATTTCATTAAGTGGCTTTGTCTCAAAATATGAGGGTTCTCCCTAATGAAGTAGAATTTGTTGAATTTCTTTATGAAATTGGAAATGGAGAGGCAACATATTTTAGACAGTTTGGCGAGGATATTATTGAAATTCCTCAGCAATCAGTTGGTAACATAAATAATATTGTTAATGAAGTCTATGGTGACATATCTCAAAATTAACTTTCCTATCGTACTTTGGCTTCTGTTATTTTAGCACCAACTAATGAAGATTGTAACATGGTTAATAATGATATTCTTAATCGTGTGCCAGGTGATAAGAGAATTTATTGAAGTAACGATAAAATAGTCTCTGATAATGGAAATGAAGTGAATAATTACCCAGTAGAATTAATAAACTCTGTAAATGTTAGTGGTTTGCCACCCCATAAACTTGAGTTAAAAATTAACTCCATTGTTTTGCTAATTCGAAATTTATTTATAATAATGCCATTCATTGCGAAATTTTGATTGGGACGGCAAAAAACAAACGGATTCCGATTCCACGCATAAAATTAACATATTCAGGATCTATTTTGCCCTTTGACTTTCAAAGAACACAATTTCAGGTTATTTCTTCCTTTGCAATTACCATTAATAAATCCCAGGGTCAAATAAGAGAACATAGTGGCCAAAGTCATTTAGCTAATGATGAAAGAATTTTTACCAAAAATATTGTGTAAACCGAAGTATTGAATGCTCATAGAAAAAATTAAATTTAAATTTCTCTGAATTATTTTCAAGAGAGGCGCCAATTTGCGAGGACAGACTGGGGGCTGTTGTTTCTCAGTTGCAGGTCGTGCATGATCTTCTTAGTGAAATGGCTGAAGCCATCACTTTTAAAAATGGTAAGTGGTATTTGATTATAATTTGTTGTATTTGGTTGAATTTAATTTTGTTTTGGTACTCTAATAAGGTGCTTTGGAAGCGCCGCAAAGAGATGGTGAAGCGTGTGAAAATACGAACGATAAAGCGGAACCCGAAGAAATTGAACGGAATACTTCCACCTTCAGGGACAAAAATGAAATCTCCAATATGTTGGCGGCTGTTTGCCTGGGAGAGTTGAAAAGGCAGCTCTTGAAATTTGAGGGTACAAAGATTTATTAAATTCAATATTAAAATTGGTGTTAGATAAATTAATTTCAAAACAAAATTTTAGGAGCTTCCATTTGTGAGCGTAGCCGGGGACCAGATGTACGTAATCTCAAATTTCATATTTTGATATGTTGTGTAATCTTTACAACATAGGTACATATATACCTACAGTATACTCTGCAAAATGTAATGAAAAAAAAAATAAAAAAAAGGTAGCAACAGACATAATTGCTTTTTATTTCTTTTGCTTTTTAAAAGAAAAAAAATTGTGTTTATCTATAATGCATCCTTGAATTTTGTTTTTTTTTTTTTTGCTGGACGAATATTCTACCACTGGCGGTTCTTATTGCGGCGGAAAAATTGCGAATTCCGCATCGCAAGAAATCTTAGCAAAATATTATTTTAACTTTTGTTTGTATAAATTTTGAGCTCGGGGTTCTGAATTCATACAGCTCAGGAAAATGGCTTCACTTTTCGAAGTCCATTGATTAGAATTCTGGCGTTAGGCAATAACGCTCAAGGAAAACCGCCCAAGTTGAATTGCAAATATCGCCCAAGAAAAATGTGAATACCTACATTTTTGTTGCAATAGGAAATACTTAAAAAAAAAAAACAATTACAAAATAATGAAGTTACGCCCAAATGCAAAGAGATACCGCGCAAATCCAAAATCTTGTGAGTGGGTATTTTGCTGAAGCTATTTTGATGAAGCTATACACGATTATTCGTCTATTTCTCAAAAATACTGTTGTCCAAGAAATCTTTTGACTTAGACGCCTGCCTGGCGACTGAGAAAACTCTAAGTGGAGCAACGACAGATGAGCGGGGGAGAGGATCCAAAAAAGAGAGTTAAAATCCTTGAACCTACGAAGCGGCTGCTCAAGATACTATTATTAAACAAAACTATAAATTCAATAAATTCCGTTCAAATTTTGTTTGGAAAAATCGCCCAAAATTGAGGAAAACTCCCAAATTTTACAAAAAAATTTGGGCGACATTTCCATTTTATAATTTGGAGCAAACGTAATGTTAACATATTTCCAATTTCTTTGTTGTTTTTTTTGGGCGATACAAAATGTTTGGGTTACAATTCTAACCCGATTTGGAACTTTTTCCTTGGCCATTATTGCCTAACACCTCGAATTTATGTATCTTAAAATTTATTGGTCCATGCTCCATCGACATAGTTTATGCCTCCATGTTTAATTGACTCAATGAATGTATTAACATTCCTTTTTTAATTTAATTTTAATTAATTAAAATATCTGAGCAGAATTTTAAGTAATTTTTTTTTTTTTTAATTAATATGTTAATTTTTTTTTTGTTTGGAAATTGTATAAATTACACATTTTAAAGTGAATTTTTTTAAAGTATTTAGGTATCTTTTAAAATTTTCGAAGATTTTTATCCTTGCATGAATTCCTTAAGATTATCAAAAACTAATTTTAAAAAAGTTGAAATTCCTTTTTAAAAAACAACTTTTGAAAAATTTGAGTTTTTAAAAAAGAATCACTTAAATTAAAAATAAAATGTATGATATTGAATAAATATTTCATAGGTGTCATAGGTTACATGTTTAAGATACTTAAAATTTTCCCTGCAAAGGTTATTATTATATTAAATAAGTCTTAATTAATATTAATAAATCATTGGGCCCAGCAGGAATTACATATTATTTAAAATTCTTTATTATATTAAAATTCATAAATTGCACAGCAGCAGCACAGTTTATCTCGCCAAAATGTTCTCTCATACTTCAAAACTTTATCTTCTGTCTACAAAAGAAAAAACGTTACAAAATTATTATTTTAATGTGAAATGCTAACAAAATATATAAATTAAAAAATAAATCTCCGACTGATGTTAAGCAATAAAGTAATAAAAAAAAAGTATAACAACTTGGCAGCATTCACAGCGAGTTGCTCCTTGAGTGTTTTATTTATATTTTGTGTGATGCTTGTGCCAGGCTCGTTTATCAAAATTAATTGAAATTACGTCAAGACCTCATCCCTTAATGCAGCATCATAAAAGAGAAAGTAATAAACAAAAATTGTAACTGAAAAATTGTGCTTTCTTCACCGTTGGGCCATAACGCCCTCACCCGGCCCGCTATTGCCGCTCTATACACACGGCCATAAGGCAACTCACTTTTTTATTGGCTTCTTTCATTGTAATTGCAATAAAAAAAAGTAGGAAAACAAAAATGAAAAAAGGAGAAAAGAGAAAGGAGAACAAATATTGTAGCTGAGCAAATGCAAGGACAATGATGGTGGATTTGTTGGGGAGAAAATAAATAAAACGTTTCGTGTTCTCGGGGGCGATTTACATTAATTTGCAATTATTCATGCTGGGTGCTTTATTGTGTTTCAGAATGTACATATATTTTTTTTCTGTTTATGTAATTTCCTTTTTTTAACACAACTTAAGCATACGTTTTAAATGGGAAGTATAGCAATTGAAAAAAAAAAAATACTAGGCCACAGTTAAATAAGTCAAAATAAATGTCCATTAACTTATAATATAGTACTTGTCATCAAATTAGATGATATTAAATTGTTTTCAATTAAAAAGTAGGTATAGACGTGACCTCAACTCTTTTTAATAAAATTATATTTATTCGCTCCACATAAAACAGAAATAATTTTAATATTTGAATTTCTTCATCTTCAATAAAAAACTGTTTTTCACAGCAAAAAAAAATCTTAAAAGATTGATACTGCCGTTGCTGGCAACTCACGAGCAACCAAGTTCGAAAAACTAATTTATTGGTTGGCAGTTTGCACAAAAATTCGTTCCATTTTAGTTGCAATGAACAAATGTTGCACCCAAATGCTTGGATAACCTATAGGTATACCTACACTCCCTGTCACTTGTTTGAGGCCACTATTTTCCTAAAAGTTTTTTCTCGTTAAATTCCTGTAGGAAATATTTTTCCTGGAAATTTTTGATACGTGTGAGTAGGTATATATATTTTGTAATAAAAGAGGATAAAGTTAAAGAGTTAACTTGGAAAATCCATAGAAATTTTGCAAAATTTGTGAATGGACTGCAAAAAATGGATATAAAAAGTTGCGAGACTTGATTAAGGTCATTCCAAAAATTGCTTGGCAAAAGTTTACATCGCCGATTTTTTTCAAACAAAAGCTTAAAACATTTAAGAAAGGATAGAAAACTATACTTTATATTAAATTTCAAGTTAAAATGGGCACTGGCAAGACGTCGACAGAAGCAGAAAGAGGGTCAATAGATGCTTTAAAGGAACTGGGGTTCTCAGGCCGAGAAATAGCTAGGAGACCGAACAGAAGTAACACCATTGTCATAACAATTATCTAGCAGACACTGTAAATTATGGAAAAAAATGAAAAGGACGCGCAGCTCAAGCAACAACAATCCGAGAAAAGCGACTAATTCAGCGGCTAACTTCAAATTCCACACTATCAGCGCCTAAAATAAGGTCGAAAAGTGGGCTATCAGCCAGTATTTCGACGGTTTTAAGGATAAATAAAACCAGTGGTAATATCAAGAGTATAAAAATATAAAAAAGAAACCGGTTCTACACAAGGAACTACGGATGAATTTCGCCAGGGAGCATGTTGCCAGTAGCAACGCATGGAATAAGGTTGTCTTTTCAGATGAAAAAAAGTTTAGTCTTGACGGACCCGATGGTTACAACTTTTATTTTCACGATTAAAGAAAAGAAGAACTTATTTTGTCAAGACATCACAGTCATACATCACGTGTCATACATGGCGTGGGGAGCTATCACCTATTATGGAACAATTGAATTGGAATTTATAACTACAACAATGAACGGAAATTGTTACAAATGCCTGCTGTAACGGGTGTTTCCAAAGTTAAAGAATATTCTTGAACCTCTTCCTTGGATATTCCAACAAGACAACGCACCTATCCATACTTCCAGGGTAGCTAGAAGCTAGATTCAGTCGGAGAACGTTGGACTTTTACCATGGCCACCCTATTCACTGGACTCAAACATCATCGAAAACGTTTGGGCCTGGCTATCTCGAAAAGTTTCTGATGCTGGTAGACAGTTTGGAGATAAGGACGTCTTGGCCGAAGCTAACTGCGATTCCTGGAGCCAGATTTCACTGGATTATTCCAAGAACTATATGATTCAATTCCAAACCGTCTAATAGAGCTAATTTCAAGAAATGGCGGGCATACTCATAATTAATTGACAAAAACATAATACATTAAAGTTTAAAAATAAAAAAAAGTAAACATTTTTATAGTTTTGTTCATTTTTATAAGATTTTTCAAGTGGCCTCAATCAAGTGACGCATTTTTATATACCCATTTTTGCAGTCCTTTCTTATAATTTGTGAAATTCCTATGGAATTTCCAAGTTACCCCTTTAAATTTATACTTTTCATTGCAAAATATATTTACCTACTCACAAGTATCAAAAATTTCCAGGAAAAATATTTCCTACAGGTATTTATCGAGAAAAAACCTTTGTGAAAATAGTGGCCTCAAACAAGTGACAGGGAGTGTGCTTTGCCTGTTCTTATATCGTATGGTGTTTATTTCGTGGTTTTCGACACATCCCAAACTAATCTCGCCTTTTCCGCGAGGAAATTTGAATTTGCAGTCTCGTCCCGGTCTCATCTCCGAAAAATACGATTTCCGGACAACCTGTTGATTATTGGAACGAAATATTTTTGACAAGTCAAAATATATGTAATTAGTCCCAAATATAGTTTGAATACATTTATGTGCACAAGTAAATAAATATTTGACTGAATTTGAATTTTTCTGTATATTTCGGTCCAAATATACTTTTTCGTCAAGCGAGACCGAGACTTTTCTCGTCTCGTGGCCAGCCCTATCTGTGTTTGAGTTAGTGAAGACTTTGATAGCGTCACACAAGGAGTTTCACATGCATGCCATTATGAGTTTTTTTGGTAGACCTCAAATTTAAATTAACTTAATCTCTTTCAACTTATTAAAATAATTCCAATATTATATTTATTTTCTCACAATTTCACTTCCGTCTTCTCAGATATTTATTTATTAATGATTTATTTTTTTAATTTTTTGAGCTTATATGGAATTTTAGAATTCTAGAACAGGAATTATTAAAATTGTAACAAAATCGACACAGTAGAAAAGTGTTCAGTGGTAAAAGGTAAATTGTTCATGATAAATGATCAATGGTAAAAGGTTAACGGTAAAAATGATAAATGGTAAATTGTAAATTGGAAATGGTAATTGGTAATTGATAACATTGTTCAATTGTAATAAGTTGGTAATTGGTATATATTGCTACTGCAACTGCAACTACACTGACATTGAAACTGCAATAGCAATTTAATTTGCAACTACAACTGCATCTGCATCTGCAACTTTAACTGCATCTGCATCTGCAAATTCAACTACAACTGCAACTTCAACTGCAACAGCAACCGCAACTGCAACTCCATAGCTACTGGGTGTTCATGTTCATTGTTGTCTAGCGGGTTGGTTTTGTCCACTGGGGTGGGCTCCACGTTTTGAAACTCAAAGTGATACCTTGTTTTGAAGAACAGAAAATTCTCAGGCACATAAAAATTGTGATTTCCTTGAAATCGATCTTAGGTGTATACCTACATTATTTATTCAAACCCTGAACTTGCAAGTTTTTGGCAGTAATCACAAAAACCAATTAACCCCTGAGAAAAAAAAATCCATTCATATTAATTTATACAATTTTTATAAATAAATGAAATACGGGCACGAGCACACAATGGGATTATGATTAAGTCATTGTAATAAGGGGATGATGTTTGTTCGCGCTCGCTTGAAATATGATACCTATACCGCACCTCTACCAAAACGACAACGAGGCCAAAAATCAAATGGATGGTACAATTGACACGAACAATCTGCAAAAGGGCTATGTGTTGTAGTTAAGGAATAAAGCAATGCATCACTTCCACCCTTCGAGCTAATAGAGCGGATAACAGATTGATGCTGCCGCTCATAAGGAGGAAATTTCCTCTTTTTTTGTAATGGACAATCCTGAGCGCACAAGGATGGAATTTTGATTGGAGCCGCAAAACGAATCGCAATCACTTGCTACAGCAGCCGGAAGTAAATGAAAAAAAAAAGAAAAGAAATCCTATATTCCCGCTAAAGCAACCCTTAAAATATGGGTCTAAGAGAATCTTAGGTCTATAAACGTTGTTATGATGCCAAAGGAATGGGAAAAGTCAAAAACCGTTTGACGAGTTAATCTGTTTTCATATTGTTATTGTGTTTTATGATGGGGGGTGTTGCAAACAACCCCCTGCCCGCCACCGCCCGCCGCCGACGCCCGTTGCTGTCGGCTGGCGTTCGTTGTTGGTGTAATGTATACCAAGTGTATTGTATACCAAGGGTGCGATGATAAAGGGTGCGAAGTTAAATAAATATTTTTATTTATAACATTGTTTGTAGCGTTTGCCATCGGTCGTTTGGTTGTTTCATTGTATGCATTTTGGTTTGAGATTAAAGAAATCTGTATTATTATGGAGTGACATGGGAAATTGCGAAAATTAACAATTTGGACAAGGAAAGGACTGCTCAGGAAATTGACCGAATGTGAGTTGATGTTTTATTCATTGTCATTGAATGGTGATTGAAGGCTTTTTATGGCCGTTATGAATTTTTAATTTTTCTGTGCACACTTTCTTGACTACTGCTGCAACGGGAGTTATGTATGGGACAAGTGGATAAGGCGTTGCCTTAAATGACATTAATTAATGAAAGTTCTTTAACGAAAATAAAAGATTTTATGTTTTCATTTAAAAAATAAATTCATTTCAACACTAATACTAATAATTAATGATACTTAAGCCTACGGGTATTGTATGTTAGACTGGTGCACAGAAATTATACATGGTTGGTTTTCCATAACGTGGTATTTTTCACGATTATCAAGATCATTAAAAACGACAAGAAACTGTAGATATTTCATAGAAAAAAAATTAACTGAAATTTCAGTAAAAAATAAAAAAAAATAAAACAAATCGGGTGGCACAACGGCTCATGAAGAACCAGGGCCTAGTGACTAACAACTCGCAACCATTTCTGTATGCGACTTTCGACAGGTATGGAGGGGACCTACAATTTTATGCCGAATCCGAACGGCTAGACGAGAAGCACTTATTCGTGACAAGTGATACTCTTGGAGGATTTGTCAATTCCTCGCAAGAGGCAGTAGCCCTGAAAAAAAACTTTTTAGTTTCTAGGTGGACGAGGCTGGAAAGCGATCCCAGACCTCCAGCGTGACAGTCGAATGCACTAACCATTACGCTACGGGCTACTACTGAAATTTCAGTAATTTAGTTTTAATTCAGAAATAGGATATCTTAAAATATTAATTGAAACGTGTGTTTTATAGCGCAAAGTGGTTTTTACTCAAAACTTGATCCTGTATACATATTTTTCCAACGCGGAGGGTGGGTGTGAAGGTGAGGTTATACCAATTATTGTTTTAACTCTTCAATTCCCAGTGTCACCTGTAGTTTATAATTTTTCTTTTACCGTACCGTTATATTTTTTTTGTTCTACTTTCAATTATGCAAAGCCTATGGGTCCTAGTATGTCATAATATTTTTTGAAAGTACTAACTGCAAGTCATTGGTCAAATTCACTTCATTGTTTTGTGCGTAGTTGAAGTTTTCTTACTTTTTGTGATTTAGTGAAATATAAGATAATGAGATAAAAAATGTCCGAACAGTAAGTATTGTTTTTTTTCTTATTGCATTTGGTAAATGAATATATAACGTTAGATATAGACGCATTTCAAGACAAGAATAAAATATAACATCATAAATATAGCGGTGAATATGTTAGGTGTCACCTGTAGGTGACACTGAGCATTGTGTTAACAATTAGAGCAATTATTGAAGCGTTGATGATGATGGGATTTTAGAGCTATTGTTCGTCTTATAGGTTGACTTTAGATGAGATTCTCGAGGATTTGCTCGCCGGAGAGGACCCTGGTGATGTAATTTTATTTCCACCGAACGATGGGGCAGTGACAGACGAAGACAGTGGAGACGAAAACGATGCTGACATTCTGCATCTTCCTAGTCGCATGCTTCGGTCACAAGTGGAGCGACAAAGCAGACGTTCTATTTCTGGGGAAAACCAAGAGGTAGACGAAGATAATGTTCCAGCTCCTGCACTGAAAAAAAAGAAAAAAGAAAACACAGTAAGCAAATGGTACACTAGCACTTCTTTTACTTCTTGTGGCAAAGGGGACTGTGATGAAGAAGTATTTATAAGCTTTCAGCAAGATATGACTGCCATTGAGTACTTCGAACTGCTGTATAGTGACGAAATTGTCCAATTAATTGCAGATATGAGCAATTTGTACGCTTTGCAGAGAAATCACACTCTAAATGTTACAACTCAAGAAATTAGAGTGTACATTGCAATATTGCTTCTGACAGGATACTTGACACCAAAGTATATGAGAATGTTCTGGGAAATAAAAAGTGACACCCACAACGAGCTTGTAGCTTCCAGCATGAGACGAAATAGATTTTTCGAAATTCAGCAATTTGTTCATCTCTGTGATAGAACGTCTTTATCGCCCAACGATAAATTTGCTAAAGTTCGCGAGTATTTTACGAAACTGAACACACACTTCAGTTCATCGGACAAGTGGATTTCGAAAAGGCTGGTTCTTCTCACATTTCTATCGATGAGACTATAGTGCCATACTTCGGCAGACACGGTACAAAGCAGCGCATCCACGGAAAACCAATAAGGTTTGGTTACAAGCTTTGATCAGCAGCAACTCGCCATGGATACTTAGTAAGTTGTGAGCTCTATCAAGGTGCGTCTGGGCCTACCCTCAAGTTGCAGTCAGATATGGGCCTAGGAGCTGCAGTTATTTTGGAACTCCATTCTAGATTACCACCAGAATTGGGACCTTACAACTTGTACTTCGATAATTTTGTTACTGGCTTACCATTACTAAAGTGTTTGCGGGAACAAAATGTTGGAGGAACTGGTACTGTTCGAGAAAACCGCCTAGAAAACTGCAAGCTGCCAAGATCAATGGAGATGAAAAAAAAGCCTAGAGGGGAGCTGTGTCATCAAATGTCTTCGGAAATTAATGCAGCTAAGTGGCATGATAACAGTGTCGTCACCATTGCATCTAACTGTCATTGTTTGACTCCCATCACCAAAGACGATCGGATTGGTGTCATAAATAAAAAGCGATCGAAAATTCAAGTAGATTGTTCAGCTTCTATCAAGATGTACAACAAGTACATGGGGAGAGTTGACCGTTTTGATGGAAATGTTGACTTCATGAGAGTAGGTCTTCGCGGCAAGAAGTGGTGGTTGCCCCTGTTTGCTTTTGGTATAGATGCATGGCTTATCAAAAGGCAAACAGAAAACAACTGGACCTACTGTGATTTTCGCAGAAATGTCGCTACTATTAACTTGCAAAAATATGGTAAGCCTCCAACCCGTGATTCTGCTTGTGGAGTTCCAGTCCAGATAAGAGTGCCTATTGAGGTAAGATCAGCAGGTGCAGCCGAAGACCACTTAGAAATTGACTGTTCCCAGCGACGTTGTGTATTCTGTCACCAACGAACGCGAAAAATGTGCGCTAAGTGCAATATCGGTTTGCACCAATAGTGTTGGTATGAGTTCCACAATAAATACAATGTCCCGATTTTGTCCCGACTTTCCATTTTTACTTTCTATATAGGGCAATTATTGATTTGGTGTCAAAAACTAAATTCGAGGTTTTAATCAAAACTAACATTAAGATAATGTAGACGTCCAAAAACTGATTTTCGACAAAAGACGTCCGTTGGTTTGTTTGGCTGTGGGGACATTTATATAGAGCTAGAGCCTAAGCGAATCGGTGGATTTGCTTCTAATTTAGACCATTCCTAGCAACACTAAATTTAGACACCTATTTGTAGAGTTGGATAGACGCATGTGCATACTGATCGATCCTAATCGCGAATTCCTAATTCGGAATTTGTGTTTTTTGGATGATTGGTTTCTAGATATCTTCGTAGACCCAAACATACCATAAGCATTTCCATATCCATTTTTAACGAGTTTTTGCATCAATGTAAGCTATTTTTATTGTATGGGAGACTTGTGAGAATAGCTGATACGTATTATGTTATGTAAATCTTTCTTTCTTTAGAAATGATTTCTTTGGCTTGGTTTAAATAAATAATATGGGAAGCGGGCCGAAATGCTGTATTTAAAATAGTGTATGGTCAAAATTCTGTATGAAACTGTATGGTCATAAAACTGTATGGTTAATATTCTGTATTTCAAAATACTGTATTTCAAAATAATGTATTTTCAAAATACTGTGTGATCAAAATACTGTGTCTCATAATACTGTATCTCAAATATGAGCAAAACACTTTATCTCAAATTCGGTATATAAAAAAAATTATTTTTGCATAATTCCGTTCTTAAACTTCAATAATTATAAAAAAAAAAACAGAACTCGATTTATGTAGATGGGTAAATATACAAAATAGCACTTAAAGAGCCCTACAGACAATCAATGTTTATTGTCAATATTCGCTGAAAATGTCATTTTTGGCTGGGGATTGATTGTTTGTATGCTCTTCAATGTCATTTTCAATGAACATTGAATCAAAATTGATTTGGTTTTCATCAATGTAATGTTGATTTCTTTTCAACCTTTTGACAGCCAAAAAAAACAATGATTTTCTAAACTTATCGATTTGTTTAGAATAAAATATTAATTTTTCTAATCAAAATCAAATAGTGCCTTTTTAGCAAAATCTACACACACTTGAAGATTTGACATCTATCATTCTTCGAATCAATTTTTTACTTTTTTGCGGTCGCAGAAACGAAAATTCTAAAGTCAATAATTTATAAATTTAAGAGAATAATTGCAAATAAATACAAAAAATTGTGTGTTATCAGTCGGCAAAACGGCACTGAATATTTATAAATTTCGGGCGCAACAATTTGTGTATAAGTTAACACGAATGCGAATGAGTTTTGCTGACAATGCGTCTGGCTCGCCGAAACAAAATTACGTGGAAGAACAACAACTGTGGGAATGCAAGGTAGCATTAAGAATTAATGCAAGGTTGCATTTAGTAAGTAAGAAATAAATTTCTGTAAAATAATTTTTAATTCAGTTAAAAAAGTAGATTTGAATCAATAAAGGTCAGAGCAACCTGCTTTGGGAAAAAATAATTTTTTTCATAAAAGAATTGGTGTTTGATTAACTTATACAAATTCCATAAGATTTTTTTTACAAAATTTGAAATGGTTGAAAGGAATTCCACATAAGTGTTAATAGCCGTGTTTTTTTGTGCCCTCTATGTTAGCTTAAGAAATAATGGCACAAAAAAACGCTCATCGTTTCTTAAGAAAAGAATTTGGCAGCACCAATATAACAATGACATTGGCCGCGATCAAACACCTATGTAGAGCTATCCGGATAGATTCGTGTTGTTGTAATCCCGTGTGATTACTATCCGAAAAATTTTGGTATACGTTTGTATACCAAGCGAAATAACCGCGGACTGCAAAATTGAGATTTGTTTGCCGTCGTCGAGTTGTGTTTTTGATTTCTTCGGAGAAATAATTATTATAATTATAATTAAAACATTATACCTAATAAAATGCAAATTACTGTATTACAGCGAAGAGTCTTGCCAAAAAATACTTTCAAGTACTCTATATGGTTTTGGTTGTTCAGAAACCTAGGTACTTATATGGATACGAAAATCGCATCGATTCTTGATCGCCGCCATTTTCTGACATTTTGGCTGTCAACTGTTTGCCAGCAAAAAAAATTTAATAAAATATCGTTAACATTTTGATAAATTAAAAGAAACGTGTCCTCCCTGGACTAAATCTTTCTTTTATTTATTGGTTTATTTATTTTAAATTAATAATTATATTTTAACAAATAAAAAATGTTCGGTTTTTACCTTTTTTTTCTGTCATATTTTTGACGATCAATCCGTGCTTCAAGATCCATCTTGCTAATTAATGAATTTTTGGATGAATTTTTGACATTGTTTGACAATTCATCGGAAAAACGTAGAAAATAGTATGTGGAAGCACTGTTTTAATTTTAGCTTAATTCTTAAGCTAATGTTTATCGCCGCGAACTAAGGCAATTTGTTGTTGTATTTTTCATGGAATTTTTTTTAAGCTAGCATAGAGGGCACTAAAAAAAGCGCCAAATTTCAGGATGGGCTGTGAGCAGCATCAAGTCATTTATCGATGTTAAGGTTGTGTTGTGTAGTTGGAGGCAAAAAAAAATTTGTGATTTTCGACTTAATTCTCGCGTATTTAAAAGACTATTGGTTGAATTGTTGTCAATATTCATTGATACATACGTGTGGTTGCAACATTTCATCAATTATTTTTGAGAGAAAATATCTTCAATAATTATTATTGGCAACAAAAGTTATTAATGTGTTAGGCCCCTTAAAACTTAAATTCGCAGAAGCTCTTAAACATCAACGAAATGCATGAACACGTGATGGAAGTTTTGACAGATCAATTAGTTTGGTGCGATTGAATTCATGTTAAAATGTGAAAGAGATACAAAGAAGAAGAAAATGAGAAAGAGAAAATGAAAATGAAAATGAAAACAAGATACCATTTATTTTGTTTTTGTTTTAATAAATTCAAAGACATGAATTATCATAGGTACATGTTATTGTTCAAGGGAAGTATATCAGAATATTATGCTTATGAAAAAATCATTATGATCCATTCTTAAAAAAAGTATTCTGCTTTCAAAATTCTGTATTTGAAAATGCTGCATATAGGCTGAAAAATAAAAATCGTTTTGATAATGTAAAAAAGTGCGCACTTTTTTACATTATCAAAAAAATCTAAAATTTTTATTTTTCAGCCTATTTACAGCATTTTCAAATACAGAATTTTGAAATGCAGAATTTTGAACAACCAGAATTTTGAAACACAGAATTTTGACCTACAGTATTTTAGTCACACAGTATTTTGTACATACAGTATTTTGAAATACAGTATTTTGAGATACAGTATTTTAAATACAGTTTTATGACCCATACAGTATTTTGACCCCAACCCAATAATATGCAAGGTTTCTGGTTTCATTGTTGGATTTATTAAAAAAAATCTAGTCTATTTTGTCCACTGTGTGTCTCCATCGGGCTATAAAATGAGATTCATGTTTCCAAAACAACGCATGATTTAATAATAAATTCATAATCCTAATAAAACCATAAAAAAAAACTTGAATTTACCTAATAATTTCTTTTTCTTTCATAAAAAAAAAACTAAATTTCCCTTACGCCACCGTGTCCAATTACAATACACACCCGGAGTGAAATGTTCAACAAATCATAGCCCCAAATGATGTTAGATCTTACCCCAAAAATTAAAGCCTTCAACAAACTTATTAATATGATAATTTGTAAGCTATAAAATCGAGACACACAGCCAGCCCATTGTTGATTCTTGTGATGTATATTATTATTTTTATTATTATTATTATGTATTTTTTTAATCAAATGAGAATCGAATTAATTCACACTGAGACGAAAATATAATAAACGATGATGCACTGGTCATTATCACTTGGCCGCAAATGATTTGGGGCGGTGCCGGAGACACTATGGAGACGACAATCAAATTGAATATTATTTTTTTTTTTTGTTATTTCTTGAATGAAAACCGTGAAATAAATTCTAGGCAAGGCAATGATCGGCCAATATAAGAGGCTCCCCCAATTGATCGTGATCCCCACATGAGGTCCGAATAAAATTGTATTTATTTTTCTTCATTGAATTTTTAATTGCAAAATCGAGAGTAGGTAGGTAAAGGTATAGATTTGATTAGTTATATGAATTTACGACAGTGGGCCATAACGAGAGGAACGCATTGCCCTTACAGTTTGTGATGGCAATAAAAAATCATTCTTTGCCTATGGAAATGTAATATTCTCAATCGGAATTGGATTGGACCTCCTCCTCGCCTCACAATATGATGGTTAATTGCTTTTGTCACCGAACCTATCAATTTTTGAATTAAGGTATTTTTCTTTTGTTTCGTAATTGCTGTTTGTTTTTTGTTTATTGTTATTAAAGTTTATTAAGAAAATGTTAATTTAACTATAACAACCGGAAAGGGGCAGGGATTGTGGCATTAGTGCATAGAAAATATCTACGTTGATCTTTTCACTGAATTATTTATAACATTTATGAATTTAAATATTCTAATATTCATAACGACGAGACGACGCACACAGTAATGCAAGAATATTTAACCTTAAAATTCTGTTTTTAACAACGAATATGAAAAACGTTTGAAATTTAGCTAGTCTATTTTTTTTTTCAAACTTTCCGGAACTAAAAGTGTTCCATTAGGTATAATATTTCTTTAATGAATATGATGTTGCATAGGAACACTTCAACCGTTAAAGAATAACCATTATTTTGGGAACATCCAATTCTCATCGCATTTCGAATAGAAACAAATTGGGGCCTTTTTTCATGTTTATTCAGCACAGGGACATAAGGCCAAGAGACATAACGCCCAATCTTCGTTTTTGGGCCTTAGGTCTCTTTTAAGTAGGACATAATGCCCAAATTGAATTTGGGGCTAAAGTCCCACCCAATTTAGACCCAAGGCCCACATAAAAAAGTTGGGGCTTACGTCACATGTTAACTGTTCCTTACTTATTAATTAGGGTGCAGTGCATTAATGCGGGTGTTTGTTCCAAAAAAAAGGAATTAACCCCGCGGGTGTTTTTTCCTTTTTTTTTGGGAAATAACATCCGCAGGGGTTAGTTCGGTGGGCGCTTCGATAAAATATTAAAAAAAAAGATTGTTTATTGAATTTAAATGTCGAAAGTTTTAACTGTTTGATGCGTTTAAAAAATTTGGGCTCTATGTCCCATTTTTAACAAAAAATATTTGGGCCTTGGATCTCACTTGGGTAAGACAAACGACATAAATTCCATTTGGCCTTATGCCCCTTAAATACATATTGGACGTTATGTCCATGGGCCTTATGTATGTCCCTACGCCGGTTTTTTCGTGATTGCTTAGGAGATTCTTCACCCACTTTCTTTTTACCCACGATCTGCCATCAAAAAGGACTCATAACTTTATATTCAGTATCACCAACAGTTCAACTCACTACATTATATTCATATTGTTTGTCAAAATTGTTTACGTCACATTCTTACAGTCTCGAGTTTTGATTTCCTTTGATCCTTGGTGGTCCCAAATCTCAAAAAATTTAAATGTTTATCTATAATATCTTAATGAGCTAAAAAAAGTTTTATGTTCTTGTACATATTATTTCTTAACCTCATTCCTTTTACGAGTACAAGCGTGAAATTATAAATGTCAATAATAATTTGATCCTGGTTTTGATTAAAATGCTAACAGCTCCTGTACCTTTGACGATAATGGACCACCTGGGAATCGTAACCAAACGTTTAAGATAAGCAGACAAGTATGGGATCAGAGGTTAAACACCGCTGCCATGGCCGGTTATTGAGTTGATAAAGAGGACAAGTTGTTTTTCTAATCTATATTCTCGTGTAGGTATACCTTTCTCCGTTGGTGTCCGTACAAATAAGGAGAGTAGGTATGGATAAATCAGCACGTGGAAAGAGTATTTTTTAATGATTCAATTATCCCCTCGTTTATTTAAGCACGTACCTGTACACACACATGTTTTTATTATAATAATTAGAAAATACAAGTCGATATTAAATCAGTTTATTTTGTAATACGTCCAATAGTCTTAAGGTTTTTAAATTGTATTTTTATGTCACGAAGGGTTGATCTTAAACCATAAAACATGCAGTGTAAGGAATAAATAAAAAAAACATTTTTTAAATTTTGAAGTGTTTTGATTCCATAATTATTTAAAATTTAACATTTTCTTTGGTTTAAAAATAACTCAACTTAAAGATGTTGGACAAAAATGAGTAAATTATTCTTTAGCCAGATACCTTTTTAACTTGTTCTATAATGTGTTATGGCTACCCTAAGGAAGATTAAACACCGTGTGATTAAGGGAAAATAGGGGAGGGTTAGACCTCTGTGAATTTGGCATGGCAACTTTCACAAATAACAAACGCATCAATTTGCAGTTTTTGTTTGCATTCTTTTTGCATATCTATTCCCGATTTTGCTGTATTGAATTTGACGTGGATTTAAGTTGCCCATTGGACAATCCCTATCCAGAATGCGGAGATCAGAATTTGATGAGCTTATCATAAACGCAGGCGTTGTAGTTCTACATACGTCCAAAGTTCAAGTATATAGATCTAGTTTTCAGCAAACAAAATTGAATGCATTAGAAGTCGCAGGTAGAAAATCGTTGATGAATATAAATGAAGAGAGTCGGAGACAAAACGGACCCTTGGGTGCCCCAGCATTTATTTTTTTGTAAATATCAGACTTAAAACCATCGAAGGTAATTATTTCTAATCCACCGAAGAAGAGCTTTATAGATTCCAAATGCACGCCTTTTCGATTAGAGATCTTGATGCCAAACTCTATTAACGCTTTTGAAATATCAAACGCATAATCTTATTTACTACAGAACTATCCTTAGATTGGTTCCACTGTTCGGTGAAATATATCGGGTTTTTCAATAAGAGCGCTACAAAAGTTTTTTTTAAATAAAACAAAAACGATTTTGGATATCAATGAAATTCCTTATTCCTGTACGTACATTCCTGAAAGTACGTTTGATGCCATTATGTATGAAACTCGATTTCTTTTGCATGGCCACCACGGGCACGCTTGCAGAAGTCCAGACGCTGAACCCAATTTTCGACGGTTTTCAAGCATAAATCGGCCGATACTGCTGCAATTTCAAGTTCGATATTCGTACGAAGTTCATCAATCGTTGCTGGCTTGTTGGCATAGACCATAGACTTGACGTAGCCCCACAGGAAATAGTCTATGGGCGTCAAATCGCACGACCGAGGCGGCCAAGCGACTGGACCATTTCGTGAGATAACACGTTCTCCAAACTTGGTTTCCAATAAATTGATTGTGACATTCGCTGTGTGGCTTGTGGCGCGCGCCGTCCTGTTGGAACCACATGTCCTCTAAGTCCATATCATCCAATTGGGGCCAAAAATATTCGGTTATCACTGAACGGTAGCGATCCCCATTCACAGTAACGTGCCGGTCTTGATCATCACGGAAGAAGTACGGCCCAATGACGCCGCCGGCCCATAAACCACACCAAACCGTAATTTGTTCGGGATGCAATGATGACTCATGGAGTACGTGTGGATTGCTGCCTGACCAATACCGCATATTTTGTTTATTGACGAAGCCATTCAGCCAGAAATGAGCCTCATCGCTGAAGATGATTTTTTGATGAAAATCCGAATCATTTTCAAGTTGTTGCTCAGCCCAATTCACGAACATACGACACTTATGGTGGTCAAGCGGCTTCAGTTCTTGCGTCAATTTAATCTTATAAGGATGTAGGCCAAGATCATTTCGCAAAATTCGCCACAACGACGTCACAGAGATGCCCAACGCTTGAGAACGACGTTAAGTTTCAGCGGCAGTAATATTCTCGACACTACGGGCACTTCTTTGTCTCACTGGGAACATTTCGTACTATGCCTGTGGATTCAAATTTTTCCACTAGACGCTCAATTGTTGATCTGCTAGGACGATTATGACGACCATAAATTGGACGTAGCGCTCTTAACGTTGATGCCACTGACTCCGAATTTCGGTAGTAAATTTTAATAATTTCCACTCGTTGTTGGCTCTTATATCTTTCCATCATGAAATGGCAAACCTTACTGAGGAGAAATGTTAAAAGAACGGCAAGAAATATGGCGTCGGTTGCTGTCCCTGTTGCTCTACTTTTGAAGCGTTCCTGTTGAAAAACCCTTCACCATCAGATCCCCAGTGTGTGGACCTGTTGCTAAGAAATAGCATAATTTCGATCGTCAAAATTCCGAATCGCAAATATCCAAACTTTTAAAATGGATAATCCCAAATTTTAAAATACCGAACGTCAAAATCCCACCATTGCAAAATCTCTAAAAAAATATTATTTTAATTTCGAATTTCCGTATACCTACTCTTTTAGTATTGGTTTTTAATACTTTTTCAATACCTTTCTTATAAATCCAGAAATTATGTAAAATGATATCTCTTCATGAAAATTATAAATTTGTTAGTACTTTTTAGCACGAAATAGAAATTTAGAAATTTAATAATAATTAATTTAAATTATTTGTTCTTTGTTATTTGTTATTAAATCTTAAAATACTAACACGACCGTTCAGTTATGCGGTATTAATGAATCTCAATACAAAATTGATGACTGATCTGATGGATACAGTCAAGACAAACACGGAATACTATGCCTACTATGCAGTTCCCATGGAATCGAATGATTTCTTTATAAAATGCGATTGGATGTTTATGTCTATTGCATATAAATTAAATGGAGATGCCAACTTAACGTAGTAAGGATCCTTTACTCGCGTGATTTGTAATACCAAATCAAGTGCTAAGCCATTTGTGATTTTGCAATTTGGGATTGTGACGTTCGGGATTTTACAATTCGGGGTTTTGCCGTTCGGGATTTTACATGCAAAATTTGTCAATTCAGGATTTCAGAACCAATCCAAGATTTGTATTTCAAAAATTAAACTTTTGACTAAATACATACATAGCGAATTTAAAAGTTTCAATTAAAAACCAAGCAGCTGATAATTATTTCAATATAAGAAATACTATGCCGTATCTTAAGCTCTCGTCCAGCCTACCACGGCAATATCAGTCAATCTTATCTATTTCGGAAAAACTTAACCCTCAATTAACTATAAATTAAGTAGCCCAAGAGGTGTAGCAAGAGAAATGTCCAACATAATGTCAATTCGAAATTTTATCTCCATCAACAAGATAAAAAAACATGAAATCTAAGAAACACGCAATAGCTTCAACCTACGCCTTAGATCGACTACCATCGAACGTCGTCTGCGTCGTCGTCGTTGTCTGTGATTGCCGTCGATCCAACCTGTTTATGAAATTGAATAAAATTTGTTCCTAAACAGCTAGATAGTTTTTGTGCCTCCAAAAACATCAAGTTCATATTTATAGTTGGTTGGTATTATAGGTACCTACCTAATAATAATTCCAGCCTAAATAATATGACCCAAAAAAAAGGTCCTTGTTGATGAAGATAAATTTATGACTTTAGACCACCATTGACGTGCGATGAAGGATGATTATCGAGATTTCTTTAATATTTTGTTACTGATTTTTTTTTTCTTACCTCAACTCAGAATGAGATCATGGCCTTCCTTTTGTAATATTGGGATCGAAAAGATCATTTGGCGGGATAAATGCGGCGCTTTGTCTCGTGCAAGATACCTACATTGACAGTTGCTGTGATGTGGCGAATTTAATTTCACGCGCGACATTTTTTCAGTTTTTACAATTTTGTTTGCGTTGCGAGGTCGGCCAAACGCCAAAAGTCTGCTGGATGTTGTAGTTGTTGTTATAATAAGTAACATTAACGTTGTTGTGCTGAATTATTATTGTTTTTGTTCAGTGTCAAATGATCAGTTGACAGATCGTTTGTCATCGCATGGTTGGAATCAATTTGTCCATGAGGCAAGTATTAATCAGAGCAGCAGCAAAATATATGGCGAAAAAGGTGTGTGTGCAGCTTTTGTAAAATGTCACCTTTAAGTGAGAGACTGAGAGACTTACCGTTTGCCCTTAGTAGAGTTTTTTTGTTGGTGAAAAACCTGTTGATAAACTTAAGGCAAAGTAGATCATGGTCATTTCCACAAATCTTTGTTTTTAATGTCAGAATTGAGTGCATATCACAAGTCAGCCATGTAGGACCTGTTCTTTTTGAATTTTTATAAGTTTCTTACCAAATCAATAGATCTTCGCCAAAAAACATGCGATAATTATTGTTTTTCATTTACCTACTGACACACTAACACAGAATAGGTTCAGTCTGCGTGGATGTTATTATTAGGAGTGTTGTTAACAAATTCATTATCGCACGGTTACTCATTTAGATGGTCACTGTGAATTACTTCCAATAATCGTTTGAAGGTTTTAAAATGACTTGTTATGTTGTAAAGGCGTTTCAAGTAATTACATACTACCGGTACGGTGGAAGCCAAGGCGGTTGAAGATGAAAGTAGGTATCCTCTAGTGTTCCGCAACAAGTATTCGTTTAATTATCTCTCAATTAGATGAAAGTTGATGTGATTCTTATTACCTATCTGCCGCCAAAGCAAAGTGGATATTTGCTTAAATCTCTTACCAACAATGTATGATGAAAGCCGACGATGGACCGACATGACGACACCATGCCGAAATGCACAGCTATGTTAAGTAAATAGCAATTAACACCTGATGGATGAGAGTTGTTTAGATATTATGTGTGGGATGCAATCATATCGGTGTAAATGACGCAAGTCAATAAGTTTATTACAACAAACGTTCACTTTGAATCAAATCAAGGTGGTCTCCGATGGCTATCGATTTATTCACACAATCGATTAATTTATTTTATAAAATAAAAAATTATTGATTCCTTAAACGTCTTTTTGAAGATATTTAGAGAATTTAAAGAAAACAAAAAGCAAATTAATTGATATAAAATAGGTAAAATATATAATTATAATTATATTTTATTTGGTTAATGTCATTTGCCTGAAGAAGAGTGTAACCACACTTGATTTAATTTTTAAACAAATAAAAATAAACACAAGGTTATATCCAGTGTTGGTAAGTTACGCGAGTTTTACAAATTTTAATTAGTTACGCGTAATTAATGTAACTAATGTAACTAATTGAATTAGTTACGTAACTAGTGTAACTAATCTATGATTTTGACATTTCTCCAGAAAATAAGTCACGTTTTATAAGTTATAAAGTTCTGATTTAAAAGTTAAAATGTCGGAGTCAAAAAATGAAACAAACCGTCAATCCGGAAGGCCTGTTACCAATTCATATTTGGATCTGGGATTCATACCAAAAAGATGCCCTGAAACCTCAAGGTTGGTGGTTTTGTGCAAAATTTGCAACAAACAATTGCAAAACACTGCTTTGCAACGATTAAAAGGACTTAGGTATGTTTTTAATCCAAAAACGGAATAAATTGTTCGCTAATGCAACTATTTTGATCTTCAGGAATACTTGTAAGATGCCTCTAGTGAATTCCGAGCGGAGACGAATCAGTAAGTATAACCACAATATTCATTTAATATTTTTATACTTGTGAGAAAGCTAAAGTGTAAAATGTGTATGTGTTTAGATTCAATTATGTGAAGATGGAGTGGAAATCACAACAGTACCACAATCCATCCTCTTCTAGCTAAGGCCAGCTTGGACTCAGGTCAGCACACAATCAATCATCCGGAGAAGTTTCACTTTCCACTTGGTCTCTGCCCTCAACTTCCTCTTCTATACCGTCAACTTTTACGGGCATGGGTTCATCAGATAAGCAAGCATCTGGAGAAGCGTCTATTTCAACGTGATCTCTTCTGTCAACGTCATCTTTACGATCATCTTCATCGGGCATACAATCGTCTCCAAAACATCCAAATCGTTATTCAATGTTGCTTAAAAGATCGCGAGAGGAAAACAAGGCAACAAAACTGGACAGCTTTTTTGACAAGATTTCTGAACCGGAAATAGCTGAAGTGAGCAAGGCTTTGGCGAAAATTTTCTTCGGGTGCAACATACCATTTAACGTTGTGGAGTCCAAATTGTTTTTGGAGTTCATAAAAACAATTCGTGCGTCATTTGCTACACAAAATCACTGTCGTCAGAGTGGCTCGATTTTGTGTACAATAAAATCAAACAAAAGTCGTTGGAAACCACTAAAAAGGACTCGGTACTGTTAATAGACGGATGGAAGAACTCGTCATCAAATACAAAGACTGTCGTTCATGATTGTTCTTCAGAAACCAAGGTTTATTATTTGTGCATACGAAAGCATCTTTATTTGTATTATAATATTTTCATTCTGTTTTGTAAAGATATTTCTTGATGCGTCGAATCTCAACGGAGTTTCGGAATCAGGAGATAAGCTAGCTGAGATTGTTTCCGAAGCTATAGATTTGGCCGTCGTTTCCGACAATGCAAGCAATATGGTGAAAATGGGAACAAAATTGAAGCATGTCGTTTGGCACTCAACTTGTAATAGCCATACTGGGAATTTGTTAGCAAAAGATGTGCTCGACGTAAAACTAAATGACAAAGCCACCACAATTTTAAAACAATTTAAACAACCAGATCTTGAACAAGCAATAATTAATAAAAAAAGGAACCAAAATAAAGCTGCCGCGATGGTGTTCATATAGGGATTCGTACGTATGCCTCATTAATAATTTGATTCCAATGAAAATGGCCGCAGCGGAATTTAATAAAATGAAACCATTTTATTTGACGAAGAATTTATCGAGAGTTTTAAAAAAAAATGAGTTGTTCGATCCAATTTGTCAGCTTATAAATAATTGCCAACATTCAACAACTTCATTAGCTGACGCTGTCAAGTTTTGGTTGGAATTAAAAGTTCCAGCACAGTTCGAAAATCTCTATAAATCCCGTCTTAATAATTCGCTTACAGCCTTATCTATTAACTCGATTTAGCGGCGGCGTTAAGTTACTCCGACTTTACAACGCCTCTAAAACTGGAAAGCTTATTTAAAAACAAAATATATCAGAAATAGAGGCGGAGTAAGCTAAAACTGGTTCCTAGGAGGTTTAAAGCCGGAGTAAAGCCGTTTTAGTATCTAAATGTCATTTTGACATGACATTGTGTAAATTTACAAAGAGGAGTGCAAACAATTTTTTTCTTTTTGTTACTGCGATAAAATGGATATTTATTTTACATTAATAAATCATTTTAATTCTTTAAACGGTTTTACATTTAACAAAGAAGGAGAAAGTCAAAGCAGTACACAACTCATTTAGATCCCATGACACTGAGGGATGAATAAGTTGTCGGGGAAAAATCTATGAACATACACCAAAATATTTTTTTTTATCTGTTGTAATTATGTAAATATATTAACATATCTTTTGAGAATCATCCCAGTTTTTCTGAACGTTTTCTTTTATTTTTATTTTATTATTAGAAATTAACAAATAATTTCTTTACCAAAATAAACCAAAAACAATGGAAATCAGCTGAGGATTGTTTACGTTTATGATAACCAGAGTTTTAGATTGGCGATTTTTTGATAAAATATTTGACATAAGGCAGGCGTTACTAAACCGGCTAAGAATTTTTTTTTAAATAAGAATTAGTTCGACATGGCGTAAACCCGGTGTAAGTGCTTCGACTCGGTTTAACTATTCCGAGGTTTAACCGAGTATTAGTGAAATCTAATAAATATGGCTGTTAATGTTTATGCACTAACATCTTACTATTTACATCCTTTCTACACTAATGACAAATTAAAGAACGATTATCATTTTCAAATTAATAACTTCCTTTTAAAAATGTTAAATTCTGATGAACTTAACGAATGGGATCTTTTAAATCCAAAATCGAAGTTTTTAAAACTTTATATAAAACAAAATATTGAAAATCCAATTTTGTTTTGGAAGACAGCCGATTTCTATGCACCCAATCTTTCAAAGCTTGCACTAAAATTGCTTAAAATTCCCGCATCGTCCACAGAAAAAGAGCCTACTCTTTCGAAATGATCTTTAATTCACACCCCTTTGAGAAATCGACTGTCTTTCGAACGTTCCAAAAAATTAATGTTTCTTTATGGAACTTTAGGAACGGAAACGTAAATTTATCTTTTGAGGACTTTGAGTTTGACGAGTTCAACAAATTTAATACCTACATATGCATTTGAGTTACATACATAGATTTGATCTCTGATGAATTCTTTTATAATCTTTCTTTTGTTATTTGTTGTTTTTATGGAATAAAATGTGTTTACTTTTAAATGTTATTGCTTATTTTTTTCAATGTTCAGTGAGTCAAAATTTGTTAAGCTATATTAGTACATTAGTTACATAAGTTACATTAGTTACGCGGAAAATGAGGTGTTACTAATTACAATTTGTTACGCGTAACTATAAGGGTAACTAACTCGGAGTAACTTGCGTTGCCAACACTGCCTATAGCCAACGAAGCAGTCATATAATTTTATTTTTTTTTTTTTTAATATATTTTATATTTTATATACATATGTACCTACTACTTTCAAAACATTTAAAAAAATTGATTAGCCAATTTCAAGATTATTGTGCCATAAAAGAAAAAGAATGCAGAATTAATCAAAAATTTTAATTAATTTTAATTCAAATAAAATTAAGTGAACATGCAGATGAGCGAAAATTAAAAAACTGGACTGGATCGCAAAAACTTGCCCTCGTAGCAAACAACTTTGACGTAGCTAGAAATTGATGGGGTCAAAATATGTTCATACGAATGCATTGCTTCAAAAATATTATGATATCATTAAAAAAATTATTGCTATAAATTACTATAAAGGAGACGCATTTCTTTTTTCTCCAAGTTGTGGTTAGTTAAAGTATTTTTAAAATAAATAAAATGAATAACAAAAAATAAAAACTAACTTCTGTTTTTTCTTTTATTTAAATTTTTAATTCTAATAATTATCACAACTTTAATATAATCTATGATTAACTACGCGTTTCTGAGTGTTATTGCTCCATCATCAGGCGAACTACTTTCTTTTCACTTTTATTGTTAATTTAGTCAAACTTAAGCTTTTGTTGTCTCGTTAACCATATTGCATTTGTGTTGTTGTTGTTTTTAGTATTTGGTTGGAGCTTTTTTTTTTGTGTGGTGATAATACGGGTGTTGTCTTCTTTTTTAACTATTGTTTTTTTGGTGTTTAATTGCTGTTTCATATAATGTGTTTGTTTTGACTGTCAATTTATCATTTAATAATCTGTCTTGTTCTATCTTGTAGGCTTCTTCTATCGCGTCTAATATATACACTCCCTGTCACTTGTTTGAGGCCACTATTTTCATAAAAGTTTTTTCTCGATAAATACCTGGAAGCAATATTTTTCCTGGAAATTGTTGATACGTGTGAGTAGGTATATATATTTTGCAATAAAAAAGGATAAAGTTAAAGAGTTAACTCGGAAAATTCATAGAATTTTCCCAAATTATTATGACTGCAAAAACTGGATATAAAAAGTTGCGTCACTTGATTGAGGCCATTCCAAAAATTGCTTGGCAAAAGCTAACATCGCCGATTTTTTTCAAACAAAAGTTTATAATATTTAAGAAACGATAGAAAACTATATTTAATATTCAATTTCAAGTTAAAATGGGCTCTGGAAACATGTCAGCAATAGCAGAAAGAGGATCAATAGATGCTTTAAAGGAACTGGGATTCTCAGGCCGAGAAAAAGCTAGTAGACCGAACAGAAGTAAGACCATTACTTACTTACTTACTAAGATCCTTGACCCCTCTAAGGGGCACAGGGCGTCAACTACCGCTACACGCCATCTCGTTCGGTTTCTGGAAATGTATTTTAGCTCTCCCCAACTTTTACCGAGCTTTTGTGATCCCTTGTCGACTGTTCTGCGCCAAGATTTTCTCTGGCCTCCAGGTCTTCTGCCATCTTGGATGAGTGGATCCCACTCCATTGCATGTCTTGCAATAGAGTCTGCACCACGACGTAGGGTGTGACCAATCCACTGCCACTTTCTTTTCCTAATAACGATGTCAATAGGACTTTGGCCCGTTCTCCGAACGAGTTCTTGGTTGGAGATGGTGTTCGGCCAAAAAATCCTTAGGATGTTTCGGAGACATCTATTTTCGAAAGTTTGTAGCTTCCTTGTGACAGAGGCGGTCACTTTCCATGTACTACACCCATATAGTAGCACTGACTCTACGTTCGACCGGAACAGTCGCAGCTTGGTCTTCGTACTGTAGACGTTGCTCCTCCAAACTTTAGACAGCATGCCGAAAGCAGCTTTAGCTTTGCCGATTCGGCATCCGTACCACCGCCGTCTTTTGAGACAACACTACCGAGGTACAGGAAGTTGTCCACCGCTTCAACCTGCTGTCCCGCAACGACAACTTGAGAAGAAGATTCAGAAATGTTGAGGATTTTTGTTTTCCCGGTGTTGATCCTCAAACCGACTTTGTTTGCCTCGCATTCTAGATTAGTCACCATATGGTGAAGATCCATAATGTGTGCGAGAGCAAACAAATATCGTCAGCGTAATCAAGATGTTGCAGGAACGAAAACATCTTCCATCGAATTCCACGCGCTTGCTCGGCTAGATCTGCATGAAGGACATCCCCTATAACCACCAGGAAAAGTAGTGGAGATAGCAAACATCCTTGACGAACTCCGCTATGGATATCGAAGTCCTCTGATACCTTTCCGTTGTGTAAGACTTGACACGATGCACCCTCGTAGGTAGCCTTTATAACGGCGATAATCTTCTCGGGTACTCCTCTCCTACGTAAAGCTGACCAACTGAAATCTCGATTCAAACTATCGAAAGCCTTTTCGAAGTCGATGAAGAGCAAATGAAGAGGGGAACGGAACTCCACGCATTGTCCTATTATGATCCTCAAGGTGTTGATGTGATCAATGCAGGATGAGCCTGCACGAAATCCCATTTGCTCTTTGTCGAGAGTAGAATCGAGATGTTCTTTGATTCGTTCCAAGATTATTTTCGCCATTATCTTTGCCACCGCGGGGAGGACACAGATCCCTCTCCAGTTTCCGCAATCCGTAAGATTTCCCTTTTTTGGCAGTTTGACGATCATCCCTTTTTTTGCATTCAATGGGGAAACTTTCGTTCTCCCATGCCTGTTCTATTAAGGGGTGTAGCAACTTCGCTGATGTTTGTGGATCTGCTTGGTAGAGCTCAGCGGGAATTCCGTCCAAACATACCGCTTTGTTGTTCTTGAGGCATTTGATTGCTGATGTTATCTCGGCTAAACTGGGAGGGCAGGTGCGAATACGGGAACTAGTTTCTACGAATAGCTCATTTGGGTTAGGGGCTGGAACACCTCCGCTATCGCCTATGTGGTTGAGCACGCTAGCAAAATGTTCCATCCATCTCCTGAGCTGATCCTCATCCGTAACTAGCAGGGTGCCGTCTACATCCTTGACGAGGTGTTGTTTCCGGGAGTTGTTGTTTCCAACCAATTCCTTGGTTATCTTGTAGACGGTACCACTGTCGCACCTAGATGCTGCTTCCTCTGCCTGTTCTGCGAGAACAATTACGTGCCTCCTTTTGTCACGTCTGACACTACGCTGCACTTCTTTCCTTTTCCTACGGTACTGAGACGCGATGTTAAATCTCTCACCTACTGAGGCAGCCGCAAGTTGGGATCTAATCGCGTTCCTTTCTTCAATCTTACTCCATGTATCTGCAGAAAGCCATGTGCTTTGGCTTCTCTGCCTTATACCCACAGACTCAGTTGCGGCAGTTGCAAAGGCCTTTTTCACATTGCTCCAGTGTTGGTCTGCATTTTCTGGCGTGGCAATGCTGATGACTTCTGCTTCTGCGGCGAGGCGGTCCTTATATCTTTGGCGCACTGTAGGATCCCGTAATCTGTCGGTATTGTACCTGGGTGTACGCAGGAAGTTTTGCCGATTTCCATGTACTGAAGCAATTCGAAGACGAACGTAGGCAAGCATAAGATGGTGATCGCGAGCTAACCCTACATCAGCACCGCGTCTGTTTCGGACGTCGAGAAGACAATTTTTAAAGCGCTTGCTAATAGCAAAGTGATCGATTAAGTTCGCTGTACATTGACGATCTGTGGATAACCAACTTATCTTGTGCGAGATCCTATGCTCGAACAGAGTACCTCCAATGACTAGCTGATTTGCGTTACAGAAGTCAACAAACCGCTCTCCATTGTCGTTCCGTTCCCCGATACCGTGGTTACCCAGAACGTGCTTCAACGCTGTGTTGTCCTGGCCAACCTTAGCATTAATATCTCCCATTACTATAGTGATGTCTCCATTCGGCGAGCTTCTGAAAACCGCGCTAAGTTGGCTGTAAAATTCGTCCTTCTCGGCGTCCGACGCTTCCTCAGTTGGGGCATAGCACTGGATGATGGTGATTTTTCTTAATTTACTCTGGAACCTGGCTGTCAATATCCTGTCGTTGATGGGTTTCCAGGTTATAAGACTTTGCCGCGCCTTTGGAGTCAACATTAAACCTACGCCGGAACATCGGGAGCTTCCAACTGGTTTTCCGGAATAAATAAAGAAAGTGCTTTTCGAAGGTGAATCCACCTGCCCTGCGCTCAACCATCTCACTTCACTCAGACCCAATATGTCTAGGTTGTACCGTAGGAATTCTTTCTCAAGTTGGAGGAATCTGCCGTTGTAAGGGCCTTCTTCGCGGTTATCGAGAAGAGTTTTAACATTCCAGAATCCAATCTTTGTCCTTGTTCGATAGCCAAAAGTCGTCATCGTTTGATCATTCCTTATCCGAGGCTGTAGTTGCCGATTCGAAGCGGTTGATTTCTTTACATGTGGTAGGTTGCCAACCCGTCACACGACCCCCAGACCCGGAGGGCCGGATCCTTGTGTAGCCTTAGGACAGCAGGCCGGATAATCCGATACCAGTAGCCCACTACGGGGATATGAGTGCTGCCGTTGACCCTTGAAGGGTTCATCCGCCACCATCTCTTTTTCAGCACCCTGGCTAGTACTGAAATTCCTTACCGACCTCAGCTCTAAATATTTCAGAGTAGCTCACGTAAGGTCTCTGTCATCCATACTGTTGGTGACACCGTTGATTCTGATGAATTCATCCGCCGCACACCTTCCTTCTGATGGGCTCGTCTAAGACTTCAGCCGACTTATACAGCCAGTCATTTCCGACAGAGTACTTATAGTGTTGCTATTTTTGTCTCTTGTTCAACACTCGCGCTTATTTGTTTGGCAAGTCAAGTCCGAATGGACGAGACCAGTACCCGATGGTTACCACTTGGAGGTAAAATAAGCACAATTGATGTGTAGTATTCGTTACATCACTGGACATCGCCGTGTTGACGCCACTCAGTGACTACCCGCGTCCTACAACATCCAACCATCCAAGTAAGACCATTGTCAAGAACTATCTAGCAGCCACTATAAACTATGCAAAAAAACAAAACGGACGCACAGCTCAAGCAACAAAAAACGGATAAAAACGACTCATTCAGCGGCTTGCTTCAAATTCCACACTATCAGAGCATAAAATAAGGTCAAAAAGGGTAAGGGTATCAGCCAGTATTTCGACGGTTTGAAGGATTATTAAAACCAGTGGCAACATTAAGTAGTATAAAAATCAAAAAGAAACCGGTTCTACGGCAGCTCCACAAGGAATTACGCATGGAAAAAGGTTGTCTTTTTAGATGAAAAAAAGTTTAATCTTGACGGAACCAATGGTTATAACTTTTATTTTCACGATTAAAGAAAAGAAGAACTTATTTTGTCAAGACATCACAGTCATACATCACGTGTCATACATGGCGTGGGGAGCTATCACCTATTATGGAACAATTGAATTGGAATTTATAACTACAACAATAAACGGAAATAGTTACAAATGCCTGCTGTAACGGGTGTTTCCAAAGCTAAGGAATATTCTTGAACCTCTTCCTTGGATATTCCAACAAGACAAAGCCCCTATCCATACTTCCAGGGTAGCTAGAAGCTGGATTCAGTCGGAGAACGTTGGACTTTTACCATGGCCACCCTATTCACCGGACTCAAACATCATCGAAAAAGTTTGGGCCTGGCTATCTCGAAAAGTGTCTGATGCTGGTAGGCAGTTAGGAGATAAGGACGTTTTGGTCGAAGCTAACTACTATGCCTGGAGCCAGATTTCACTGGATTATTCCAAAAATCTGTATGATTTAATTCCAAATCGTCTAATTGAGCTAATTTCAAAAAATGGCGGGCATACTCATTATTTATTGACGAAAACATAATACATAAATCTTTAAAAATAAAAAAAAAGCTAACATTTTTATAGTTTTGTTCCTTTTTTATAAGATTTTTCAAGTGGCCTCAATCAAGTGACGCATTTTTTATAACCATTTTTGCAGTCTATTCTTATAATTTGTGAAATTCCTATGGAATTTCGCAGTTAGCCCTTTGAATTTACACTTTTTTATTGCAAAATATATTTACCTACTCACAGGTATCAAAAATGTCCAGGAAAAATATTTCCTACAGGTATTTATGGAGAAAAACTGCGGTGAAAATAGTGGCCTCAAACAAGTGACAGGGAGTGTATTCCCTTTTCTACATAGTTGTAATGTTTGCAGGTTTGTCTCAAAATCTGTGTAATTATGGTTGTTGTTAATTAAATGCTGGGCGTAGGTGGACTTGGAATTTGGTTTCGGTATATGTTCTTTTAATCGATCGTTGAATGTTCTGCCTGTTTGTCCTATGTAGAACATTTGACAGTCGTGGCACTTCAATTTATAAACTCCTGAACATGTTTTTTATTGTTTTTAGGTTTTAGTTTTAATATATTGTTTATGTTATTATTGGTTCTAAATGAAATAAGTATGTTTAGTTTTTTAAATTCATATAAAAGAGTTTGTGGAATTATATAGGTGTAGTTAACGGATGTGTTTTTTATGTTTTCTGTTGGTGTATTTATGTTGTTTTTATTTTTGTTGTATTTTCTTTTCTTTTTTGTGAGTAGTTTATTAATTATTGTTGTGCTGTAGCCGTTTGTGTGTGCAATGTATTTGATGGTGTTAATTTCGTTTAAATAATCTATTTTATCCATTGGAATATTAATTGCTCGATTTATAAATGCATTAAAGGCTGCCATACCCATACACCCCCCATACTTCACAATTCAAAAAAAATTGCACAAATTTTATAAAAATTTCCGAAAAAAACAGTTTTAGGATATTTAAAAAAATATTGAAGTTTTGTTTTTTATTTGAATATCTTGAAAACGGCTTAATGAATATTATATTATTTTAATATTTTGTGTAAAATTGTATGTAGCATAAAAAATACTAAATTTTGGCATGCCAGATTTTATTTTTAAAAGTGTGCAAAAAATATTATATATGGGGATTTGGATGGAGAAGACTCTTCGCCCCTACTAAAATAATGGGCACCATGATAAGTTTCCATGTACAAAGCAGTCATTCATTGAGTCATAGATAGATAAATGAAGGACTTCCCGATACCGAGATTTCGCATCACTGTTGATCCTGTGGGGTAAGGAAAATTTAAGGCTTTGTGAATTTCTTGCCTTATATCTATATCACACGATCTACTAATGCTTAAGAAATGAAATATGTGATGACACGTATGTGCTTGAACAGTTAATCAGATCCCACTTATTTGAAGTTTATGATGTAACTAATGAGTTACTAAGGAAGTGAGACGGGGGATGGGTAAACGATTGCTTGAGTTTGATCCTAAGGGTGTATGCGAGTACTTGGTTGGGGACTACCATGTCGATTGAAACACATCTTAATCTACAAAACCATTTTCTCTTCTTTAAGTTCTAAAAACGCGCATAAGTAAAGTTAAATTCTATCATACTAAGACTTATAAGTAAATTACAAATAATACATATACAAGTTACATAGTTTTTATTTTCAATATATTTTGGCAAAATTGTCTCGCTGAAACAAAAACCTGCCAAAAACGTGTCATCGTAAATTTAACAATCGCACACAATCGCAAATTGAATTCTTTTCGATTGTATCTAAATAATAAAATTTACATAAATCACAAACACTTCAATTTTGTTTTTATAAGAAAAACAGGTAGAGAAGATAGATATACCCAAATGGGTCCAGCAAGATGACAATCCTTGGAAAAACGTCAAAACCCTTATCGCGACTCATTTCTTTCTGCAGCACTCCCTAACAATCGTGTTTCGTGTACCTATATATGCAAATAAACAGAATCCACGGCAGGTTGCCGAATTGTTTTCAGAGATTTCTTTTTCGATTCGATATAGCGATGTCAAAACCCCAAAAGGATACGCTCCAGGAGCACCAGGAGAGTGAAACCAATAAAAGAAACATCTAAATGGAAATTGACATATCCGCTTCATTGCGTCATTGCTGGGAGATTGGGATGAATGGCAATGGTTATTGAATTGTGTTGCAGCAGGCATGAAGGCGCCTTTTAATGGCCGCCTTGTAACACTTTTTTTCTACCTAACTTTGTATAACCACTCCCTTTCTCTCTCTCAGCACCAAATTCACTTTTATATCCTCTTTCATTTGAAATTGAATTTTTTTCATTCAAAAGTGCACAATGCGTCCTCTCGCCCAACAAAGCAACTGACAATCAAGTTGTTTATATTCAAAATTGTTCGTCCTCCATCACAGGTCGTTTGGATACATACAAAAAAAATAAAAAAACATCAGCACATTTGAATTGAGAGGATAAACGAAAAATCAGGAATCACTGCCAATCGTAACACGGGACTATAATAAAGTTGCAATGAACGTGATATCGCGCCATTTCTTTGGAAATTGAAAATTGGAAAATTGAACAAAATTCGTTGCTATTGGCCCTTTTGAAAGCAGCAACAACAGCAATAACAAAAAATCACCAAATTTGCATATGAATACTCGAGTAGTTATACCAAATTCTTGGAAAAAAATCAAACACTCGTCTTGAGATGAAAATAATAAAATCGAAAAAGGATAAAATGTATTTTCACTCAAATTGAGTCATTTAGATTCAAATCTGAGAAGGAGCCTTATATAGTGTTTGCTGTTGCCTCTATATTCTTGTTCTCGCCCTCTCTCTTGTCACTCCATCACTCTGATATTAAATGCAAAATACATTTTATCTAATGATGGCAGGATATTCAAATTGAAAAGATATTTTCAACTCTGATTAACATTGAATGAAATGAAATTTGAGAATTCTATTTGCACAGTTGAGAGCAATTGATTAAATAAGGAACAACGAACAAAAAAAATATCTAATGCTTCTTTCAGTTTTGTTAGTGCGGGATATCATCGGTGCTCCTTTGTATTGATATCCTGAATTGTGTCCTTAATCGGTATTTAGAGAGTTTTTTGTATGTTATTTCGTTGATGAGACTATGATTGACAGATGTTGCTGCTGGTGGTAGTAAATATTTGCTAAGGTGCGTTCTGTTGTTTAGTTCCTTGTTTCATCATTGATGACATTTTTTCTTTATAGAAAAGAAGCCAAGGGAATAGGTGTACTACAAAAGGCGGTGTTCTTTAAAGTAGCTCTCTACTTTGGTGCTTTAATGTCCATAATCACCTTCAAAAAGGATATTATTTTTGATTGCAGATTAGTTGATTCAAGTAGCGGAAGTGTTGGTTTGCTTTTCTTTTATTTAAACAAATTAAGGAAATAGTTTCAATACCTGACTGGAAATTTGTTTGATTGAGTTGGTATCTCTGAAATACCCAGCAATACATTCACCCAAAATTAAAGATGTTGGTGTTCAAAATTCTTAATTAAATAAATATTATGAAAAGAGTTTTTATTTTTAGATTTCCTTATGTCCATTATTTTGGCGGGCATTTTTTGCAGAATACAAGAATTAAAAAAAAAATGGGCACGACTGGATCGCACAAACTTGCTATGCAAACTTTTAGAATTAAATAATTTACAATTTAAGAAAAAATTTAAAAAATATTCATTGACCCGTTTTCAAGATATTGAATTTGCAAACAAAAATTTTAATATTTTTTTAAAAATCCAAAAATTATTTTTTCAAAAAAATTTATATGCAAAACTGTTAAAATTGAAAAGTACCACTTGCATACTTGCATTTAGTTGAAATTTATTTCTGTCTTATCAAGAATGTGAAGTGAAGCATACGGAGTCAAAGATTACATTTAGGGATTTTCGCAAAATAAATAATCAAGTTTTGATCCAAGTTGCTTTAAATTCAAATTGGGAACACATATACCAGTACCTTCATGTAAATGATCAAACCCACCTCTTACAAACAAAAGTTTCACTTTTTCATAAACACGTGCCCTTGAAAACAAAAAAATTGCAATGTAAATCGACACATTGGTTAACAGAAAATATACAGCAACTTATAAGAAATCCCGATGATGCCTTTAAAAGCTGAACAAAATATAGAATTCATGAATTTTATGAAAAATATGGGTCACTTCAAGAAGCGCAAAAAGTGTTTTTAGAACAGAAAATTTGAACGTTGTTCTTCAAGCAAACAAATCTGGCGGCAAATTTGAGAAGTTGGATTAGGAAAACAAAAATTCCCGGTACAATAGATTGCGATCAACTGAACTCGAACTTTTTAGTGCAAAATAGTATATTTTCAGGAATTCATTCAGCATTTGACCAGTCACCGGATGAAGATAGCGAATCATTTCATAGTTTCCATAGAATTTGGGAAGAAGATGTAGTTGATCCCGTGTTGATAAAATCAAATGCCATGGGACTTGAAGAAGTTCACTCTAAATTTGTGAAACTCTTACTTCCTTATACAGGGTGTCCCGTAAGTAATGGATAACCCTGAAATGCCGCATAGTAGACTTTATGACCGTCCTGAAAACTGATAAAAAAAAGTTCTATCCCAACCACAAGAAAAGTTATATGCATTTTTTTGTTCAGTGCATTATTTTTGTTCTTACTTTACATTTTTGAATACCACGACTACAAGTGAATGAGTTCCATCATTTTTTTTTTGCAGGAATATTTTACATTACTTGTGCCAACACATAAGTAGAAGAAAATTATTATAACTGTTAGACTTCTTAGAGAAAAAAATTATTTAACATTGAATTTCAATGCAAAATGTGAAAACAAATAATTTTTGAAAAAGTTAAATCATAGCTGGTATAAAAAAAAATGCATGAATACCTGAGTGGCCAACTATTTTCAAAATATGCGCGTTAAATGCAGATTTCAAAATCGTATTACTTATTGTTATATCTAGAGTCAATAGCAAGTTATTGGTAAAAATCTGCAATACTAGAGTAAATTTAGCAAAAACAAAAGTTTTCAAAATTAGCACAGTAAACGTGAAAATAATACCAAGCGTTGAACATAGCATTTATTGGCTGTTTCTGCGATGTTGTCCTAATGATAAATCCAAGCTTTCAACTTCTAGGGCCGAATGCATTATTGATAAAAATGTCAAAAAAGTGCAAGAAACGGTTACATTTTCGAGCTTGTTTTGAATTTTACCTGTTCTATTGGGCTTTAACAAACCCATCAAATATTTTGTTGGTTGCTATTTTTTATTTGTTATTTTCTTCAAACAAAAAGTCTTCTGATTCAATTTTAGTTGTGTTTTTTGAATAGTAAATTGTAAGATCCTGAGAAAGTGAGAACGCATAAAATCGTAAGTTTTTTAAATTTTGAATTAAAGTTTTTGTAATTTGATCTTAATTCATAAGATTAAGACCACGACGAACACTTATTTATATCGTTTTTATTGTTCATTCTTCAGAAAAATTAACGGTCTAAATAGCTGTTTTCCTGAACCTGCTTTTTGATAATTAAGACGTTTGATTGAACTTTTTCGATGCCACGTATTCTGTATTCTGCACAAGAATATGCAAACATGCATTTCATTTATGGAGAGTGCAGAGGCAACGCAAACGTAGCTGCGACTCTGTATAGGGAAGTGCTCAAGTGCGCTGCCAGTTACGTGCGGAGTACCACAAGGCTCAATCCTTGGTCCCTTACTATTTTCTTTGTATGTTAATGAACTACCTTTTTGAAGTAGAAACAAATATTTTGAATTATTATATTAAATACGGTATGCAAACAAATTCAACCTAGATTTTTATTAAAATGTACATAGAAAGATTCTTATATGAATACCTTGATCCGAAAAAAATTCAAGAAGGATATCTTCTTTCAGTTTTCAAAATAACTAAAGCATATCCAGTCAATATAATATCATTTGAAATAATTAATGATAAATGGAGAACATTTTTACGATGTGATAAAAGTGCATTCAGAGGACATTGTTAAGTTTTTGTTTTCTTTGAAAGAGCAGAAAAATGTCGTGGAAGAATTTATTTTTCAAAATCTTTCAGAATACACCCGATCCTCTTTATCTACGATTTTGCCCATCAGTTTTTTTTTTTTGTTTTAAACAAATGCTGAAATTTAATTTAATTAATCATTAAAAATCAAACTATAATTCTACTGCAAAAATTTTGGTTTCACTGCAATTTTTGTTTCAATAACCTGCGATTTGCGATTACTCAAATCCGAACCCTGTATTCATGTTACATAAAATAACTCAAACAAAGCAACCGGAATATATATTCGAGAAGATACGTTTTTTCCAATCAGAAAGATCGTGTAATATGTTAATGCAAACAAGTTATTCCTGCTTGAGTTCAGAACGTCAGTTTCTTGTTAGTTCTATTCGTATGTGGAATTCATTGCCCATCAATATTAGGATGGCTAAGAGCACTATTAGTTTTAAACATCTCTTTTAAAATATCTGTCCAACGAAACAGTCACATTATAAATGAAACAGTCATATTTTAAATTAAATTAGATTAAATTATGTAAAATTAAACGTTTAGTTTGTATATATTATATTATTATTATTATATTATATTGTATTTTTTTAAATTTATCCATAAATTTATGTTTGTTATTTTGTTCTATATTTTATAATTCATGTTAGGAACTATTTTTAAAATATTAAACTAACATATATTCAAGTCTTTCAAAATTCAAAAGATGTTTGTTATCTTATTATTGTAAAGCTCGTATGATACTACCTTTCTTCTCATTTTTAAGGCATTGAAAATGAAATTAGAGTAATTCAAACAATTTATATTTATAAATACCGATATGACACAATAACCACATTAATGTAAAAAAGTCTCAAAAAATTTATTAAAAATTAACATATTTCAGATTCTGGCAGCTTTTTTTTGACTTTTCAGAAATTGAAATTTAAAAATTATTTCAAAGTACACTGTGACTACAAAAAAAGTATACACTGGACTCATGAGAACACTAGTTTTGGGTGTATATTTACTTTTGTGGACATTGTAATTGTCAAAACATAATGTCGTTGTTTTCATAAAAAATACTTTTTTCTCTCTTCCTCTTTGCTGACAATAAGTCATGATTTAATGAATTAAAAATGAGAAATAAATGTAGTATCATACGGGCTTAAGCAATATTGTCATTAATAAATAAATAAATAAATAAATAAATAGGGGACAGGATTTGCCCTATAAGATAGTCAAATCTAATAACTGGGCAACAAGTGTCTATGCAGTTGTACAGTTCTGCAAAGGAATGTGTTATTTTTCCTGCAACTTAATGCATAACGTATTTAGGTATTTAGCATACCTCCGACATATTTTAATTTACTTTACAGACCTTTCTTAGAATTTAAGGAAAATCTTATTTTCTAAAGAACTGCTAAAATTTGTTCTTGAACACAATTTCGTTTAGTATTTTAGGCAAAGACTCCCTGCATTTTTTGTACCCCAAAAATGGTAAATGGTAACCTCAATAGAAAAACTTTTTTGATTTTTAAATATCTTCAAAACGATGTAACAGATTTGTGTTAAAGAAGAATCGGCAAAAATGTATGAAAGCTGGTGCCTAAGCAACTCGCAACCATTCTTGTGTGCGTGTGTCGACAGGAATGGAAAGAACCTACAGTTTTAAGCCGAGTCCGAACGGCTAGACGAGAAGCACTTTTTCATGACATGTAATACTCTTGGAGGATTTGTCAATTCCTCGCAATAGTCAGTAGCCCTGAAAAAAAATCTTGTTAGTTTTTAGGTGGACGAGGCCGGGAACTGAACCCAGACCTCCAGCGTCACAGTCCATCGCACTAACTATTACGCTACGAGTTACTACCAGTGAGATAATAAGGAATACGTTTACGCGGCCAAAGTCACCCGAAACTGCAGAATGACTTTGGCAACCCAATTTTTTTTTTCAAAAATTAAACTAGCTAACTAACTGATTTGTCTAAAACTAACGAAATCTTTACTTTTTAAAAAATTTTCCAAAAGTTATTCATTTTTTTAAATGCGCCTAAGTCATCCAGTACTATGAAATTTTTGTTTGTGATTTTAATGTTTGTGCTTCGAGAAAGTCGCGGAACCCTGAAAACTCTTCAGCGGAACCCCAGGGTTCCGCGGAACACAGTTTGGGAACCGAGGCATAAGAGCTTACCATAAAGCGTGTTAATGCGTCTTGAGATCACCGGTATTGTAAAAAAAGAAGATCAAACCACGAAAACAGGGGTATGCTAGTGTCGAAAACTTGCGGACATATTCCGCAGTTTTAAAATTTTTCGAAAAATGTACAGCATTATGGAAGTACTTGCTAATATAAGAAGCACTACCTAGTTCCATTGAGCATTATGCATGGTACTGATCCTGGGCCGATCAGAAATGGTCGGGTCCGTGGGCTAGCAAAGTAATGCAACAAATTGAGCGAAATTTAAGAATGGCGAGTTGGAACGTTGGGACTATGACCGTGATAAGCTGTTAGTTGGAAGAGATTATGAAAAAAAGGCGAATAGACATCTTGTGCGTCCAAGAAACAAAATGGCAAAACACTGGAAACAGGACAAGTTTCTTGGACGTTAAGACAAAGGGAGGCGATACAAGATGTTCTACTACGGAGAAGAAAAGAACAGAAATGGAATGGGTATCATCCTTGCGAAGGAATTGCTTGGTAACGTCTTGGCTATTTCAAAATCCAGTGACCGTTTGTTGTCTCTAAAATTGGTGATGCAAGGAAATGTGTAGAATATTGTCAGCGCTTATGCTCCCCAAATTGGATGTGAAGAACTGGAAAAAGATGAGTTTTGGCTAGACTTTCACAATCACATTAAAACCTTCCCGAAAGATGAGCTTTTGTTTGTGGGTGGAGATTTGAATGGACGGGATCATGACGCTATCTAGAATGACAAAAATCTTGCATGGCAAAAATCTCGCAAAAAAAAAATGCATTCGAGATTTTTTTTTTCACCTTTTTCAATAGTTTAAACGCAAGTAAAACACATAATATGTTCAATTTATGAAACAATTTAATTTGCTGATCAAAAAAGAAAAACAAATGAAAGTGTTTTTAGCAAACATCAAATATTTTATAGGATATGTATGTATAAATGTATACTCGTACCACAACATAACAAATATCAAAAAAGTACAATAATTATTCAATACAAAATATAACAAAATTAAACAAATAACTCTAACTATAATAACTAAATAATTTCTATAAACTGAAGTCATATGCAAGACTCCTAAGTTAGCTTACATAACTTTTTTCTTCTTTTTCGTCCAAGATTTTTTAGATTTGCTTTTCTTTTTTAAATACTACCTTCTTACCTTAGTTTCTTGACCAACCTGCATTTTTTGAACCACACAACTAACTTGAATTGAATCACTAGCCAAAACTTCAATTAATTTATAAAGTCCAACATATGGCCAGGACTCAACTCTGTTTTGGGTTTGTTTGTTACGATTTAATTTCTTCATTGCACTTTTTTTTAATAAGAAAACTTACGTGGTTATAAGAGAACGTCCCTAGCAACATTAAATTTAGTCAACGTTACCTACTTGTTTAGTTGGATGGGTGCATGTGATTCTTTTGAGGTGACTTTCCTATAATCTAGAATTAATATTAAATGTTGAGTCAATGAATGTATACAATTCGCGCGCTTGAATCGTAATCATTGTCTCAACAATTAATATTTATTCTCGATTTTTGCATTCTAGATTTTTTTTTTCTAGATTTTTGCAGTTTGAGATTATGCTTTCTAGATTTTTGTTTTCGAGACTTTTTCAATTCTAGATTTTTTTTCGAGAGTTTTACTTTCGGGATTTTTGCTCTCAGGATTATTGGTTTCTAGATATCGTGGTAAACCCGAATGTACACATTGGGAAACCTAACGAGGACTATGAGGACTGTCATGGTGGTTTGGGGTACGGAACTAGGAACCCTCCTGATGGTGAAGACATCCTAAACATGTGCAGATCATATGGTCTTATCGTGTTAAATACCATGTTCATCAAACAACAAAAGCACCTTATCACTTACAGTAGTGGTGGAAATGAAACCCAGATCGAGATTGCAAAGTGATTTTGGGTGAACCGATCGCCCCACAACACAGTCTTCTGCTGACAGAATTTTTTATGGAGACGAGGAAGATGAACAAACAAACAGAGAGTTCTAGAGGAATGGAGGAAATATGTACACCGGCTGCTGGTGCAAACCAAGCTATTCAGGAACTGCAACATGCCAACATGAACAATTGCGCAACTATTTTCAAAATCGACGCACACAGACGGAAAAATGCTCAGAAGATTCGTTCACCAAAATCCTTGTGGATGACGACAAAATTCTTCCCAGATTGCTATAGAATTGTGAAGGACTTTTAAATGAAGAGTTTCCGAGGATATACTTTCCAATAGCTGCACCTAACAATGAAGAAGTCGCAAACATCACAGTCGAAGAAGTTAGCGAAGTGGTGAAGAACTCCAAAAAGGGAAAAGTGATTGGGCCAGACGAGATACCCTCTGAGTTCTGAAAAAAAGATCGGAGACATCGGGTCTAGAAGGCTCATGATTCTCATCTCCAAACTTATCTGCGGTGACCGAATGCCTAATCAGTTGAGGGAAAGTTACCTTCTTACAATCTACAAGGGGAAGGTTGATACACGAAATTGCTACCGTTCGATCAAGCTGATGTCACACACCATGAAGATCGGTTTGCGGACATTGGTTGGCCTCCTACGAATAATAATACGGCTATCTAACGAACAGTGCGGGTTTGTTTCGGGTTAATCAACCGCAGATACTATTCAGAGCATAACGGTTCGCGCACACTGAAACCGAATAATCGGCCGATTTCGGTTCGGAACTATTTGGACGAATGTGTTGGACGTTTGCCTACATACACTCCTGCCGTTCGCAACCAATTTCCGTTTTTAACGATCCCAATTTTGTATTTGTTCTTTTTGCTAAATTGTTTTTTTTTATGTCAGGAAACAGCAACACACAATTCCATCACTGAAGAAACTCCTGCCCATAGTTGTTGTAACTTTTTTATTGTAAACACATTTAATTAATTTTTGAATATTAATTTTATTTTGTATACATATATTCTGGCAAGAAATAATCGGCAAACTGACGTTAAATCCAAACAAGTTTGGATTTGTCGGTTGGTCGGATCTTAACGGCCGATATCGGACGATGTCGGTTGAAGTGGGGTACGCGCTCTCTTTTGATTCAATCGGCTGAGTTCTGCCGACAACGGCCGATCATAATTCGACCGATGACGGGTTATGTGTACGAGAGCCGTTAGAATCAGAATGGAAAAATATCAGGATACCTCGAGAGATTTGCATATTGTATTGGTTAATTTTGAAAAAGCATTCGACAGACAACCACGAGATCTGTTTTGGGTTGCACTTAGGCCACGAGGAGTTCCGGAAGTCTACGTGCGGATTGTCATGGACATGTACGAGCAAGTTAAAACAAAGGTAAGATGCCCCGCACGAATCCCCGAAGAGTTCCACATTAGAGTAGGTGTGCACCAGGGAAGCGTCTTGAGACCTTAGCTCTTTATTACTGTCCCTGACTTTCAGCTAGAGGATAAGGTGGCGGACCCCAAAGTGAATAATTTTTCTTTGCTGACGATGGAGCCATCATAGGTAGCCCAACTAACAATTTAACTTCTGTAAGGGTCTATCGAAATTATTTCCTAATCAACAAATTTGACTCTATAAGGCATTAGAGAAACATATTTGGCCCACATTGAGAAGCTCGAAAGGCTTTTCAGCAATCATTTACAGGTTTATTGGAAGTACTTAATTTATTTCGCTAAGGCCTTATAGAACAAAACTACACTCAAACATTGCAAATGTAGTAGTGTAGTTTTGTTCAAGTATTTCGATAGGCACATCTAAAAACCCTTATAAAAGGCTTGTCGAGGCCTAGGAGAAGCCTTTTCGAAACACAATGCCAAACAAAATAAAAATAAATTATTTATTTTTATTTCTACATTTTCTCCTTTATTTTCATGCAAGTAATGATTTTCTTCTGGAACTTAATGCACAATAATTATTATTATTACTAACTTGATGGATTTTGCTAAATTTGAACCGAGGATGGTTGGGTTGAGAGTCGGGCACCTTAGGTATTGAGCTAGCCTGGCATATGAAATATAAGTGCCAAATTGGAACAACTTGAAACCGAAATTAGCTTCCTAAAAATATCCTTGGGACTTCCTGATGAATTGAACTAATTTAAAAAATAAAGGTGACCATTCTTCTGTTGCTTGCAACGGAGTTTTTTTTTACTTAATGCTATTTTTTTTTAATTTTGAATGTTTCCATGATAACGCATCAGAGAAAACATGGAAGTTGTCAAACAAAAATACATTTTGTGAGACAACAATTAAAATATATGTAAGTTCCATTTTCATTGAAATCGATTGTTTTTAAGAACGAAAGGCTTTGATTTGAGAAAAAATATAAAAACTATTTTATGCTCCATAATTTTCTACGCAAACCATTTACTGACAATTTTAATTTGTATCTTTCTTAAAAACACTAATTTGCCAAAATAAAATACATAAACAATAACGACCATCATTATGTTTTTTAAACTGAAAGTAACTTTGTAGTATAGATATTAAAAAACGTTAAAAATGTAATTAAAAAACTGCTGAGAAATGAAAGCTTCATACTAATATAATTTTTGAACACATTAGAATTTCTTAACGTGACAAATTTTTTTAACTATGAAACAGAAACTATACTATAGTCACTTCGTTTGTGAATAATTGAGCCAGCAGTAGCTTATTTTCACATCAATACTACTTTCCATGCGAAGTAGCAGCTTTTAATGCCTTCATGTTGACTGTGCAACACTTCGCTAGGACCAAATAATCGGAATTATTACTTCCCGCGCATGCGTCTGAGAGGATGATTAAAATTATGTTTGCATAACCACCTCTTCACAGGTCTTATAGAAATAAATTAGGCTGACATCACTTCGCTGAAGCAAATTCATCGAAATAAATGCTTCTCGCGCATGCGTCTGACAGAGTTCACACAATTATTATGCTTGTGTCGGGCTTGTGTTTGATGGGTTATAGAACTTAAATTGGATGTCATGCTTAATCAGAGTTACCACTGCGATCAAATTTAATTCTGAGGAAATCATTTTTATTGGTGGGAACCGGGGGCATTATTTTGTTTTATAGAAATTAAAAAAAAAAGACAACAACGAATAAAAAATGATTAAATAATTTGTATTTGTACTGCAATTCTGAATATAAATTACATAACTATAGTTCGATGTAAAAAAATAAATATATTTGTTTTTCTTTTTTATTCAAGTGAATTTAAATTGTTTTCTTTTTCCATATTTATCTCAATGCAGAAAAAAAATGTATGTACCATTTTTGTTTTGCAAAATTTAAAAGCTTTACCTATACTCAACGAATCAGTTTAATTTAAATTTTTAAAATGATACAAACTTACCAATTTTTATTTTTATAAATAATTTGACCTGTGGCAACCCTCTCTCGGCAGTAGAAACATACATGAGCCGAACAGTATACAAGATAATGCTTGCATCGGGCTTTTCCTCAAGGGGCTTACAGAAACAAAATAAATTGACATAATTCCACTAACAATTATACTTCCATTAGACTTTTGTACACATAATAGCTTGTTTTAGGCTTTTGTAAGCAGGCCCTTCCAGAGCTCTTGGCTGAGCTTCCTAATGAAAGCTTTTTCTTTGCTTTTATTTAGCATGCCTCTCAAAACTCATTTCTGGGAAGCCTTACGAAAACTATACTCAAATTGTAAATATTCAGGCTTGCAGAAAATTAAAGATTCTGCTTGTAATAGGTTTGTAGGAAGCTGTTTTCAAAAATATAGCTTAGAAAATGTGCAACTTCGATGTCCAAACTAAATACAAGCCTTGTAGAAATAATAACTTATAGAAATTCAAAAAATGAACCTTATAGAGGAAAAATTGTTAGTTGGGAGGTTTTGCCACGAGACGAGACTTTTGTTAGTCTCATCTCAGTCTCGTTAAAATCGAAAGTTTTCAGTCTCGTCTCGGTCTCGTATAATTAAGTCTCGTCTCGGTCTCGTCTCCGAAAAATACGATTTCCGGACAACCTGTTGATTTTGGAACGAAATATTTTCGATTATAGTTTGAATACGTGCAAAAGAAAATAAATATTTAACTGAAATTGAATTTTTTTAATTTATTAGACTTTTTGTAAATTTCGGTTCAAATATCTCGTCTCGGTTGCTCAAAAGCCAGCCTTGTCTCGTATCGTCTCGTCATGCGAGACCGAGATCGAGACCGAGACTTTTTTCGTCTCGTGGCCAGCCCTAATCATAAGTGAAGATCATGTGTCCTTGCAAAGAGCACTTGATGTATGGGTGGGTGTTCTGGAGGAAAATAGATACCGCATTAGCATGAAAAAGACCAAATACATATGCTGTCCATTTTCTGATCCACACAGGCCTATTCCGGAAATCTATTTGAATGGAACAGTGCTTCCCAAGTGCTAAAAGTTTAAATATCTTGGATCAATGATCAATAGCGAAGAATCTTGTGATGATGACATCAAACATCGCGTAAGCGTAGGGTGGATGAAGTGGCGGGAAAACTCTGTCATCTTCTGTGAGAGAAAAATGCCCCCTAAGCTGAAAGGAAAGCTCTACGTGGCAGTTGTTCGTCCAGCGCTTAAATACGGTTTACAGTGTTGGACAATGTACAAGAAGTATGAGAGTAAATTGACAGCAGCTGAAATGACGATGCTCCGCATAACAGCAGGAGTAACAAAGCGTGATCGAGTAAGAAACAAGAGAATCCGAGGTAGCCTACACGTCAACTTAGCTGGTACTGTCATGTACAAAGAAGATGTCATGAGAACCCAATTCAAAAGGCAGCAGACGTTCCAACACTATTTCGGAAGAAAGGCAGGCGCAAGAACTCCTGCATGAAACAAATGCAACGACACCTGCATTTAGTTGGCCTCTGACATAGAACAATCCAAAACCGGGAGGCCTGTCGACGTTTTCTGAGGTCAACCCGACGAACCCCACAAGTGCAACCTTAGGTGAAGCAGTTGAGTGGGAGAGTTGTGGTCCCCCTCGAGATCATGACAATCGCCGGTTAAATAAAGAAGTTGAATGTAATAATATTTCTAATTTAAATATTTTTGAAAATTCGTTTTTGGCATTTTAATCTTTTCAAATAATGGTATACAACATATGTATATTTTTTTGTAAAACATTTGAAGTCGATATCGTTGTTTGCTCTCAAGTTAGCTATTCGAGTTGAAGAACATTTTTTAAGAGTTTTTAGTAGTTTTTTGTGTCTATGAAATTTTTTTTGAAAATATTAACAAAAGTTTACTACGTCACTATTATGTAGAAAAAAAAGTCGTTCTCGAGATTTGGTGGACGAAAAAAGTACCTACCCCGTACGTACGTACGTACACACACACACAAACACATCTTTCTAAAAACAACGGATTCTGATTCTTGAGAGACCTCAAAACGTGAAGATATGTCAAAATGTTCAGTACAATTCCGTTCAATGGGAAGTTAAAAAATTTGTTGGAATATTACTCAAAAAACAGTTTGAAGAAAATCCATTCAGCCGCATAAACCGCTTAAGGTGCGTGGCCAGACAGAAAGATTTGCGTCACCCACATTTTTCGCTTTCTCTATCATCATAATGTTAGAGAAAAAATTATATCCAGGTAGATTTTTTTTAACGTATCCATAACTTTCCACATACATTTGCATGTATTTACTATGTAGTTCCTATGCATATATCGAAAGTAAAAATCAATTTTCATTCATCATTGCTAACTTATCATTTCAACATGCAACCACAAACCTGAACAAATCAAAGTGCTTCTTAACACATTACTTGTTTTCGTATAGTTCTCACTCATCTTGTCATTTCTGACAAGGCATTTATCGCAGAACAAATAAATCCTGAAAACGAGCGACGGCCGGCGAAGTTACTTCGTAATCGGATAAATTTTCATAAAAGAATCCATTTCAACAAACTCAACCGAATCCACGCCAAAGTTAATTCCTTACATTGCGCAAAAGGACCCAACGCTCGCTCCTGTGGTTGCTGGTTGCACGGAAAAACTACTCGCACTCTGTTGCTGCAATCTTCCCTGGCTGTCCTGTCATTCACGAATCACCTAACCAGTATAGCGAAGTATTACGATATAACCAACCAGCTTCATCCCATACCTTACGTGAAGAATACAGTTTGCTGTCGGAGAGGCGACAACCATGAATTGTTTGCAGCAAATAGGCTTAATTTCCTCCTCCGATTATCTTGACGAATGATCGACCAACGGTGTGTCACGTGGCGCACCAAGTTTTTATCGTCGAACTCGAGTTAACAAAAATAAATAAAATTCAAAGGATAACGTCATTTATGATTAACAAAAACCTATTAGTGTTCTATTCATAGCTGAAGGATTAAATTTCGACGTAGCGTTGTGCACTTTTTGATTTTAGTTTTAAGGACTATTTTTTTGTCTTGTAATGAGATTCTATTTTGTATTAAAGGAGTTTTTTTGTCATGTCCTTGTGGGTTTTAAAATTTTTAACGACCTTAAAAATGGTTAAGTGATAAATGGATTTGGAGGTGGGAATTATTATTTACTTTTTTTTTTTATAAAAATGTATGTACCTACGCACTAACACCATTCAGTGTATTTATTGTGATGTACGACGTTGTATGGGGAAATCCTTTTACAGGAGTATCAATATCCGTTTGAGTGGCATGGCACGTTCAGTGAGATGATTTTGAATTGCAAAACTTTCGATTTTGAACGTGTGTGTGGTCGTAGTGTGAGTGTAAGTTAAATATAGGTATTTTGTAACGAATTTTATAGAACTTGTATGGAGATGGAATTTATACAACAGATAAAGCTATTACAGATAGGTACATTTGCTCATTTGCCGGGGGTAGAGGAATCGCAAACGACATCAAATCGAAGCTTATGGGAAAAAGTTTTCGCCACGACAATTGTGTGCCATCCTACCTGGATGATGATGCCATGTTCACATGTTTCGACAGCCCTACGAGGACAATACTACTCTATAGTGCAGTATAGACCTCGACAGAAACACATCACGAAGTAGGTACATGATTCTCGGTGTCAACGAAAAAATAATAAAAATCTCATGACAGATTCATGACGATGTCGTTTTCGTGGAAAACTGATGGAAACTGAATATGATGTGGAGATGGTGATGGTGATGTTCCGTGATGGTGACGATGGCAATGCGATGATGATAATGATGATGATGATGACTGGGGAAGTGGATGTGAAATTGGAAACTTGAGATGACAAAAGTGTTTATTGATTTGCTTATACTGTTATGTCAGAATGATATGATGGCATAACCACAAAGTCATTTGTTTTGATGACTGAAGTGTTATTGATAACGACGTCGATTGAAAGTACCTATACCTACATACGGGGTTTAGCTTATACATGCTATGTTACGGGGGTAGCAAAACTCTATATGAGTGTTTTGAAACAAAAAAAAAAAAAAAACTAACAGTTCCTCTTCTTTCTCAACGAAGCGTTTATGTCATGTCATGTTATGATCTTTGCTAGAATAGGTATCAGAATTCACAAGAGGTAAAATGTTTATTTTTTAAGATTGTCCTTAGGTGAAAATTAAATATTATATTATTGATAAATAATAATCTAATATATAAAAATCTCGTGTCACGGTGCTTCTGGCCGAACTTCTCCGAAACGGCTGGACCGATTTTTGAAATTTTTTGTGTATATTTGGTAAATATGAGAAAAGGCTCTAAAGTATATTTCATACTACTAAATGATGAGGGTATTCCAATCAAGACATTTCTTTTATATTATGTTGACGAACATTTTTTTTTTGTATTGTTTTAGATTTTTGTCATTAAAAAATACCCTTATCCCCAAATTTTCACCCTCCTACCCTCTTCCACCATTTTTTATTTTAATTTTGCACGATTTATTTTAATTTACAAGAAATATACATACGTGTTTTGTGCCTATGAATGGTTGGTAAAATACTAAAATAAGGAATATTGTATCAGCATACTGCTTTTCATCAGTAAGTACAACGTGTGGTGTGACGTGTTTAAATATATAGCGGTCGTTTGCCAGACGACTTTGGTATAATTAAAAACCGGTCGATACAGCTTGCGATGCCAACAAAGTTGTAAATTATCCAAGAGAGATTTTGAACTCACAGGATTATTGCAAGATATGTCACTGCCAGCACACCTTCTACGACTGCAAGTTGGATCTTCAGTTATTTTACTTTTGAATTTGAATCTACCACGGCTGCGCAATGGCACGCGATTGGTCATTACAAAATTGATGAAAAACATTATGGAAGCCACCATTTTGAATTGACGATTCCGAGGCAAAAATGTCAAATGAATTCTTACGCGTTCAATTTCCTGCTAGGTTTGCATTCACAATGACAGTCAATAGGTCCCAAGGCCAAATGATATCCGTTTGTGGACAATAATTATGCGTGGCTTTATACGTTCGCTTGGGCAAACCATCGAGTTTATCGGTGTTGGCTAAAGATGAACTGACAAAAAATATAGTACACTCAATGCTCTTCGAAACTTATTTTGATTTTCTTTATTTAATTTTTCTACTTCATACGTTAAAAAATATTTTACTTTTTTAAATTTACATGTAGGTAATTTTTAAGAGATCAAACAATGAATATATTATATGAATGTGCCCTAGCACAATTTAAAAAAAATCGATCGAAGACCACATCATGGACATATATGTACATCATGCAACATGCAACATGTAACATGTATCATGCAACATGCAACATGCAACAAATAACATGCAACATGAAACATGCAACATGCAACATGCAACATACAACATACAACATACAACATACAACATGCTACATGCAACATGCAACATGCAATATGCAACATGCAACATGCAACATACGTGCACGCAAACGAATACGAGCACGCAAAGGTATTCGTGCAGGCACTCGTTTGCGTGCACGCATGCAAACTAGATATAACTTAAGCATATGGCAGAACAACGTTTGCCCGGGTCAGCTAGTAAATTTATAATGTTCAACGTAATTTAAGCTGAAAAAGGTACAGAAATTCATTAATGAGTCTTATTTTGCTAGTTATCATTATGTTTTCTACAAAAAATGTCAGGTGATAAAAATGATCAATATCTAAAACATCCTTTACCTAGTTATTTATATAGAATGTTTAAAACAATTTACTATCTCAAACGAAATTATATAAATGTCAACACTACTATTACCTTAGGTAAATTTTACCCTTAAAATGTTTGAACACAGCACGAGCGAAGAGGTAAGTAGTAGGGCTGGCCACGAGATGAGAAAAGTCTCGGTCTCGATCTCGGTCTCGCATGACGAGACCGAGACGAGACGCGGCTGGCTTTTAAGCAACCGAGACGAGACCGAGACGTGACTGTATATTTGGACCAAAATTTATAGAGAGTCAAATAAATTAATTTCAGTTAAATATTTATTTTCTTCTCTACGTATTCAAACTATGATCGAAAATATTTCGTTCACATAATCAACAAGTTGGCCGGAAATCGTATTTTTCGGATACGAGACCGAGAAGAGACTTAATTATACGAGACCGACGCGAGACCGAGACGAGACTGAACATTTTGATTTCAACGAGACCGAGACGAGTCTCGCAGAGTCTCGTCTCGTGGACAGCCCTAGTAAGTAGGAGAGGATTTAGAAGGAGATACGGATGCACATTGGTTTTGAACGTTTGCATATCGAAAAGGGAGGGGAAAGTTGGGCCGCGTGTAGCATTCCACATTCGTGTGGTTCGACTGATGAAAGAATCTCTGTACTTAACAGTACGTCTGAAGTTGGGCTCGAGGGTAAGCTGATGGGCATTCCTAGCAGCGCGAGTAGATATCTTAAAGCAAACAAAAAAATAAGCAAATATCGTAAATAATAATTAGGTACGGTAATATAGGTTACACTTAATAAATCATCCCAATAAAATAAAAATGTGAGTATGTATTATGTTACTGAGAAAAAAAAAATCGCACAGGCCAAAATAACAAAAAAATAAATCTTTGTAATAAAAGGCTTAGCTCCTTGTTGTATAATTGAATTAAGCCCAACCAAACTCCTACTGTAGATATATCAAATATCATCCCTCAATGGGCTTATAAAATAATAATCACCAACCGTCCTCCCTTATCATTGCAAATAATATTAATAACACAATGAATAGAGCTTAACCAGTCAAATACTATAGACATATAGTACACCTTTAATCTCCCATATCCACCCTCGTATAAATAGATTATTGAAGTTTACCAATTTAGTCCCTTTACAGACATTCTCTGGCATTGCGCTAAAAAGCATCATATCATAACTAAATATTATTTTGTGGTTTTTAAACGTTCCCCTTGGGATGTGTGTGTGTGGCATACTTCCTGCATTTCGTTCGCATCCTCTGTCACAAAAGGGTGCTACAAACATATTGAAAATCGTATAAATAAAAAGGATGCGGCGGCGGCGACGTCGACAGCAGTGATGGGATGTTTATGGTATGTCCATGTCCATATTCGATAATGGCAGAGGGTTGTTCTATAGCAACACAAAAAAACATAATGATGCCTTCTAATGATCACAGCGTCAGAGGATAAAAGAATGATAGCAACACAAAAAAATACGTTCCCAACGATTATACCACCAGAACATGATGTAATCCCTTCTGCATTGTCATATAATTTTATTCATTGCAACAAAATCGGATCGTCCTTGTTTGCTTTCTCATGTCCTTCGAATGGTATAATAGTGAGCGTCGCTCGTCGCCCAAAGTATTGTCACACGACTCGAATAAGGCACGAAATTTGCATACATATTGCATGTACAATACATATCAGCATTCAGCAGCATACACCAGTTTTTAATTAAAAATTTATCACTATACCTATACCATAATGCTTTTGGAAGGATGCTGGGTCCTTTTAAAGAGAGATCGCACCCCGAAAGTATTATAATTTAATAACCGGCGGTGATGACGAGAGTGTAGCTTTTATGATAAATGGGTTACGTTCGACGCAACAGCAACAGCAACAGCAAGAGCAACACAACACAAAGTACCATCAAGGATATCTCTTGCTTTTATATGGGACTAATTTTAATTTGATTCGGTTTTTATTGCAAAGGATATTTGCATATTATTACGTTTTTATTGCTTGGCGTTTATAAATATACAATATGTGTGGGAAGCGACCTTTCACCTCTTTTTATTGTTTTTTTTTTTTATTGTCATATATACTATAGCTTCTCAAAGTAAACAACAACAACAACAATAACAACAAAACAGAAGCATTATCAAAATTTAATTTTAATTTCTCGTTTATTGCTGCACAAACCGAGCACTTTCACCTGGGTGGTTGGCCTGGTGATGTTCTGGGAGAGGGTTGTTGCGCTCGGAACCAAGTAAGTGGAACTGGAACAATTCCTTCGCTCGTTAAATTCTTGAGTACCTACATTCTTGGGTATTTTGGTAAAAGGTACACGATCTAATGATTGAGTAATTATTATGCGGTGAATTGGACACCTGCGCTGCGTGTCAATTTTGGATTGAGAGAGGGAGGTCAGATTTTATTAGTTTTCGCAGAAAAAACATTAATGTGGTTGTGTTGTTTATAAAAAAAAAAGAATTTTTTTTAGTGAGAACTGCACTCTAATTTTTTTCTAAGGTAATTACTTAATTAAGAAAATTTATTCTAACACAATTTACTATTCAAACTAAATTTTCAAAATAAGATAGAGTTGATATTGGAAAGCTAAAAAATCAATTTTTGATGCGAAAATCGTTATCTAATATTTTGAAGGATAATTTTGAAAAACTTTAACTTCTAAGTTACCGTTTTTCGGTGTAAGTTACAGAGTTAGAGTGTTTTCAGTTATGAATTCATTACTCTTGAGTGCTAATATCGATATAATTATTTTGATACCTCATTTGTTGCTCTAAAGTGACTTTTACCCGTATTATTCCATTTTCTTAAGTTATTCAAAAAATCAGAAAACAATTCAAAAAAAAGTGCCGCTATCCTGTTTAAAAAATTATTTTAAAACTAATTAGTTTTCATTCAAATATTATTAAGCTGTTAAATTTGATAGGAATCAGACTATATAATGAGGCTGGGGCTGAACATTTTACATGTTATTTAATTTTTTTTCTAAACCCCAACAGAATTTGGTTGGGGCTAAGGACTTAAGGGAATTGGATAAAAAACAAGTTCGGGGCTACGCATAATGGACGTGTTTAACATGTGTGTGAAAAGTAAGCCCCCCTTTTTATGAATTTGAAATTTTTGAAAGTTGTTCCAGGTTGTTCTCGGGTTGTTCCGCATTGTTCCAAGTTGTTTTTTTTTTGAAAAATATTCAAAAATGGGAGTCTTAGACCCAAAAACCTTTTTTATTTTTTTTCGAAAATCGAAATTTTAAAAGTGGTTTTAGATTTTTTTCAGATTTTTAAAGTTGTTCTGAATATTGTTTCAAATTTTTGGACCTCTATTTTCGAAATTTCAAAAGTTATCGGCAAAATTCGAAAAAAATCTAACCCCCTTTTTCGAAATTCCAATTTGTTTCAGGTTAAAAAAAAATGTTCTGATAATTGTTCCAACAAATTAAAGTTGAAAAGTGTGTATTTTTAAAAATATGACCTTCGATTTTTTTTAATTTAAATGCAAAATACAGCTCTCGAAATTTTTTTCTTTTTCTAAAAACCGTTGGTTCCAAATATCTGTCATTAAATATATGATGTGTTGAAAAAATTTTGTGTCTAAGAATACACTATATCATCCTAAAAACGGTTCTTAAAAAAACATCTTCAAGTTTTTGCAACTAAAAAAATATATTGTCCTCCCTTTTCCAAAAATCCAAAAGTTGTTCCAAGTCGAATCTTATTTTGCCTAATAGCCTCCAAAATTGTCGTCCAAAAATATAAATAATTGAAAGTCTTATCACCTAAAAATAAATATGTCATTTTTTTGCTCCCCTGATCCTCCCATTCAAAATTTCAAAATTTGAAAAAACTAAAATTGGTTCATTTAGCAATTATCTTCACACTTTAAAAATCCTGTGACTTTTAAGCATATTATAACTTATCAAAATTCCAAAAACACCCCCACGGGCCCCCTTTCCAAAAACTAGAAATACAAAAACGGATCCAAACATCGACCAAATGTAATTGTACCAAAATTTCCTGTAAAACTAACCATAATCAAAGATTTTACAGCTAAAAAAAAATTATTCTTACGAGAGTAGACACGAAATTTCATTCACGCTTGCAGAATGTGTTATGTCCGACCGTTGTTGATATATTTTTGTTTACCAAATTATTAAGCTTACCTCAAAAAGTACGAATTTTTTTTTTTAATCAAAATCGTTAGAGCCGTTTTTGAGATAAATAACTTCTTGTATGTTGGTTGAATGGCAGGTACAATTATGTTTTGAGCTAAAACAAAAATTTCAATTTCCCCTAAAAACCTTAATTCCAAAGTTTGAAGAAATTCTCTTCAGTGGCTTAGCTTGCAGTTCGAGGTATAACTTGTCCTATAGTAAGTTAACACATGGTGACCACACGGGTCAACAAGTGGGTCAAAATGACACCAACCCCGAAATAAGATCGGGATCATCGTAAACTGCATAATTTATGACCCAAGCCAACATCATCTGCAACAGATAATGAAATGGTTTATGACCGACGACGCCGCTGATATCTACCGCTATCCGAACCTTCGAGGAGAGTACGACGATCACAACGAGAAGTCCGATTCCAACCCCGCAACCATAAACTTCAATACTTGTTAAACTAGTAATGAGTTGCATTTTAAATAAAATATATTTTTTTACTAAAAATATTTGTTTGAAAAATTAATTAAGTATACCAATATCGCAAGTAAAAACGGCAAACAAATGTAATAAAATGGTTTTGATAAGGAATTACGGAAACAACCATTATACGTATAAAAAAAAGGTCGGGTAAAAACTACTAGGTAGTCTTGCAAAAATCCTTGACCTTGAATCTGACAACCAATTTACTATAAGAAACGTATAGTGAATCATAAAAATTGGCACTCTCGAAGAATTGAATCTTGCAGGTAAAAATGACTCTAACTGATTCCCCAACAAGGAAGTTCTTGGAGTAAGCCCGGGTCATTATCGCAAATCTTGTTTCGGGCCATACGGTCGGTTTCAAGAGAAACGAAGGGGTAAGGGTCACGGAGTGTGTAAGTTAAGCCCCCTTTTTTTGAATTCGTAATTTTTGAAAGTTGTTGCAGGTTGTCTCCAGACTGTTTCAAACTGTTCCATTTTTGTTTTATGTATTAAAAAATGGGAGCTTTGGAGCCAAGAAAACGTTTTTGACTTAAGCCCCAGTTATAGCTATCATTGGAAACCATCATTGAAAAAGTAAGCTGTTGATTTTCAAGCCCTTCGATTGTTTAATAATTGAATATTTAAATGCAGAAATATATCTTACGACTTCAAAATTATTTCTCCTCCAAAAAAATTCATTTTGACCTATACAGGGTTTCCGGTAATTTGTGTACCGTACTATGGTATGTAATTCTTGGTCATATTCTAAGAAAAAAAATATTCTACAGTAAAGTCTGATTTTCAACTCTGACATCACTTTTTGACGATTTAAAAAAAAACTAACTTTGGTGTACCCTGACCCATGTTAAGGTCAATTTCTCTGTCAGTACTAATGATAGACATCTTTTTGGACTCTTTTTTTTAGTAAAAATACAAAACTTTAAAATTACGTTTAAGTTGAGCCGATATGTTTTTAGGGTTGCCAGATATTCAATTTTAAATGGTGTTCAATTTTTCTTGCCCAAGCAAAATTTTGACTTTGAGATGAATTTTTTTTCAAAAAATGCGTAATAAACATAAAATTTTCTTATTTTTACCTGATGAACAAAACGAAAGTTAAAAAAAAACTCATCAATAAGTGCACCCAAAAGCCCATACATTTTATGATACTTGGGAAAATCTAAAACAGGTAAAATATAAAAAAAAAATTTTTTTTTGCCCTGAGGTGTAAAGGGTTTGAATCAATAATTTGTGTAGTTTAAAGTAATTTTTTATTTTATGTACACACAAGTACAGTCATAATAAGTGCTCAAAGTGCCCTCCTGCATTTTGAATGCATGCTTAAGCCTATTTTAGGCTTTCATTTTGAATGCTTATTTTCGATAACTCTTGCCTTACTTTTAGTGATCCTTCCGAAATACGTTGTTCGAAACCAGTTAAAGTTGTTGTTTTCGATGAGTAAACGATTTCTTCATTCGTCCTCATACTAAAAATTACAGTACAGTGAAATCGTTACATCTTGCAGGCCTGTGATTTTGTCCATTTCTGCCTATCCATCTATCACCGTATTCTTACTCCAGCCAATTCTTAAATTCATGACCATAGTGGGCCGGAGTACCATCTTGTGTGAAATATGATGAAGCTAGTGGAAGCAGTGGGACATCCTCGAATTGGTCTGGTAGATTATTTTGTAAAAACTCTAGATAGTTAGTAGAATTAAGTCGGGGTGGTAGTTTTAAAGGCGCGATTAATTTATTTCCAATTACACTTGGAATCATATTGACACTGAATCTGTGCTGAAATGATATTTGCCGTCTTGAATGTGGATTGCTCGAATCCCATGTATGGAGAATATGGAAATTCGTTACACCATCACTTGTGAATTGTAGAACCAGTTACAAACTTCGAGTCTCTTTTCAAATCTGATGAATGAAATTGGTTTTCTATTCTTTTATACCACTTATTTAGTTAGTTCACCCATTAAATATTTATACCCCAAATTTAACTCTCCCTGAGAAGAGGTAAGTAGTAGCCCGTAGCGTAATGGTTAGTGCTTTCGACTGTCAAGCTGGAGGTCTGGGTTCACTTCCCAGCCTCGACCACCTAAAAACTAAAAGTTTTTTTTCTGGGCTACTGCCTCTTTCGAGGAAATGACAAATCCTCGAAGAGTATCACTTGTCACGCATAAGTGCTTCTCGTCTAGCCGTTCGGATTCGGCATAAAATTGTAGGTCCCTTCCTGTCGACAGGCGCACACAGGAATGGTTCAATTTATTTTATTTTATGAGAAGAGATAAGGTAATTAGGGTTTCGACAGCAAGTCAAATAGGCATAATTACACTTTTAATCCTTTTCATTAGTGCACAATCTTAAAAATAACATAAAAACTATCAATTTTTGGGAAACCACTTCAATTGCCAAGTGCTGCAATAAAAATAGGTAAAAAAACCCAAAATTCGATTTTTTACCTGGTTTAGATATTCCAAAGTAACATAAAATCTATGGGTGCATTTATTAATGACTTTTTTTATAATTGTTTTGTTCATCAGGTAAAAATAAGAAAACTTTATGTTTATTACGCATTTTTTGAAAAAAGTTGTCCTCAAAGTCAAAATTTTGCTCGGGCAAGAAAAATTGAACACCATTTAAAATTGAATGTCTGGCAACCCTAAAATTATATTGGCTCAACTTAAACGTAGTTTTAAAGTTTTGTATTTTTGCTAAAAAAAAAAGTCATAAAAGAGGTCCCTACCATTAGTACTGACGGAGAAATTCACCTTAACATGGGTCAGGGTACACCAAAGTTAGCCTTTTTTTTAAATCGTCAAAAAGTGATGTCAAAGTTGAAAATCAGACTTTATTGGAGAACAATTTTTTTCTTAGAATATGATTAAGAATCACATCCAAAAGTATAGCACACGAATTACCGGACACCCTCTATATTCCCCATAAAGTAACTTTTAATTTTTTCAATGATCATTGGTAAAGTAGTTTATCATTAAAAAATTAAAAGTCATTTTATGAGAAAAGTTGTGTCAAATTGAATTTTGTTTTACCTAGAAATAATTATTAAATCAATTACATAGCTTTACTTTGGCATCAAAATAATCATTTATTTTGTCTTCAAAATATTTCAAAATTGAAAATTAATATTTTCAATGATGGTTTTCAGTGATAGCTATAAATGGCCCCTTCACCGCCCAGGACCCATCATAATTTTCTTGGGGTTGCAAATATCAGCAATTGAAACTTGTCAAATTTCAAGGAATCTATGATCAAAAAAGTCATTATCTTTTATCGTATACACGCTTCTGATGTATTGTTTGAACCCATTCAATAAATTATATTTCTGAATATAAATTATAATGGCATCGTCTGAGAGAAGAAAATGCAGTCCGTTCAATAAAAGGGAATACAAAAATTTCCAAAGTAATTAAGATATCAAAAAGTTTTCTTATCGAGACTAAACAAAAACCACTCTAATAGTTTCAAGTTGTTTGTTCTGAGATTTTACAGGCAATATAAAGATTTAATTTTTTTTTGTAGAAAACTCCAAATCAAAATAAAACAAAAGAGCTGGCGAACAAACCAAAGTTTTTTTTTTCAAATTATTTTTCAATAGAAAAACTGAGTAAACTAGATCAAGATACATATGAATTTATAATCAATTACATTTTCATATATCTTCTTGAATATGATGTACATGTGTGTATACCTTTTATATTGAGGGTTTTATCATTTCTCGCGTGGGAAGATACAAAAAATCTTCCTTTTCAAATAAACTTTCATCATGTTTATTTAATTTAAAAACATATTAGTTTGCTTGACTATTTGCTTTTCTCACAAGTATCTGTCTAATTCCTTAATTTCCTAACAATCATCATTCAATAAAAAAAATAATCAAATACAGTCTGAGGCAAACCTACCCTGAAGCACTAATATCCCATTATTGCAGTTTTCCCTAATAAAAAAATGCAAGTAATAAGGAACGACTCGTGTGCAGAAAAAAAAAAATACATTGAGATTTCCATGTGAAAGTCAACAGGATGCTGGGTGTAATCGGCTTAAATAATTTCTATATAGCTGGTGATATTATTTAAATCTACCCTCCTAAATGGTTTATTCTTGCAGGCCCTAGCTTGCTCACCTTCTAATATTGCGCACACGTATACATATGATGCGAGATATTTTGTGTAAATATTTGAGAGGTATTTAATGTTTTTTGCAGATGATCAGAATGTTAGACAACCAACGCAACGGGTGGAAGCACCATCCCAAGGGGTTGATGAGAACATGGGATTGGATTTTAATTTTGCTTAATTACCTTCTTCTGACAACAATAATAGAATTTGGCTGTGTGTATTGAGTTTGATTTTTTTTTTATTCATTTATTTATTTTTTATTGAAGAGGTTGTAATATATATGAACATGATAGGACTATTCGCTGTGTATGCTTGATGCATGCAAATTGAAGAGCTGTTGATAATGGGTAGTATGCATTATTAGTTGTATACTTATTGTTCAGATGTGAGGTTGAGTGGAGACATGCGTTTTCTTTTGTATTCAATTTGCCATTTAGGTAATCAGGCATTGTTAAACAGAAAAAATATAGTGGCCCTCAAACACGAGCAGTCTAAGTTAACAGCAAAAAGATAAACTTATTGTTGTCTTAGAATAGATAAAAACTAGATATTTAAATTCTTGTGGAATTAAAGATCAATCAAATTTGACGTACAAGTTGATATGTATAAGGGTGGATAGTTTTCAGGATTTTTCAGCATGCAACTCATACAAAGCAACGTGTATCCAGTCTATATTTTATGTTTGCAGATCTTAAAATCGGAAGGTTTCTGCATTAAACAATTTACTCATTACACGAGCTATGCGATGAGTCTAAGCAGTGTGTATTCAACGTTTGTAAGTAAATGTAATATGTAAAGACTCTTAACTTATTAACATTATGGACGAGAATATTATATTGCGAATTAGCCTAATGGTTGCATGCTCGCTCGGTGCTTGGAAGGATACCAGTTCAAATCCAGGTAAGTAAAACTTGACATTTTTCTAATAAAATAAATTTGTATACTTTAAAAATAAAGGGGAAATCAGCTGTGGGTAATATCAGTGAAGAAAGAAATTCCCCACAGTAAAAGTTGAAAACAACTTTGTGATAAACAGGACCGTTATGAAAGAATATGTATGTCATGAGTACATACAGCTTGTACCCATTACATAAAAAAAGAAAAAGTACATAAAATAAAGAAATAAGGGTTCTCTTTTTTTATGTTATGAGGACATATTTATGTAATGAGGACATAGTATTTATGTAATGAGCATATGATTTTTTTTTAATTTATGTAATGAGTACATATTATTTATGTAATGAGTACATATTTTTATATAATGAGTATATATTATGTATGTTATGAGTACATTGAATGCAGCTGAGAAAATTTACTCACTACATCATCATATACTCATCACAGATAACAGACGGATATTTATGTTATGAATCAATGGAGAATTTATATTTATAGAACGAGTGCATAAAATATACAAATAAAATGTACTCACTCCATAACCCGTACACATTTATGTATTGGGTCAATTAAACATTAATATTTATTTAATGAATACATAGAGAGGTGCAACGTAACTTTACTTATTATATAGTGTTATGCGATGAGTATAACCAACATGTATCCATTAAATCCTAATGAAGTAGAATTTACTCATCACAAGAGGTTATTTGTTGAGTACAAGGCAACGTGTATCCAATCAATATTAGTGAAGCACAATTTACTCATCACAAGAGGTTATGTGTTGAGTGCAAAGCAACGTGTATACAGTCAATATTATTGTTGCAAAGTTTATTCATCATATAAAGTTATGCGTTGAGCATAAAACAACGTGTATCTAGTCTATATTTTATGTAAAAATATCATAAACTCGGAAGGTTTCTACATAAAACAATTTACTCAGTACACGAGCTATGCGATGAGTCTAAAACAACGTGTATCCAATCCATTAAATTTTCTTGTAGCAACGTTTATTCGACACATAGGGTTATGTATTAAGTATAAACAACGTGTATTCAGTCTTTATTTTATGTAAAAAGTTCGAAAATCGCATTTTATTTCAGATATCCGACACATCTTTATGCGATGGGTGCATAGAATTCTTTATTGAATACATTGTGGCAAAAATGTATGTGTACTCAGTTCAGATTTATCATTTAATGAGTACATAAAGTTATGTGTGCAGAAATCTTTGGAATGAGTCAACACATTTATGTGCTGAGTACGTACATTTTTCCCTTAGTGTGCACCGATATTTCCTAAGTGATTGGCACCAATGTATTGCTCCAACACAAGAACCACGAATTTTTCACGTTTGTTTATCGAATGACAATGCGCATCGTCAATCTCGACAGCTTGAACTTCAAAAACACTTTCGTTCAAATAGTTTCATTAATTCAATTTTATCGATAAGCAATGGTTCTATTACACATTCCATCAAATACATCGATCATTAAAACATTTAAAACCACTTAAAATACATTCATTATTTTTTATTTAACAACCAAAGTATTCACTAGAAATATTTTATATGGCAGAACAACCGGGGGGGCTAGTATGAAATATTTTTTTAAGAAACCCGCTCGAATGATATTAGAATTGTTTGTTTTTCATAAATGTATGTTTATCAAAAAAAATCACATGGCATATTTTTGGGCTGATGGACAGACAGTCAGACAGACAGACGGAATTGTGAGACCCACAAAATAATAAGAGTTTTATTTTTCTACATATAACAAGTAATCAGTATTTTGAAAAGCAGAATTTTAGAATCAAAACTGAAAAAAGCTGAATTACAAAACCAGAATTTCGACCAGGGATCTGTTTCACCAAACACTTTTCACTTTGCAACTTTTCACTATTACTTTGAAAAATTTCGTTTCATCAAACGAAAATATGCAAAGAGGAAAAAAAATGTGCAAAGTGAAAAGTCCTTTTCTGCAAAGTGAAAAGTTTTGTTAGTTTGCAAAGTATTTGTTCTTTTTGTTTCACCAAACAAATAAACTTTGCAAATTATATTTAGAATTTTGAAAAGCTTTTCAGTAATATCCAAAGAGAAATTTTCATTTGCAAATAAGCATATTTTTTTTTGAAAAGTTGTCGGAAAATAATAATAGATAAAAATGAACCGTTTTAAAATTGAGGGAGCTAATGATATGGACCAAAGAGAAGTTAGTTAAGAGTTAACTTTTATTGGAAATAATTTTTCGATTAACAAAAACAACCACCTAATTTATTTTGTCCAAAATTGAAATAAAATACAATAATTCAACAGTCAAAGGAATATGTGTTTAAGTCCTTTGCAAACAACTTTTGTATACAGCACATGGTTTGGAAATGGAGCCCATAACCAGGGGCGTAGCTATCGCGGTATCAGCCGTATCAATTGTACGGGGCCCCTGAGATACAGGGGCCCCCGAGCCGAGATAAGTTTGTAAGAAACTGAAATACATTTAAAAAAAATTAATAAATAAAAAATCTCTTTTCTTGGCAGGTATTTTTAGCATTGTACCAACTTATTTAGTTTCAAAAAAAAGATGAACGTAATGAAAGTAAACGGATTCATTGTATTGGTCTCGTTTTTTCTTCTTTATTCGAAATCATTAACCCTGTGTCCAAAACCTTACAGCATAAAGACAATGATTTACAAAAAGCAAGTATTTTACTAAGTACTCTTTTAAATAGCCTTAGAGAATTAAGAAATCAAAAATCATTTAGGAAAAAGTGGGGGGTAACAACTGTTTTTAAAAATAAAAGAACCAAAATAACGAAACGCCTTTTTGACGAATTATCAAAAGATGAGAGATTATTAGACCCACAATCTTAAACCTAGTACATATTTGTGAACCATCTCGTGAACCTATACACATTTCGCGTTTTCGTTCACCCGTGAACGTTCTCGTAAAGCTGAGTGGAGAACAAAGTGGAGAATTTTCGTTCACGGGCAATTCACGAGCAAATTCACGGGAACCCTTGCTGAAGCTTAGACAGTTGGATAAAGTAAAAAAATTGTGTACAGTTTCAATTTGTGCGCATTCCTGACTTATTTTCTGTTTGTTCTTTGCGTAGCGTGCTTTTAGAGTTTGAATTAACTTGAAACATTAAAAAAAATGCAACATTGATGTTTCTAACGTCATTCATTCACAACGCATTTACAAGTGTGTACCAGTGATAAAGTTCAAACGTTCACTTTCTCTACAGGCGAATGTTAGCTTCACGAGGAGGTATGTACTAGGCTTTAATTCAAAGTCAATGGCCCCGTTCACGTTGCACTGAAATATGTTATCTCGAATACTCGAGTATACGTATAAGTTTGTGATACGACATGAACCGGATAGGTTAACTTAGCACACATTTCAACGTATAATTTAAATTTGTAGTCAGCTGTTGTTGACATTTCTCTTCAGATAGCTGAGTTATCCGAGAATTTTTGGGATAGGTGGAGACTTCTTTTTTGGGAACAGCTGTTTTATCATTAGCTGTTTTTTTTAAAGGGATTACAACAACATAAACCAATTCGGATTGCTTCGAATTGTTTAGTGAGCGAGGCCAATGTTTACTATTGCTGCTTAGATATATTGATTTCTCAAACTGAACAAAGATTTCAGAGCCTCTATGATCTGGTAAATTATTTGAAGTTTTACAACCAGAAAAACTTTTACCCTTATCAGATGAAAAAATTAAAAAGGAAGCAGGAAAACTGGTTGCTAAATAAAATTGGGAACTGTCAGTTGATCTTTTTGATGATTAATAATTTTTCGGAGACAAAGCCAAACAAAATTTTTATTTGAGCTTTTTTTATTGTTAGTTTAAGTTTTATAGCACTTACATTTATGTATCTACCTATTTAAAAACCACATTATGTATGTACCATTAAATATACTGGATTTGTTATTGTATTTTTGTTTGTTTTATAAAAATAGTTTTTTATTTAACTTGTAATTTTGGAGGGGGGCCCCCTACTATTTCTTGATACGAGGCCCCTCAAGGGCTAGCTACGCCACTGCCCATAACCGTGTGCAGAGAAGTTCGCCGAGTGCCGAGTGTAATCATTGATTAATTGTTCCCAATCACCATTTTTGCTGGCCACAAAATTCTTCAGAAATAGCCATACCCTAATGCAGTAATTTAAGAAGAGATAGTGCTTTTACTTTCAGTGAACGATGATTAATAGCAGATCCAGTGGAACAGATATTTAACAGGGCTCATAAAAGAATTAGGTGCATCATTGAAAACAGTTTGGGTATGCGATGTAGGTAGGTACATATAGTTGTTGTTTGCTGTAAACAATAAATGCTTTATGCTAGGTTTCCACTTGCCACTTGCGGTTGAAAGACCCAAATTGACACACTTTGACAAGACAGGGTGGCTAATACCAACAGGAAAAGCAAAGAAAGTAGTAGAAGAGAGAAAGTATAAACCACCCTGTCTTGTCAAACTGTTTCTTTAAATGACAAGTAGAAACCCTTAAATAGGAATATTGAGGAAACGTTTATTTGCTTGTACCATTTTCGCATGCAGCGGGTAAAATCGTACAAAAGTTCTTTATTTTAGCAATCATGTAAATTCAAAATTCCAAAATTATCTTTTCCGTCTTCTGATTGATTTAATTTATTTGTAAATTCTTTAATTTGCAACGTCAATTATATCGTCAATTTTTTTTGTTCACTGCATAATTGACCAAATTGAAACAATTTAAGTTTACTTTGCAAAATACGAATTCATATGCAAAGTTCCAATTTTAATTGGTGAAACACTTTTACTTTTCACTTTTCAAAAATAGTCTGAAAACTGATAAGTGAAAAGTCTTTTCACTTTGCAAATTTTGTGAAACACTTTGCACTTTAACTTTGCCGGAAATTATTTGTTTTCTAATTTGCAAAGTGAAAAGTAGTTGGTGAAATGGGCTTTGGAAAGGTCAAAACAAAATAGTAAAACAAATTAGAGCTACGTACGAAAAATCGACCATTAAAAACTTCTTTTGAAAATTTAAAATGCCGTCAATTTTGTGATCGACTTATAGTGCGGGAGACGACCGTAGGTTTACCTATCTTATCGCGGCTTTGGAAAAGAATAATGCCAACTCATAGCTTCAGCCTTAACATTAGCAAAATCGCTGGTCGGACAAGGTTTTTCAGGTGGCAACGGGTAGAAATCGCATTTTTTTCGGTTGCATTTTTGCCTTAGGAGACCTAATCCATGATGGATATTTAAAAATGGGGTATCAAATGAAAGCTACAACTGCCCTCTTTACAAAACTATTGGTTGGACAGACTTTTGTTAGCTGTTGCGGCGATTTCGACCACTTTTATAAAACCATCTATTTTTGTATCCTTTGTTTTTAACACGTGGACAACTATGCAAAACTATTTCATATAGCCTAGAAAATAGCATTTATCACTTAAATGCATTTTAAATGAAAAGCTTATACATAGCAATTTTCACCCAAGTAGTCGGACTCAGCGCAACAACCAACGAAAGTCTGTCCGACCACTGTTTTTTGTCAAAGAAGCCAGTCTTAGCTATTATTTGATACCCCATTTATAAAAGCAAAAAATGCAACCGAAAAAGTGCGTTTTCTACCCGTTGCCACATGAAAAACCTTGTCCGAGCAGCGGTTTTGTTAATGCTAAAACTAAAGCTATGAGTTTGCATCTTTCTTTTCCGCAGCCGCGATGAGACAGGTTAACCTTCGGTCATCTCCTGTACTATTCAAAAAAAATTAGTAATTATGAAAAAAATCGAGCAAATCGACTCTTAATATTTTTTCTCAAGGAAATTTAAAATTGGTTACGATACGAGATACGATGACTTTTAGAATATAAAATCGACTGTCATAATCTCGACAGAAAAAAATCAACTGACTTAAACAATAGAAAACGATTTGAAACAAAGCCACTGAGACATTTAAATAGTCGACATTTTTATCAGATTATATGGATTAGGGAATGATGTTTATATGGTGAGTTAAAAAAAAAAATTCAAAGAACAATTACAGTAATTAGTAGGGATCTTTAATGCGAAATTTAGATTCACCACGTTAAATTGTTCAAACTCAAGAAAATATGATGCCCTGTGAGTACCTCTGTTAGGGTTTTTGAAAAAAGACACCATTGATAGGGCGTATTTCAAAAACTCTAACAGATATCAAAAAGCTAGCTTTATACAAAATGTGGGCCTGCCAGAGCACATGTAATACATTTTTGACGTCTGTGAAGTTGGCAGGGCAACTTTCACCTAAAGTAACGGGACCAATGCAGAAATTTTCAGTTTTTTTTGCATTTCTATTCCCGATTTTTCAGTTCACCAAATAGTGGGTGTAATCGAGTGGCCTGCTAACTTCATACCAAGCATTCTAAAGACTTGAAGTAAGGCTCTTATTTTGCAGTTTATTTTGTATTTCGAAAAATTCTAAATCCAAATTTGAAGTCCTTTATATTTGATAAAAATTTGATACTGCCCTGCTAACTTCACAGTGAAGTTAGCAGGTCAGAATGTATATCGAGAACCATAGCATGCTAGAGACTTGAAGTAAAGCTCTTAATTTTCAGTGTATTTTGCATTTCAAGAAATTATAATTCCAAATTCTGAAGTCCTCAATTTGAAAAAAATTTCATACTGACCTGCCAACTTCACTGTGAATTTTTTTTCAAATTGAGGATTTCAAAATTTGGAATTATAATTTCTTGAAATGCAAAATAAACTACAAATTTAAAACGTTACTTCAAGTCTCTAGCATGCTCGGTTCTCGAGGGGTCACCATTATTTGGCAAAATTTGTTTGGAATTTCATTGTTTCGCTTTAGTCGTTAAATATATTGTTTATTTCGCAATTATCAATTTACGTTTTCATTTTCTGGAGTTGAGGTCACTTGTACTTTTTAATTGAATTGTATTCATTCACTCCACAGAAGTAATTTCGATATTTTAATATTTAAATTTCTTCATCTTCTTATTAGTTTTCCTTTTTTTTTCATTATGTTTTTAAGTCAATACGCAATTAACAATTCACGGTTTTATCATTAGCTTTTTGTCAAATCTATTTTTGATCATTTCGCAAGATTCTTTTCGCAATTTGCTATTTAGCTTTTTATTGCTAAATATTATTTATTATTTGACCAAGGGTTAATTTGGCGAAACGATTTTTCGCCGTTTTTTTGTTTTTCCAAATATAATTAAGCCGTTCTGTTATTTCGCTGGTGGATCGTTTCGCCGTTTAGGGATTGTTTATAAATAATTATACCTCTTTTTATTTGAAATAAAAAAAATGTATATAATGTCTCTTTTTGAACAATTATGTGTCTTGTTCTTTTGTCCATCATGTTTTGGTAGGTTACTATGTAAAGGTATACGAAGGATTTTTACATTTCAGCTTTGGGGTACATTTTTGCAACAAGTGGGCATTTGATTACTTGTTGTATTATATAGGTAATCTCTGAATAACATTTTGTTCTTTTGCTATTTTTATTAATCATGTTGTTGTTTTGCTATTGTTCATTTGGCATTCGATTGTTTAGCCATTTTTCGGCTTCCATTAAATTACATGCCTTTAAATTTCGCGCGAAATGTAATTTAATGGAATAACAAGCAAAACAACAAAATGCTAAATAAAAAAAAGCAAAACAATAAAAATGCCAAATGAAAAAATGCAAAAAAACAGAATGGCAAATAAAAAATTGCAATACTTCAAAAAGCCAATCAAACTAAAAATGAAATGAAAATTGCGAAATAAAAAATGTATTATGCGAAATAATAAAATGCTTAATAAGAAATGCGAAACGAAAACCGGCGAAATGACCCTCTGCGAATCGTCAATTTTCCAAACAATTCTGGCGAAACATACCATTACCCGTTCTTGAAATACACTCTGACCTGCTTACTTCACTGTGAAGCTAGCAAGGGAGTATCAATTTTTATCAAATAAAGGACTTCAAAAATTGGACCTAGAATTTTTTTAAATGCAAAATAAACTGCAAGTTTGGATCCTTACTGCAAATTCCTAGCATGCTTATTTTTCAAGATATACCATAACAACCTGCTAACTTCACTAGGAAGTTAGCAGATCAGTATGAATTTTTTTTTAAATTGAGGACTTAAAAATTTTTAACTATAATTTCTTGAAACGCAAAATAAACTGCAAATTCGGAGCCTTACTTCAAGTCTCTAGCATTCTTAGTTCTCGAGATACCCTCTGGCAGTAAGAAATTTTTTTTAAATAAAGGACTAAGGAATTTAGACCCAAAATTTCTTAAAGTGTAAAATAAACTGCAAATTTAGAGCCTTACTTCAAGTCTCTAGCATGCTTGGTTCTCGAGATACATTATGTGACCTGCTAACTTAACTGTGAAGTTAGCAGGTCACTCGATTACATCCACTATTTGGTGACCTGCAAAATCAGGAATAGAAATGCAAAAAAAAAAACGCAAAACAATGCGTCGGTCTGTCCCGTGAAAGTTGCCCTGCCAACTTCACAGACGTACATTTTTGGCCTAGCATGTACTGTCAACTTATCCAGTATCACATAAATCTTATCAGTTACATCATAACATTAAAATCTTCATAGAGTAGAATCCTTTATACATTTTAAGCGCAAATCAATAATTTCCCAGTATAACTTATCATTTTTTTGCAAGGATTCACAGGTCCACAATACAATCATGTCCTTCCCCCCGCGCCTCTGGCTGTCACACCATACCTAAAGTGGATCATTATATTTCAATAAAACTCAGCCGGAAACCATTAAGATAAATAAATACGCGCGCATCAGATGCCTTCTCATCTCATATCTCTTCCCAGATCCAAGCGAAATTCATTTAAATCCCTCAGCCATTTTCTAGATTGAAGAAGTCCTTCCGGCCACCCGCATCCTTCGCATTCCGCAACCAACAGGAGGAACACCATAAAGACGACAACGAGGACGACGTCGACGCTGGCTGAGGCGTTAAATCAAATAAATTGCATCCCCGGCACATCGCATCGGGAGGATGATGGAATCTGGCACAAAATGGTGGCCAGGCTGATGCTGATGATGATGATATGGCGGGGTTTATCCATCCAGCATCCGCACCTAATTTACAATTTAATTCTCCCAACCCAACATGTTAGTATAGGTGTATCTGTATACGCAGATGATAACGTTGCGAGTTTAAATTGTGGAACCCTATTTTCCCCACATTGAGCAACAATTTCGAAATAATATTGCCCTCGGCATTTCTCAACCCACTTGGCTCCAACTTAAATGGCTACTAGGTGCAATTAAAATTTTCTGGTTAGGAAATATCCATGCCACGGCAATTAACTTTAACACCCCATTAATTTCGACACCTTGCCTTTCGCTTGCTCGGTCGTCAGCTCTCTGGGAATAATAAAACAACCAAAAAGAAATGAAACAATGAATTAATTACCCCCGGAGCAATTGTTGCTATCAACAAAAAAACCAGACCTCCCCCAACCGTCTTGCCACCCCCTCCTTGGCCACACATTTCGTGTTGGGGCGCAATTGGAATTTCATTCATATACGAAATTTCATCTTAATTACTTTGTTCACAGTGTAGCTGGTAATTTAGGGGAAAACTTCGACACAGCATGTTATCTAGATGCATATCGACAGGAGGGTGGGTGGTGTGCGTTGGGCTAACTGGTGGCGAAAACCCCCTGAATCTGCCTCTTCCAAAATGGCTACATAATGGAGTGCTCATAACGGACGAATGAGCACGGGAAAAAGCGTTTAAACGTAATTAAGTGTGCAAAGATAAGACCCCAGCTCAAAGCTCGAACTCGGATGCTATGCTCTGATGGCGAAAGGTGGGTGTTGATGTTGATTTCGGCTGACTATGGGTGCGGCTGAATTACCAACAAAAATGAAAGAAGTTTCTTTTGGGGGTTGTTTCACACACATACGGCTCCGTGCCGCACTGACTATGAGTTAATATTATGCTTGCGACGAGCTATGAATCTTGATTAAGGTATATTAGTCCGCAAGGGTATAAGGGTGGTGAATAAATTAAGGCGAAAGTTTTTGGCGCCCATTGTTCGGGAGACTTATTGAGGGGTAATTTTTCCGTTTATTACGTCTGAATTGTTCGACAAAGTGTAAGTATATGGGTGGGTGGATAATGGCATGAACTTCGTATGTGATGTGATTAGAAGAAAAACTGTATTTTTCGTAAAACCATTCCATAGCTATATGTTGTTCTGTTCGTTATAATATGCAAAAAAAGATAAGAATGTAATCAAGAAAAGGTTGAGTTCAAGGCTTTATCAAACAGATTAGTAGCTCAATAAATTTTGTATCTCCATGCAGGTGAGTTTCAAATAAAGGAACAAATGTTGATTATGTAGACATATGTATATTTAAATGAAATGTACGAGGTTGGTGAATATAACTGAAACTGAATGAAAAATTAAATGAAGCAAAAGCACAAGCGGTTTTAATAATTCCGTGAAAATTAGGTTATTTGATTTTCCAAAAATAATAGAAGCCTTATAAAGGGTTGGCCATCTAGTGGCTTCTTTCTAAATCATAATTTATGTTTGTTTGCCGCTCGAAGTATTATCAGAATGTCAGTATCATGCCTCCGCGGAACGAAATGAGGGGCTTGACAAGTGAACAACGTTATTTCCAAAGTTAGTGCTGTGTAGCCCAAACAGTCCATAAAGAAGTTTTGGTCAAAATGAAGCACACACCGCGCGCCTGCAATGTTAACAAAATTGGCTGTTCTGGGGATCAGAAAATCAGAAAACCCAGCGCATTCACTGATTGACAGTTTGGTACGGATTGTGGAGTGGTCCATTTTTCTTCTATAATGAGGCTGGGAACAATATTTTTGTCAACGGTGGGTATTACAGATTCATGTTAAGCGACTTTTTTTTACTGAATTTAAAGACATGGACTTGGACGTAGGATGGTGCACCATGGCACACAGCCCATGCCAAAATCGATCTTTTGCGCACCAAATTTCCAAATCGTGCAAATCCTGTTGTCAGCCGTCTTGGCGATGTCAATTGGCCGCCTCGGAGCTTCAATTTGAACCCTTTGGACTTCTTTTTGTGGCGAACCCTGAATGACCAATGTTATGCCAACAATCTGGAAACTAGTCTAAGCAAACCGTGAGCTAAAGCCCGAAACCATCAACAAAGTCTTTAAAAAATGGAGTGACATAATGCGCTACTGCGAAGCCAGCCGAGGCAGCCGCCACTTGAACGACGTTGTGTTCCATAATTAATGGGAACGTTTTCTCTTACTAATAATGCCATAATACATGGAAATAATGTAATTTTGTTCATTTTATTGCATAGGGCAAGTTTTGAATTCGTAAATAAAATCGAACTCGAGATAATATTTTCCCCTAGCATTACGATGATAGAGAATGCGAAAAAAACTGGACCCGAAATGCTGGCTGTCTATCAGTCTGTCTGTACCTCATTCTGCATCCTAAAACACTAAAGCGACTTTCTTCAAATTTTGGACTTAAGGTTTTTTGGGGATTCCATAGCAGCGGTTCCCAAACTTTTTAAGTTCTTTTTTGACATGGATGCATTGCAGTTTACAGACACCAACTTTTAGCCGAATTTGTTCGTTTTCTTTTAAATGCTGTATGTTTCTAAGCGCAATTATTAATACTAGTATATCGCCCACTGGCCGACATTCGACCAAAAACTCACTCACTCAAGAACTCATATTGACACTTGAAAGAAACTTTTCTCTTGAGTCAAACAATTAGTTTGAAAATTAAATCACACAAAATTTGTTTTTAGTTTTCAATTTTTTTTTTTAAATATGCAGTGCAAAATAAAAAATGACCACAGTTTGTAAATGCGTGTCTCAGGTAATATTCTGCACATATACGCAACCATGGCTTTCTAACCATATAAAACTTATCGAAAACGGTTGCATACTTGTTGAGCAAATGGTACCACAAAATGTTTGTATGGCTATTTATATATAGAGAAAGACAAAACCTAAACAATTTAATAGATATCGGTATCGGAACAGCGAATCACTACATTGGAATCTGGCTCCACTTTACCCGAACATCGAAGCAGACACATACGACAACTTCGAAAAATTCATTTGGTGCCTGTACGGCTTTAAACGATGTTAATGACGCCCGTCTTTGAACTTTTACGAAACTTTTAAATGCAACGATGTTGAGGAGACCTTACAAAAACTTTGACGGATCAGTTTTACCACCGTGCAAGTCGGACCTGCGGCACTAAATTTTGAGATGTGCTTACATATTAATAAGTGTATGATAGGGCAATGCACATCTTCAAAATCCCACCGTCCAATCTCCTTCTACTTGTGGATGGCAAGAAGCCGAGAATAAATTAGGCATATGGTTTGAATTACCAAGTTCGGTTAGAAAAGTAAGTAGAAAAAGGTACTTATACAAACAAAACATTCACCCATATTCCGCAAGTCGTATTTTGTCTCGTACTCGTATTCGAACTTGAACTTGTATCGTATAACGTATATCGTTGCCTGTATAATATTTGTCAAAATCACTAAAATGTCAAAACAAATTATTTTAGTTCGAGATTTGTTCAACGATTTTCTAAAAGTGTTTTATACTGCTTTATATTTGGTGAATATGCTATTTGTATCAATGCAAACAGGATTGCATAAGCCTGGCAGCGATACCGCGGACCTAAGACTACCAAAATGTATTTTAGAAATGCTAAGAAAAGAGGACAGAAATAAGTGTTTTATAAAGTTCCAAATTTAAGCAATACCATGTCGTATAAGACCACTTAAATGCAATGTTAAAGTGCAATTAAAAAATTAATGTTTGTCATTGTATTGTATGTACATATTTATTTTATTTTTATGGTATTTATGAGATTTAACACACCTGAACAAAACACACGCCATTAAACTGAGAGCTATAACGTGGACCTAAGACCACTAAAATTCAATACAAAAATGATTAGATGTAAAAGGGATTTATGGCGCTTCAAAGCTCCTGTAGTTTACACGGATATCCATAAAAGTTTCAGTAAACGAAAAAACGAAATTTGGAGCAGTATAAAGTTATTTTGCATTTATCAGTTTTGTGTTGCATTTTAATATTGCATTTTAGTGGTCTTAGAGTCGCGCTATCGCTGCTAGGTTTGTTTGCATAAAGTTTCCACAGAGAAGAGATCTTTTACATCTTTAATTTTGTTTGCATTTTAAAAGTGTATTTCTATGATCTTAGAAATGCGGTGACCCTCGCAGCTTGATAAAACAAATAGTAGGAATATTGAAAAAAAAAATTTACATTATATGCATATTGCATGCACAAGGTTTTTGTCCTTTTTTATCTGATAAAAAATATAACTCGTTTAAAAGATGATTCGAATTAATACTATAGCCCAGTCAACGAAGACTCAAAATTATAAAATAAATGCAAAAAAGAGTGCTCTCTGGATTATTTTTGTATAAGGTAGGGGTTACCCCCAGGTATAATATACCCAAAGTCACCAGCCCAGGGCCGCGAGCTAAACTGAGGAGGGGGGGTTGAAGGTACCCCTTTTTAGATCCTAGTGAATATTTCCACAACCCAGCATGTTAGCGGGGAAGTCTATGCTACTTAATTAGAGACAATTAAATTATCTATAAAAATATATATTCACATTTTTTCTAGGGTCAAAAACAAAGGAGATGCGGGTGGTAGAAAAGTCAACAAATCTGAAAAACCTGTTATTGTCTTAGATATTGAACGTTTTCTGACCAATTTACTTGGAAACACAAAAAGCGTTAATACACATTCATTCAATGTTGTTTCATCATGTCGTGAAGCTAAGAAAGGAGTAATAATTTCCTTTTTTTTCTATATATCTGAAAGTATACGAAAAAGTTGATGCACATTAAATTAAGCAAAATTTAAATAGCAAGAGTTGTTTTCATATGGCACCAAAAAATGATAACGTTTTTTTTAAAGGAACACAATACAAAATTTATTTGCCATAGAGGGGGGTGCTTTCTCCCCCATTTGGAGAGGAGGGGCATTTTTTTAAAATAATATTAAGAAACAACGGCAACACTTACAACAACAAAAAAATACCTTTTTTGAAAGCCAGAACTCCGTTCTTTTATTTTATTTTCAAATCAAGTTATTGGTGTCCATAGTTTTTGTAAAAATTACTTTCAAATTCAAAATTAAAAAAATAAAAGTTGAAAATTTCGTTTTTGATTTTTTCATTTAAATTGTTAAATAAAATGCAGAACTGGCTTCTATTGTTCACAACCCCTATTAATTCTTAATTGAAAACTGAAAACGAAAGCGTTCTATGTCCCATAGTTTTTGAGAAAATTGAAAGTTACGACGACAATTTTTTTGATTTTTTTTTTTTGTGATGTTTTTTTACAATGTGATAGTAATGTTTTTTTGAACTTGAGGTTAATGAATGAATAATTTCTTTGAACCTGCGAAGCAAGTCACCAAAGGTACTGTGATAGTGGTAGAGGGGACCCTAAGGTATAACATAATCAAAGTCCCCAGCCCTGGTCCGCAAGCCTTAGCAACGAGAGCGGGGTAAAGGTCCCCTTTTGTAGTTTTTCTTCCATATTTCGGAAACTAAGCATAATAGAGGCAAAGTCAATACGACAAAGTGAAAGAAAATTAAATTCCCTTCCAATAAAAGTTATATTCAGTTTTTCTGGAAGCAATAGAGATGCGGGAGTAGAAATATACGAAAAAAAAACTTAAAAAATTTTTTTTCCTTAGAAATTTAATGTTTGTAAATTAGTTTACTTTTATAATACTATGAACATAATTTTTATTGGAAGGGAATTTAATTTATTTCATTAGAAAATATTACAAAGCAAAACGTGGAAGGGCAATTAAACCACTTTGCCTCCCTTATAGCATAGCCCATATAGACCATAGACTTGACGAAGCCCCATAGGAAATAGTCTAACGGCGTCAAATCGCACGACCGAGCGACTGGACCATTTCATGAGATAACACGTTCTCCAAACTTGGTTTCCTATAAATTGATTGTGACATTCGCTGTGTGGCTTGTGGCGCCATCCTGTTGGAACCACATGTCCTCCAAGTCCATATCTTGCGTCAATTTAATCTTGTTAGGATGAAGGCCAAGATCTTTGCGCAAAATTCGCCACAACGACGTCACAGAGATGCCCAACGCTTGAGAACGACGTGTGAGAGACACATTTGGGCTTTCTGCAACTGAAGCCTCAGCGGTAGCAATATTCTCGACACTACAGGCACTTCTTTGTCTCACTGGCACGACGGAAACATTTTGTACTGTGCCTGTGGATTCAAATTTGTCCACTAGATACTCAATTGTTGATCTGCTAGGACGGTTATGACGATCATAAATTGGACGTAGCGCTCTTAACGTTGAGGCCACTGACTCCGAATTTCGGTAGTAAATTTTAATAATTTCGACTCGTTGTTGACTCGTTTATCTATCCATCATGAAATGGCAAACCTTATTCAAGAGAAATGACAAAAGAGCGGCAAGAAATAAGGCGTCGTTTGCTGTCCCTGTTGCTCTACTTTTGTAGCGTCCCTGTGGAAAAACCCTTCATTAGAGTAAAAAATAAAAATTCATTGGCGAATTCTTAAAATGCACGGTGCGCATTTAAACAAATTCGAAGTACAAACAAAAATCGTAAAAAAGGGTTATTTGACCCCCTTGGCCTCTTTTTTTCTTGTTGATTGTTTTGTTAGACGTATATTAGTGCTAGGTATATTGGATTTGTCCAAATATTTAGTGTTTGTGAATTAAAAACAAAAACTTTAAAAAAACAGTGTATTTCCCCTTTCGACACCTTTTTGTGTGTTTTCGACATTTGTCGAATTCCGTGATATTGATTCTTGGTCTATATATTGAACTCTACGAAAAATAGTCAAAACATTAATCCTGGTGGCAGGTTTCTGTCAAAAAAAAAAAAAAAAAAAACAACCCCTCTTTACAAAGTTTTTATAAACTTTCAGGACTACAGAGTTCAATCGATTTATTTTAACAACTTAAGGTCAGCTGCAGGAGTACTTTTCCTGACTGTACTGGTGGCAGGCATGTTTTTTTTTTTCTCAGCACACGGCCAACTAACGTCCTAACCAGGTTTCAGGACAACACATATTAGACTAGTGTACTCGTTTTGTTTTACAACTTTAACATTAAATTTGCCCACTGTATGGGTGGCAGGCATCGATTTAATGTTTGTCAAGCCTAAAAACTGCACGACCAACAAAAACTTCGTGACTACACACCTTAGAAATTGAAAAAGTTCACTGTCTCCAGGGCTATAAGGCACCCACTGAATTTATATATTTTTGGATGTCCATGCCTTGACAATAAAATTACTGTCTTATTTAACAATGACGGCTGAAAAGATAATCTGAATAAAAAAATACCAAATTAATTTCACAATAAACAACAAAATAACGAATAGGTATCAGTGGCGTCAATATTGTAATATTTTACTACGGGTTCGAAAATAAAACTTATTTTCTTTATTCAAAATGAAATTACAATTACTTCACAAAATAAAACGCTTTTATTTCAAATACTTTTACTTCTAATACTTTTATTATAACCAAGCACAAGTATGCAACTCTTTATTCACACCGATATTTATTCGTTCACTTTCAAAACCAAACTGCCGCTTTCGGAAGGTGGCCCTGTATTTATATCCGAAATAAAGGGTTCTAGAATTTTCTAGGGTCTGCTAGATGGTGCTTTCCAAAAAGATTTCGTCAATTATTCCAGTACGAACTAGGCTGGACACCAACCGTGTTGGATTTAATTATTTATTTCATTCATAGATGGCGCGCCAAGTTGTACTAATGTGTCGTTGTTTCCATAACTGGGCATATTTACCACATTGCCCCCCCTCTAAGGATTGATCGTCCCGATTTAATCCATTATTCCCACCGTTATAACGATGTAAACGGTCACAGTGTACTTATTTAAGCTTACCCTTTACTCCTCTCTGAATGCGGTAAACCACATCATTGATTCGCTTCGCAACGGTATATGGGCCTCCCCAGTTTTGTTGAAGTTTTGGTGACAGTCCCTTTTGTCGGTGAGGATTGTAAAACCACACCAGGTCTCCTTCTTGGAATCCCATCGTTGTTGCATGTGCGTCGTACCGTGTTTTCATCCTATTACTAGCGGTTTTTATGTTTTTCCTTGTCCGTTGATGAATGCCAACGAGTCTTTCTTTGAGGTTATCCACATATTCATCTGACCTTACCGGTTCCATGGTATGGCATCCAAATTTGACTTCACTGGGCAGCCGTATTGTTGTGCCAAACTGGATCTCCGATGGTGTATGTCCTGTTGAACTATGAACCGCACTTCGATAGGCCATCAAGAACAATGGAATATGGCGGTCCCAGTCTCATTGGTAGTCACCTACACCTTTGGACAGATGTTCTCTAAGAGTCCTGTTGAATCGTTCTACCATCCCATCAGATTATGGATGAAGCGGTGTTGTCCTCGTCTTCTTGATGCCAAGAAAAGAGCAAACCCCCTGAAAGATGTTAGATTCGAAGTTCCTTCCTTGGTCAGAATGCAGTTCCAAAGGATTCAAGATAATCTGATCAACAACTGTTTTAGCTTCTTGATTTGGGATGGCAAATGCCTCAGGCCACTTGCTGGAGTAATCCATGACTACAAGGATGTATCGGTTTCCGCTGTTGGTCTCCAGAAACGAACCTGCGACATCTACTGCTATTCTTTCGAAAAGCGTGCCCACATTGTACTGTTGCATTTTACTTTGAATCTTTCTACCTGGTCCCTTGGTAGCAGCACAAGTATCACATTTTCGACACCACTTTTCGACATCATCTCTTGCATGTAGCTAGTAGAACCGTTATCGTATCTTCTCCAGCGTTTTATTGACTCCAAAATGACCTCCAGATGCTCCATCATGCATTTCTCGAAGAACGTCATTAACCTTTGACCTAGGCACTATCAACTGCATCAGATAAGACTTGCCATCTGCAGGTTCCCATTTGCGCCTTAATACTCCTTCTTGCACATGAAGTGAGTCCCACTGTGCCCAATATGCTTTGAGAGCTGGACTTCTATCGCAGATGTCACCCCATTATAGTTTTTCTCCGTGTTCCTTCCATGCAAGAATGGGTTCTATATCCGAGTATTCTTGTTGGGCAGTCCTCAGTTCTTCATTGCTCCAACCGTAAATGGGATCGGCTCTTATTCGTTGGATGGCAACCGCTTGCTTTTCTTCTTGACGCGTGCAATGCTTACAGTCCTATTTACACGGTCGTCGAGACAATGCATCTGCGTTTGAGTCGTATGTCTGCAGTCTCTCGATCCATCTTGCTACTTGACCTTCTGGATTTTAGAAGGAAGTTTAGAAGCCAATTAAGCGCACCATGATCTGTTCAAAGGAGGAACTTCTGTCCATAGATGTACTTATGGAAGTGCTTTATTGCCAAAATCAAAGGTAGAAGTTCCCTTCTGGTGACGCAATAGTTGCGCTCTGGCCTCGAGAGCACCTTATTGTAGTAGGCGACGACTTTTTCTTCTCCTTCATGGACTTGCGACAGTACAGCTCCAGTTACTGGCATCAGCATCGATGATGAAAGGTTTTCCAGGAGTCGGATAGGTCAGCACAGGAGCATTACACAAACGTAGCTTGAGTTCCTTAAAACTTTTCTCGCACTCACCTGACCATTTGAACGGCTTCCCCTTTTCAGTAAGCTGATGTAAGCTTTTAGCGAATCCAGCAAATTCTTTACAAAGCGCCGATAATATGTGGCTAGACCAAGAAAGCTACGGAGCTGATGTTTATCCTGTGGTGTTGGCCAATTCTTCACAGTGTCAACTTTTTCCGGATCAGTCTTTACTCCTTGGGATGAGATGATATGTCCCAGGTATTTAACTTCGGCCTTGAAAAGCGCACATTTATCTGGATTTAATTTTAAGTGTGCTTCTCAAAGCCTCTGAAATACAGCCTTAAGGTTTTCACAATGCTCGTCAAAAGTTTTTCCTTAAACGATGACATCGTCCAAATATACAACGCATGATTTCCAAGTAAGGCCTTGAAGAACACACTCCATCAGACGCTCAAATGTTGCCGGGGCGTTGCACAGTCCGAATTGCATCACTTTAAACTGCCACAGACCATTTCCGGTTGAGAAAGCTGTCTTCTCGCGATCTTCTGGATGGATTTCTACCTGCCAGTAGCCACTCTTTAAGTCCAGCGTCGAGAACCATTGTGCTACTTCCATTGCATCCAAAGTATCGCTGATTCTGGGTAGAGGGTAGCTGTCTTTCTTTGTCACATCGTTCAGCCTACGGTAGTCCACACAAAATCGGGTGCTTCCATCTTTCTTTTTGACAAGAACCACTGGTGACGCCCAAGGGCTTTTGGAATTTTCGATTAGCCCATCTTTCTTCATTGTCGATATCATTTCTTCAACTTCGGCTTGTTTGGCTAATGGGAGACGTCTTGCTGGTTGTCGAATCGGTCTCGCATCACCTGTGTCGATTCGATGCTGTACCAGTTGTGTTCGACCATACAGCCCACTCGGTGAAGAAAATATATCAGCGTACTCATGAAGAAGGCTCCCAGCAACACTTAGCTGATGTTGACTTAGATTGGATGGCTTGAGAATTTTGGCTTTCATGGAGCTAAATTTTCTGGGGTCAATTGGTTCTTCTGCGTTCATTTCTGTGATTTTAGTTATTGCGGTCACAGATTCGCATTTCCCAATTATTTCTCCTTTCTTGAGCTTGACCTCGTACGATTTGATGTTCAGAATCCGTACGGGTACCATGTTGTTCTTTGGTTCCACAAGAGGCTTCACTAAGATGATGTTTTGGGAAAATTGCTCAGACTCTGAGGTATCGATGGCTACCTAGATCACCTTCTATTTTCGTCCAAACAAACACTTTTGAAGAGGGAGGCAAGCACATATCTTCTTTGGCGACGGTTCTTAAAATTGATGAGTTTCCGTTGCCATAAACCATGGGAATCTCTACATTTTGGTACTTCAGCACTTGCTAACCTATATCTAGAATAACTCCATGCTCCTTCATAAAGTCGATTCCAATTGTGCACTCATCAAATATGTCTGCTACAAAAAATAGGTGCGAAAACTCTAGTTCTGCCAAACAGATCTTCAGACGAACTTCTCCATATATTCTTGCCGCCGCACCTGTCGCAGTTTTCAGACGGTAGCTATTGGTGTTATGTAGCCATGTCATCTTGACAAAGTCTTTTCTTACAATGGAGGCTGTGGCACCGGTGTCAATGCTAGCCAACTGTTTCTTGCGATTTAATGTTGCATCCACTGTCAGACTTTTATTGTTTAGTTTAATCTGCGAGACCAAACTAGGTGGTTCTGGGGACATCGAAACCATAAACCAGATTCTGCCCCTCGAAGTTGGTTTTTATTCGTTTCCTGACTGGGAAATAGGGTGAGCAGGAGCGTTGATGTTATTGCTCACCTGTTCGCGGGTATCCTGTTTCCACAATGTTGACAAGCGACTCTACTTGGTGGCAATCTGCACTGGCGCTGGAGATCTCCGGTTTGTTGTAATTCCAGCATCGAGCAGGTCCTTCTCGCTGACTTCTACGGAATTCAACTCTCTGACAAGAACATTCCTCAACTTCAAGTTCTCTTACCCGATGAACTCCTAAAGAAGCCTGTTCTGATGCTTCCATAGTCAGAGCGACGAAAGCGTGCGTTTACCAGCAGTTCGAATTGCTCGCTGGAGGTTGATGTCGGAAACTGCACGGACAAAAGCCTCCGTTGCTATAGCTGGTTGGTAATTTCATCACCTGCAGTCGGGTATGCTAAATACGCCAACCGCTCAATGTCCGCTTGGAGTTGTTGCAGACTTTCACCTCTTTTCTGGACTCTGGTATTGAGTTGGACGCGGAAGACCTCTTGCATATAGCCATCACCAAAACGTTTATCATTGGCTTGAACAAGAGCACTGAAGTTGCCGTTCTGGTCTGCTGGCATGGTTTGCAATAATTCAGCAGCAGAACCTCTAAGGGCAAGCGTCAGGGCAATAAACTTGTCTTCGTCATCCCAGCCAAACTGCCTCAAACTGCTTCTTGTAGATTGACCAAGAAGATTGTCCATCAAAGGTTGGTGGATGCATTTCTTTCTTCTTAGGAAAATCGCAAGTGCCCTCTCATGCCTTCATTTTCCTAACCTTATCTAATTCATTGGCAAACTTCTGCATTTTTTCTTCAAATTTTTCGAACCTTGTGTCAACGTTCGAGAACTGTTTTTCGACGTTTTTAACACGTTCATCAAGAGCCATGAATTTATTTTCAAATGAATTTAGATTACTTTTGATTAGGTTTTTCTGGTCGTCTAGAAGGTTCCTTTGCTCGTTGTGTTGATCCTCTAGAAGATTCTTTTGTTCACTGCGTTGTTCTTCTAACCGCTCGAGAAGATTCTTTTGTTCATTCTTTTGCTATTTTCGTTGTTCTTCAAACTGTGAGAGCAGCTGAGCCATCATACTAGAAATATCTAAGCTTGTACTTACTTGCTCTTCCGGCATTTCAATTTCAAATAGAAACGTGTCTGGATTTTCATCGTGTGGCCTAATCTTCCTGCAGACGGATAATGAGGTCATTTTTCGTTCCAGTAGTAGGAAGACCTCGTCTGTTTTGTTCTGCTTTAAGTTCAACACAATTCAATGCATTCACGATTTTACCCATTTTTTTATTTTTTGTTCTTATATTTTTGTGTGTCACTTTTCACAAACACCTTTCTTATTTGTTCACTAATCCACACACTTTATTAATTTTTACCATCAATTATCTGAATTCTCAGATTAAATAAGTTTTATTCCAAGTATGCAACTCTTTATTCACACTGTCATTTATTCGTTCACTTTCAAAATCAAACTGCCGCTTTCGGACTGGTCGCCCTGTATTTATATCCGAAATAAAGGGTTCTAGAATTTTCTAGGGTCTGCTAGATGGTGCTTTTCCAAAAAGGTTTCGTTCAATTATTCCAGCCTGATGACATACGAATGAGCCAGGACACCAACCGTGATGGATTTAATTATTTATTTCATTCAAAGATGGCGCGCAAAGTTGTACTAATGTGTCGTTGTTTACATAACTGGGCATATTCACTACAATATATTTTCATAGGACTTATAGAGTGGTCTTTCATTAAAACGATTTTGTATTAATAAAAGATACATAGTTTGCTTAATTCATTTGATTTCTCCAAGAGAAAATATGTTAACCATAGAATGGTAACCTTCGTCGATTCGACGAACATCAATTTTACTTTTTCATTTTTCACTTTACTCTTCGTTGCGATTGCATTCTATCTCCGTGTAACCCTAGTATTCCCTAAGTGCTTGTGGTGTGTAGGCGTTCGGTGGCGTACCTACTTGGGAAAATGCTTTTTTTTATCTAAAAACGGCGCCAATGTTCGTCGAAACGACGAAGGTTACCTTTAATGTAACTTTTATTGCTCGAAAAGCACCATTTTTACCCGCTTATATTAGAAAATAATGAAAAATTTACTCCCAAAAGTAAGAAACCGTTAAGGGAGGACACAAACAATTTACAAATGTTGTCTGTACCTACACAAAACAACGTATGACTAAGTCAACGTTCAATAAGTGTGATGCTAGCATGTGATGGAGAGCATAAAGTTCAAATCTGCACCCAATGATGAAATATATTTTTTCTATTTTTAATCTTTATTTTGTTCTATTATTTAATGAATTAACTTTAAGTTCCTACTAAAAAAAAAAAACACACACGTTTTTATGGAAATAAAAATGAAAGTGATCTCAAAACCAATGTGTTAAAAGACCATTGTCGAAAATAATTACTCAAGTTGTTTAAAATAACTATTATTTTTCCTTTTCCCACAAAAAAAAAAAACAATCATAAATATAAATTATTTAACTTCACTGAAATAAGTTAATAACTTTTCTTTAACAGTGCAGTTGAATATTACTTCGTCGATTCGACGAATGGTTACCTGTAACGTACTAAGAAATATGGTTACCTTTCTAGGGATAAGCAACAATCTATGCTTTAATAAAAAATTGAAAACCAATCAAAAACCAACTCTAAAAACCTAGCTCTAAAGTATTGTGGTGAATATGCCCAGTTATGTAAACCACCAAACATTCGTACAACTTTCCGCGCCATCTGTGAGTGAAATCAATAATTAAATCCATCACGGTTGGTGTTCGTACTGGAATAATTGACGAAACCTTTTTGGAAAGCACCATCTAGCAGACCCTAGAAAATTCTAGAACCCTTTATTTTCGGATATAAATACAAAGGCAGCAGTCCGAAAGCGGCAGTTCGACTTTGAATGTGAATGAATAAATGTCAGTGTGAATAAAGAGTAGCATACTTGTGCTTGGTTATAATAAAAGGAGTAGAAATAAAAGATTTAAAATCAAAGCGTTTTATTTTGTGAAGTAATTGTTGTTTCAGTTTGAATAAAGGAAATAAATATAGAACTAAACCTTCAACTTCACAACTAACTAAATAAACACTATTTCATTACAGATATTTTTAGGAACTCTTTTGGTTCTTGTTTAGCAACACCCCAATGAAACTCTTATTCCAAATCTACCATTTTTTCTTAATATTTAACTTGTTGTTTTAAAAAAGTCCCATAAAAAGGAATAGGTTTTTTCTTAGACCCATCGTTAAAAAGTATACCCTAAAATCATGTGTCATAATCTTACATTTAACCGTGCCAAATATTTCAGATTGATAACCATCCCTTTGCCCCTCTTTAAATGCCTTTATACCAAAAGCCACTGCTTTGATTTTGCGAGACTTTTGGTATGCTGAAGATGATAAAATTCTGCAATTATACCTAAAATAATATTTTATGAATTCATTTTTCTCCGCTTACCCATATTAAATAACGCATTTAAATCTCTCCTGGACTATTATACTAAGCTTAGCCAAAAAACAGGCAAACAAAAATAGAAAATGTTTTTAACAACTTTCATAGCAAATAAGTCGAAGAAGAGCGTGTTATTTTTCACCCAACAGAACGAATATTAAGAGAAATAGAGTCGAGCAAAGGAATAAAAAACATTCCATTGCATACATACCAAGTGCCAGTATAACACGAGGAACAGCGTCTTATTTTTCCTATGTTGTTGCGTGTTCGACAAAGAGGATCTAGAAACAAAAAATGCTCAAGGAAGAAAGGGATACAAAACAAATTTTATAAGACGGTGAAAGACGTGTTTTGTTTCTTAATTAATTCTATCAAAGAGAGCGTATGTTCAGCAGTTGAGCAAAGAGCGAAGAGAAGAATGAATTGGCGGTGTTTATTCGATAACTTATGTTTGTGTGTTTGTGCGACTTTTATAATTTAATTGGTAGGGTTGCATAGTTTATGTTTATTTGATAGTATTTTTCGTACAAAAAAAGGGAAGACGGTAGAAATCGTGTTATATGGACGCTACCCAACTAACATTTCAGTTTCGGTTCGGCTTAATAGAATAAGCTTTAGAAGTTCCATAAGACATTTGTAAAGTTTACTTAAGCATAAAAAGGAGAACGTTATACTAGCTAATATAGCTTCTACAGGTGATTTCGGAAAATCTTCTTATAAACTTATTCGCAGATTTTTTAAAAGTAGCAGATTGAATAAAAGCCTAAAGAAGCCGGTACGAAGTTTTAACGAGCGATATTGGAAATTTGAATAACACTTCAACTTGACAGATAGCTTCGGACATGGTTGTATAAATGTGAAATACAAGTCTTATAGAAGGTGAACAAAAATAAATAAAAAAAAAAGAAAGAGCATTTTTTTTTATTTTTTAATGTGATTTTTAATGCATTTTATCTGAAATCAGTTATCAAATTCAATTATTTATTAATTATAGTATTGGAAACAATTATAAAACATAAATTATATTTTTACCTCACTAGGGATCGAACTCGGGAACTCCTACGTGACAGTCCATCACTAACCACTCAGACATCTTAGATATAGTTTGGAAGATGAAAAATGTCTTATGGAAATAAATGTACGTAAACGATTTGTTTAGCAGTCCCCTTGCTCCATTTTCATTTCAATAGTCTTAAAATAAACTAAGTAATAATGCATATTTTTGATAATTTCAATCTGAAAAAACACGGCCACTAAAGCACGATTAACAGAAACAAGGTATGCTCATTAGGACCTTACAATCATCTGCTTATGTTCGGAAAAAAGAAAAATTATTAACTTTATTTGATTGTTATTATAATTTTTTCTATTTTTAAACAGCTCATTAAGAATTGAAAAACAATTTATTTAAATACTTAAATTAATTATGGTCTTCACTTTAAATAGAACAAAAACATAAAAGCTGACCGTGAGGTCACATAAATACCCAGATATACGAAAATGCCGAATGTTATGTTTATCTGGTGAGCATTAATCTCGTTCATGTTTATCGTGCATTGAAGCTTATGTCTTAAACCAACGAAAAGTTGCTTTCCGAATGCTCAAAAAGACAAATCACGTAAAATGAATTATCTTTCTCTCCACGTGTTCAATTTATTCAATATACATATATAATTATAAATGTGAATAGAGTTTTTTTAAAAAGCTTCTTTAAAATGACTTATACAAATTTGAGCTTCTTTATTATAGATTGACATATTGGCCGCGTTCGGGTACGTCGCCAATGGTATCTAGATTTGTTCGTGTTGTTGTAATGCCTAAAGAATAAAGAAAAAAACAGCCGACGAACCAAACAGCTGATATCAAAAAGGAATCTAAGGCTATCTCATAAATGTTCGGATCTGTTTAGATTAAGGCTCTCCCAATCCAACGCGGAACATTCGCTATGCAGGGCGAATCATTCACAATCATACAAAATAAATGATAAATAAATAATGCAAAACAACAAAAAACTGCTGTCGGCGAATGTTATGCGCCGCTTTCGCGTTGGTTTGGGAGAGATACTTCCTACTAACAGCTGATATCTCACCTGTTTATTTTCTTGGTTCTCGTTTGGTTTGGTAACATACACGGTTTTGGTCGTTCGAAAACGTATCAGATGCTAAAGTAGATCCCATATGTCTGCCTACCACCCGAACGTGGCCATTCTTTTATGATTCTTTAGTAAGACTTAACAAGCCGTATCGAAGTATTCAATAAAGCTTATTGAAAATGGTTACAGAAAACTTTTAAAGGCAGCAACTTATATAAAAATTTTATGCAGCCTTTTTAAAGTGACACCTTCAATAATCTTCTATAATATCAATTTTAGAAACCTATTCGAGTGACAGCTCCAAACTCCGTAAGTCTTCTTTTTCTCTTTTCTATTCGGCTTTAAAGAAGTAGTTATCCAGCTCGTTACATTTATAAGAAATTTAATTCCACCGAAGGCCGTACCGAAGCTTTATATAAAGTGAAACCTGCGGCACATCAATATTTTTAAGCTAAAAGAAGCTGCATTGTTAGTTGGGTACGCCACTGATAGGTATATTATATAAATATTTTGTACAAAATACAATTATTATTCACTTGGTCCTTCAACCTGAATGCGATAAATCCATTAAAATATATTTCCCTCGCAACAAACAAAATAATATACATATATACAAATGAATGCATAATAAAACGATTCCTTTTTACCAACATCAATCCGAATAAATTAATTTAAATGATAAAAAATAAATTACAAAAATATTATGTTAACACAACAAAAAAAAAAAAAAATAATAAACTCAAAACAATAAACCTGTTGTTCTGTTCTGGGCCGGAATTACAGTTAAAATTCATAATTGAATTTCATATAACAACATCATTCTGGGACACTTGGCTATAACAAACATGTCAAACTATCCCGTTCAGCCATTGTCAGCTGGAATTTCAATTTAAAATTTACATAACCACCAGCCATTTTACAAATCAATTTGTGCGCCACAGCCCACAATGTCACAATAGACAACTACTGCAGGGATCTGCTCGTTTCGTATAGATACGTTAGTTTGTCCATGTTGTTTGTCGCGATGCATAAGTAAAACCAGCGATACACTCTGATACAATTGGTTATGGACAGCTTTTGGGTTATTAATTATTTTTAGTAATATTTAAAGATACCTGCAAAATCACTCAAAAATCAATCCAATCGTTAAAAAAAAAATGAAGAAGAACCAGTTGAATATAACAAGAAAATATAATTCAAAGCGCTTCTCAATTTATGAGATATGCTTTCTGGTGTTTTTCGTGATTAACTTGTTTGTGTTTATGTTTCCCCCTTGAAAGCTGCAAACATTAATGCCCATTGTAATTTGGCTCTCATTTCAATAGGTCTAATTCAATATTAGTTATAAAGGCTTGATGTATTTTTGGTTGGCAAAGAATTAAATTGTGTCCAGGTATAAATGTACGCTTCTAGTGGTTTTATGGGAACTCAGCCAATTAAGTGGGTAATTGCTACTATACCAGGGTGGCCATTAATTCGTCAATAGTTTTTTAGGGCGTGATTTTTGGGTATATTCTAAGAAACAAATCGTTCTACAATAAGGTCCTATCTCCAATTTTGATGTTATATATCGCCATATCGGGAATTTAAGAAAAGTCTTACTTTGGTGTACTGACCCATGATAAAGGTAATAACGCTATTAGTACTAATGATATAAACTTCGATTAGGCTTTTATTTTTAGAAGACATTCCAGCCGAAGTAATTTTAATATTTTAATATTTAAATTTCTCAGCTTCTTTATTATAAAAAAAAAACTGGACGACGGGTAATTATTTTCTGGTTGCACGAATTTAAACAAATTCCCCTAGAATAATAAAATTCACAGTATCTTCTTGCCGTGATTTTTATAAGAGTCCGTAAACATCGACGATCCACCAAGTAGTAGCCCGTAGCGTAATGGTTAGTGCGTTCGACTGTTCACTTCCCAGCCTCATCCACCTAAAAACTAAAAAGTTTTTTTTCAGGGCTACTGCCTCTTGTGAGGAATTGAAAAATCTTCCAAGAGTATCACTTATCACGAATAAGTGCTTCTCGTCTAGCCGTTCGGATTCGGCATAAAATTGTTGGTCCCTTCCATTCCTGTCGACAGGTGCACACAGGAATGGTTGCGAATTGTTAGTCGCACTAGGCCCTGGTTCTTCACGAACCGCTGTGTCACGTAATTTATTTATTTATTATAAACATCGACCAAATTGTGTGTCTTAGTACGGTAAAACAGACTGACTGAAGAGCCCAATGTTATACCTAGTCGAAAAACATTAATTTCTGGAGATGAGGTCACTTGAATTTTTTATCTTCTTCTTATCTATCTTATTATATTGTGTAAAAAGTAAATTTGGCAACGAAAACTCGGTTCCGGTGGTTTTTCTCTTAAAAAATAATTTGAAACAAATTTAGGTGTGTACAGCAGCTGTTTTATCATATTGGAGCATATTCATAGTCATTTTAGACCTGGGTCTAAGTTAAACATAGCTTTGTTTAAGGTTATCATTTCAAAATATTTGAAGCTATTTGTGTAGTATATCAAGTTAATTATCTTATAAAAATATCAAACCAACAATTTGTAATTAAAATCGGTCTGTATTCATTGAGCCAAAATTGTCTTAAACTGTAATTTAGTTAAACCTGGCTCTATCTGCGACTATGAATATGCCCCATTGTCTTTTTTTTATCTTTCAAAGTATAATTCACTCTTGAAAATTCTACTAGTGGGAGGAAATGTGTGCAACTAAAAAATATTCACCTTTAACTCTGTTGGCTCCAGGATATTCAGGATCTTAGCACCTCATATACTTACCTATGGGATATTCGCCATAAAAAGTATACTATTGGCTTTTTCTATTAATTGTTCAGCCGTAGTTTTTTTTTTTTCAATGACGTAGGTATAGTACTAAAAACAATAAAAACTTTATATAAGAAAATCTATGACTGACCAATTACTGAAACCAGTTGACCTTTCATGAGAAGGGATACAAAAATCAGAAAAAAAAATGGGCACGATGCGGATAGCACAAGCTTGCTCTCGTAGCTAACAACCTTAACGTAGCCAGAAACTGATGATGTAAAAAAAATTTAAATAAATGTTTACCTACTATAAATTACTTATGAATTTATGAAAAAAGAAAAATAAAAGATCGTTGGAGCAGTTTACTAAAAAAAAATTTTTCTCTCATTTTCAAAAATAAAATCTGGTATGCCAACGTATTTAAAAAAATACAATTTTACACAAAAAAAACTTTTCATTAGTCCATTTTTAAGATACAATTAATTTTCAAAAAATAATTCAATATATTTTTAAAAATCTAAAAATATTTTTTTGAAAATTTATATATGCAAAATTATTTGAATTGCGAAGGAGCTCTTTGAAATCGATGCAGGCGTCAACGAGAAAGTTGAAAACAAAAAAAATCGGTTTTATGACAGGTATTGGTATTAACTGTTATTTGTAAAATTTGTTTCATCAAAATATTGACCATAACTTAATAGTAAACGCACATCTTCTCATCAAAATTCTTGGAGACGTTTTCGAGAAAAATTAGGTTTTCTAAACGGTTTTTCAAAATGTGTGTAAGTATGGTTGCATAGTGTAGGTTCTTGCGTTAAATAATACGCTACTCCAAGAGTAGCTCTATCTCTATAGAGTATCAGTCAGTCTATGATCACCAAAATAGTCATAACGATTATCGAACAGTTTGCCTCTTCTCCGTTATTACATAAGCATATCGAACAAGAAATATACATATGCATTGAATTTAATAATAAAAGTAAGCGGCTTTTATATAACCTAAGATATCACAATTTGTATGGAAGGTACCGTTATTTTTTTAATTTAGAAACATGATTTCTTCCAGTATTCTACAAAATAATACAAAAATATTTTACACCTGCATAGCTAGTTTTGAAAATATTGACCAAGTCGTTTTCAAAATACTAGTATATTAATACTAGAAATTCGACCAAAAACTCACTCACTCAAAAATTCATATAGAAGATTGAATGAAACTTTTCTCTAGAGTCAAACAATTAGTTTGAAAATTAAATCACACAAAATTTGTTTTTAGTGAATATGAGTTCAATAGGTCTCGTCGTTCCGAAGTTATACGATAAATAAAAGATGCATTTACGATTACATAAACGACCATAGCACTTTCCCTGCACTAGATACAAACTTTTACCCATACAACAAATTATAGCACTCATAGCGACCATTAAAATGATATAGGTCAGAATTTGTTACATCCATTAGGACGCACTCCATACAAAAGTGCCCATTGTCCTTTATTTTTTTTTTTTTTAAATATGCACAGTGGTCGACAGTGTAAAATCAAAAAAATGACCCACATTGTGGAAATGCGTGTCTCAGGTAAATTCTGCACATCTACGCACCCATGGCTTTCCAACCATATAAAATTTATCGAGATCAGATAGTTGTCAAAAAAAATTATTTTTTTTTAATTTTCAAAAAAAAAAAAAATTTTAATTTTGGTTCACAAAAATGTTTATACTTTTTAGAAATGTCACCATAAAAAAAAAATGAAAAAGTATCAGAACGTAGTATTTCCTTATTTAATTTTTTTTGGAATTTTTTGTCAACAAAATCCTCGGACCCGTTTTAGAGATAAACAGCATTTTCCTTTTTGGCAGGTACCGTTATTTTTGGTCCTAAAAGAAAATTAAGAAATAGTGCGGGCATATTCCAAACCAAAAGCAAATACTTTCAAAAAAAAAAAAATAAAAGTCTCTGTCCAACTCTAATTTAATTTATAAAAATGTATTACTTGCGGCTAGCGCTGGCAAAGATTGAGTGAGTTACCAAAAGTAATACAAAAATTATGAAAGCATAAAGGAATAGCAAATAACTGAAATGATATGAGAAATGAAATGTAATATAAGTGTTCATAGATTAAGAAAATAAGATTTAAGTTTAGTACTCGTAAAGTAATAACAAAGTTAGTAAAAAATATATAAAGTACATTGTAAGCATTATAATAATTAAGGACATTATTAATTTTTAACAGTACCTATATCGCAAGTAAAAACATTACACCTTTTTACCATATTCTAGTTTAGTCTTTCATATTTAAAAATATTTTGAAAAAAAAAATTAGGTTTGTACCTCAGCTCTTCTGTTTAATTTTATCTCCTTGTTATCTTTCAAACGCAATAATTAATTTTTTTAAAATTCTACATGTGTCAAAAAAAATTTACAAGCAAAAATATATAGCTTACAATTCGTACTTTAAAGTTTCCAAACATCAGTTTCTTCATATTTTGATCTGAGGTACCTTTTTAATACAAATTATCGTTAGCAATACACAACACATCCAGCTTAAGATTAACAAATAGGATCTTATCAAGCAGATATGATAATGCATAACTAATGTCTCACCTTTAACTGTACATTTTGTTAAAAAAGTTTCATGAATCATGATCATTGTGGCTTTCTTTGATATACGATAGAATAATAATTAAGCGTCGGATAAAGTGAAATAATACCTATCCTTTTTCCTTCTGTAAATAATTGCATTCAAAATTATAACTGTCCTTATTAAATTGAAATGGAGTGTGCCTCCTTTGTGTCAGATAGAGCTATAGCTGTAGTAAAAGTAGCACCAGGATCCGCTGCCACTGCAAATGATGGGGAAAAAAGGATTTCTTTGTTTCTTTTATGTTTTTATTTATGAAAAAATTTTATTTCTTTTTTTTTGCATCCACAGCTATAGAAGCTATTAAAAAGGTTACAAAAAAATGATTGCATTCTACTGTTGCAGAGAGAGAAATTGTCATCCAATTATTTTCGCACTGTAAATTGGTGATTGGGGGAACGTAGAATTGAGTTTACCATTCAAATGGGTGTAAACAGGCAGGAGGTGGGCAAAGGACATCGACCTGCATAAACTGGATAAGCAAGCCATATACCATGCCTCCTATATCCAGGTATACATGGTACTTTTAATACCTTTCTTACCATTGGGTGCGATTGCATGATGGTGGTGAGGTGGTACTCTTTTTTGTGCCCCAACTTAGTCATGTTGCCGGCCCGACCGACCGCAGCCGGGGAAAATAAATCCAACTAACAAGCCAACCAAAAGTGCCACAGAAATTGTAAACAAAGCGAAATGGATAAAATATAATAAAAACATAAATGTCAATTTAGCATACTCGGGCCAATCCATTACGGTCGCATAATTTATGGATTTCCATGTTCGTTAGAAGATGATGTTGCACAATTTGGTTGCACGATACGAGCGAGACCATCAGAGGAATATAATACGATACGAATATTGGCCGTGTATAGTGTGCATGGTAATGCAATTTGCACAGCAGGCGCGCGCTCACGTTATAAAATGTTAACTGAACTTTTGTAGTCGAGTGAGTATTCAAATGAGGTACAGACTAAGTGACGGGGCCCAAAGCCCAGCCCACTTTCAAGAAATTGCTGATATTGGTGGGATAGTTAAATTGGCTAAACCTATGAGATTATTGTATTGATGGTGTTTGATCTCTTATAGTCTGGGAAGTGATGTTGGTGGCTATGGCAAAGTATGTACGATTTTTGAACTAATCCGATTAATCTATTTCTTCTGATTTGATTTTAAATTTAAAAAAATAACTATCCCTTATAGGCTAGTCAATATACCATTTAGTAGGGAACAATTGCGTACACGGGTTTTTATTTTTGAATTTGTTTGTCTGGAACTTTAGCTCCACAAAATTCGACCAAATTCACTCATGCGTTTCTAAGAGAATAGTCACACTGGTAATTTTTCAATGTTTTTGGTATAACTTGAAAACTAAGCCGAATTTGAGAATTTACCTCAAAACACTTTTTGTGGGAAATTAGATTTTCCCCCATAATTGACAGTTCAAAAAAATTAATAAAAAAAATTAAAGAGGAAAATGTAACAAAAAAACAAATAAAATCGGGTGGCACAACGGCTCATGAAGAACCAGGGCCTAGTGACTAACAACTCGCAACCATTCCTGCGTGCGCCTGTCGACAGGAATGGAAGGGACCTACAATTTTATGCCGAATCCGAACGGCTAGACGAGAAGCACTTACATATTCGTGACAAGTGATACTCTTGGAGGATTTGTCAATTCCTCGCAAGAGGCAGTAACCAACCTAAAAAAATCACAAAATCATTGATTTTAAAATTTTTTGCTATAGATAGTGGGAAGACATGTACAAATTAAAAAAAGGAGAGACTCAAACCTATAATATGACACAAAACATTTTTTGTTGTCCAAAATTCACGAAAATATATCCATTTCAAAATAGCCATTTTTTTGTTTTTTTTTGCTTTTTTTGCTCGTAATCAACAATATAATTTGCTTAAAAACATAAAACAAAGAGTTTTTTCTTTAATTATTTTTTCTTTTTAATTTTGGTATGCTGTACTGTTAATGTTGTTTAAAATCTATCACGTACAAGATTTCATTGAAATCAGTTAAGTTGCTAACGAGAAATCCGAGAATGTGTAAAAAATTTTGTATGGCAGGTACCTTTATTTTTGGTTCAAAAAAAAAAAAAAAAAAAAAAAAACAATATTATTTACAAAACATACCTAAAAACACAACGTACCAAGTTTTAAATAAATCAACCCATCTGTTCAGTCTGTAGGGATGGGTGCATACAAATAAACATACGGACATATAGAATTGCGGGACCCACATTTTTCGCATTCTATATGATAGTATTGACTTATTTGATCAAAATCTCAACCTTAAACCGATTTTGCAGTTCACCGAATAGTGGGTGTTATCGAGTGACCTGCTAACTTCACAGAAAATTTAGCGGGTCACATAGTGTATCTCGAGAACAAAGCATGCTAGAGACTTGAAGTAAGGCTCCAAATTTGCAGTTTATTTTGCATTTCAAGAAATTTTGGGTCCAAATTTTTGTAGTTCTTTATTTGAAAAAAATTCATACTGCCCTGCTAACTTCACAGTGAAGTTAGCAGGTCAAAGTGTATCTCGACAACCGAGCATGCTAGAGACTTTGAGTAAAACTCTAAATTTGCAGTTTATTTTATTTTTTATTTCAAGAAATTATAATTCCAAATTTTGAAGTCCTCAATTTGAAAAAAAATTCATACTGACTTCACAGTAAAGTTGGCAGGGCAGTATGACATTTTTTTTTTTTCAAATAAAGGACTTCAAAATTTGTACCTAAAATTTCCTGAAATGCAAAATAAATTGCAAATTTTGACCCTTACTGCAAATTGCTAGCATGCTATGTTCTCGAGATACACAATTTAACTTTCTAATTTCATATTTAATAATTTTTTTTTAAATTTCTTAAAATTAAAGACTTCAAAATTTGGACCGAAGATTTCTTGAAATGCAAAATAAACCGCAAATTTGGAGCCTTACTTCAAGTCTCTCGCATGCTTGGTTCTCGAGATACACTATGTGACCCGCTAAATTTTCTGTGAAGTTAGCAGGTCACTCGATAACACCCACTATTCGGTGAACTGCAAAATCGGTTTAAGGTTGAGATTTTGATCAAATAAGTCAATACTATCATATAGAATGCGAAAAATGTGGGTCCCGCAATTCTATATGTCCGTATGTTTATTTGTATGCACCCATCCCTACAGACTGAACAGATGGGTTGATTTATTTAAAACTTGGTACGTTGTGTTTTTAGGTATGTTTTGTAAATAATATAATACTTCACAGAAGAAGTAAGCAGGGCAGTATGAATTTTTTGTTCAAATGGATGATTTCAAAATGTTTAACTATAATTTCTTGAAATGCAAAATAAACCGCAAATTCGGAGCCTTACTTCAAGTCTCTAGCATGCTTAGTTATCGAGATACCCTCTGACCTGCTAACTTCGCTGTGAAGTTAGCAGGGCAGTATGAATTTTTTTTCAAATAAAGGACTACAAAAATTTGGACCCAAAATTTCTTGAAATGCAAAATAAACTGCAAATTTGGAGCCTTACTTCAAGTCTCTACCATATGCTAGGTTCTCGAGTTACACTATGTGACCTGCTAACTTCACTGTGAAGTTAGCAGGTCACTCGATTACGCCCAGTATTTGGTGAACTACAAAATCGGGAAAAGAAATGCAAAATAAATACAAGAAAACTGCAAATTACTGCGTTGGTCCCGTAACTATAGGTGAAAGTTGCCCTGGCAGCTCCACAGACGTTTCAACAAATACTTTTTGAGTAAATCTAATTAATATTAAGAGAAAAATGTTTGGGTGATGGCAATGGCACAGTGGATATATATAATGTTTATATATTTCTTGTATAATTTTCGAATTTCTCAACTTGTATCAACACGTAAAAGGCTTAAGCTCATTTGGTTTTTTTCATCCGAACAAAAAATAATAAGATCATTGAATAGAAACATCTATGTAAGGGGAAAACCATCATTGAAAAAGTTAGCCTTTTGATTTTGATTCCCTTCGAAAGTTTAATCATTGAATATTTTAATGCAGAAATAAAGCTAACGACTTCAAAATTATTTCTCCTCCAAAAAAAATTCATTTTGACCCACATCTTCCTCATAACATAACTTTTAATTTTTACAATGATCATTGGTAAATAAAAGTCATTTTATGAGAAAAGTTGTGCCAAATCGAATTTTGTTTTACCTAGAAATAATTATTAAGTCAATTAGCTTTACTTTGGCATCAAAATAATCATTTATTTTTCTTCAAACTCTCTCAAAATTCACAATTAATATTTTTAATTATGGTTTTAAATGATAGCTATAACTGGGGCCTAAGTCAGCGCTTTGTAACACAAATTTTGTTGTCTTTTTTCCCGATGATCGATGGGACGTTATAATTTTGAACCTACTTTCTTACAGATTTTTTTGAGCTACAAGCAACCAATTTTTAATGGTATCGAATCAATACAACCTCATTCAAATTGACCCACCCGTGTGTACAGTGTACATGGGCTGACTTAGTCAACTGACAACCGGGATTTTATTTCCCGTTGAGCCCCTGTCTTGAACTACATTTTGTTTCTTAGGGGAAGAGTTTATCATAAAATTAGTCTGTTGAAGGTTTCCACATTTCAATATAGACATTTCGTGTTAGGCCCCTTAACTTCTCTTCAAGGACCCTAAGGAGCTCTGTTGGGTGCCCTTACAGTCTAAACCGCTGTTTGAAGGCCGAGAAGTCAGTTAGGAGCCCCTACAACTTTCTTGAAGGACTTTTCTGTTGGAGGCCGTGCAATGAAAATTAAGTTTTTAGGACTGAAGAGTTGAGGTCAAAAATCAGAATACCTTTTTTTTTTTTCAAATTTTTTGTTTTTGAAGTTTTGCTATTCAAAATTCTGTTTTAAAATTACGACATAATAAAAGGTTTGAAAAATATAAAAAGACTCGTCTCTTTTGATCCAAAAAATAAGTTAAATTTCCTATAAAATATGCAATACCTATTTGTGGCCGTGACCCGGTGTGGAAAAGTGGCCATACCCACTCACATCATTTTTGAACAGTTTCTGCATGTGACGTTTTCGACATATTGGTTTGAATAAGTTTCTTTGGAAAATAAAGCAAGCTTTAAAAAAGGGACATCTTGTTGAAAACCATTACAGTAAGAGTAAGACACGAATATCCGATGTTCCATGTACTGACTATATTTTTTGGAACAGAGCATAGTAATTATTGGACTTTTCTTTGTTCCATGTACATATATGTATCATAGAAGGACAAGAATATATAAAGTATTTGATGTTGAACTTTTCTGGATTAATCACAAATTAATATGGGCTATGGATCTTGTAAGCGATGTTAAGTAAATTGATATGCCTCTGTAGATGACGCAGCGTCTGCTTTTTTCGGGCATCGGGTAAACAATGCATTCACTTCTATTGCTTAGCTGATTGTGACTGCTAGGGCTAGCACTCATTTTCAAACCAGAATTTCCATTTGGAACGTCGACGTTATGTCGGTAAAAACACACAAAAATAGAGGTACGTTCTGATGGATGCTTGTTAATACGTACGTACGTATCCATCAGGTACTAAATAATACTTCGAGGTATTATTAGAGACCTATGACAAAACCATGTGATTGCAGCCTTCTAATGTCAATATGACATTAGATATACACTTTTTTTTTACTGGTGCACCAAAGCACCCAAAGATCAAAAATGTCAAATCGCACAAAATTTTAGATGATTTCATATAATGACCAATCACCCAACAATTACAAAGGGGAGAGGCGTAGACATTACTTTTTACTTTGTTCACCCTTTTCATAACATTGCAATTGTATTAAGAATGTAATAAGTCTTTATAGGTTTTATACCTACAACTTCAATGCTTAGCGCTAGTATACCCCTGAGCCACAAGAACAAGTTCGTTACATCCACAGGCGTGCATTTTATTTTTTATTTTAGCATGAAATTGAACAAAATAAAACTAAGAATAGGTGATTTTCAAATTGCTGTAACTTTTCTAACCCAATTGTTTTCTTTCAGCGGTATACAACCCTTCGAAGCTAAACAAAACAAAAAACATTTTAACCAAAGTGTCAATTAGCATCTGCCAATTGTTTCCATACAAGCCACTCGAACTTAGCACAATCAACATTCCAAAGACCCTTTTGTCACACATGTAGCCTGGCCCAGCCTGGACCGCAGCCACAACACCATCAACTCACAGGGCTCAAGTAAGCGCGACAACAACGAAGCCAATGACTCTCCAGCCGCAGTCCGCAGCATAAGAAACCACGAGCAGCGCAACTATCCAAATCCGCAACTACGGTGATGACATCGGTGAATTAATTTGTTTATAAGTCCATTTCGATGTCAGTCAGAAATTTCCACGAAATAAAGTATCGCCAGTCGACATGTCGATGCATCCCATTAGCCAGGCCAGAGTCACCAAAGCATCACCAGCCCAGCAGCACAGTGCAGTATTTGCAGCAGCTGGGGAGAAGCTTGAGAGTGAGAGCGCAAAGCACCCAATAGAAGTCACATTACCTGGCTGAAAGATGCCTTCCCAGCATCATCGCACATAGCATCGCCATCATCGGCTCTAGGTTTCAGCAAGAATGCTTCGTGCCACGACAAGCGAAAACATTCCGTGTCCCGCAGCCCTTCGATTGTGGTATGGAAATGCACGGATGCACGAGCAGAGTGGAATACCACATTTGGGATTTTCGCGCGATCGCGGATTGAGACATCAAGGAACGACTATACCAACGACAATCAAGGCGGGACCATTCCCGCGACCGACGAGACGCGACGAGCAAGGGTCACTTCTTCTTGGAAATCCGCAGTAAGCGCAGCGGATGCATATTGTAAATTTGCATATTTACATCCGTCGTTTGCATGGTCATTGTGCAGTACACCCCTTCAGCTCCAGCGATTGTGTTGTGGGCTAGCGCCTATAAAGATGCTCCAAATTGACAAACAATTCCCTATGTCATCGTCCACCTCCTCGCCTCGGTGCTTGCAGAAGCTCGCGCTCAGTCCTATATTGCTTTGCAGATCGGACGAATTGAATTTGTGGTATGAAATGATGTCCCTGATGCTGATGATGATGCATGAGGCTTCGCGAAGAGGTCCGAAATATTCATTGGGCGCCCATATTCGTGATGATATGCTCCCGCGTATATAGCGTCCTTTCGTCGATCACCTCAGTCGGTCGTCGTCATCGTCGTGGTTGTAGTCGCGTCGCGTTTCCTTTGTATCCAATCCAATCATCGTTTCTCACTATCGGTGCGCGAGTGGAACATAATTTCTGTCCTTGCCACATTCGAGTTGAGTCGCAGTTCGCAGACCCATCGAATGGACAATTGTTTTCGCTGATCTTCCATGGAAGTCGTAAGTATGTACCCGGCTATAGTGGTTTTTGGTTGACTATATACCATAGCAATATGCCTCTGAATTTGCGGTTTAACGAACAAGAAATTGCGAGAATTTCAGCATTTCAACCGAAACAAACGAGCGACACGCCGCAACAGAATTTTAAATTAAAATTTTTTGAATACTTTGCTGATGGTTTTTTTGTGTTTCTATTAACATTATTATGGAAAAAACGAATTTTGTATTCATTTATTGGAGGTGGTTTCAGCCAAATGTGGACACGGATTTTCTGATTGCAGTAAAATTTTTAAGTTGGCAATATCTCTACACAAAAACAAACTACATATTTAAATTTATGTGGACATCTTGTTTGTTTTATTAAAATTAGGTAAAGCATTTTAATATCAACGCAACAGCTTAAATTGTTTGGGTGAATAAATATCCTATTGTTAGAGTAAGTAACTGATAAAGCATTTTTCAGACCTGAATATTGTATAAAATGGTAACGTAATGTGCCTAAGAATTTCACAAATTTATAGTCCGATAGCTGGTGAACATTAACTCAAAATTTTGTGGCCATGTTATTTATATCAGTGCGGTCTGGCAGCGATATCACACACCTAACGCCAGTAAAATACCATTTCAAAATGATACAAATGACATGGCAGCAAAATTTAAAGCGGTATAAAACACTTTGAGTAAATGTTCACTAGCTCTTAAACTATTAAGCTCTTAACGTCTTCTCAAAGAGAAAAAACAATTTAAATTACCGCCAATATGAATATGATTCTGATTACGGATAAATGTTTTGCTCATTCCAGTTCAGCCCCATTCAATTTTTGTTAGCACTGCTTCTTTCGAAGAAGTAAAAAATGCTTACAAGTTCGGATTTTGCTGAAAATTGAAAGTTCTTTCTATTATAGAAACAATTTCTAACTTTCATACTTTTAACCCCTTGTCAACCCTAGTCAAATATTTGGTCCCGAAAATGACTCCACATTATTCTCTTAAACACAACGCCAGAACATTTATCAAACAATATTCTGGTAATCCTGATTAACGACTTTATTTTTCTGATAAACTTTCCAGAATATTTCTAGCAACGTGCTCTTAAAATTCTAGCGTAAAACTCTGAAATTCTAGCGTAAAACTCCAGAATTTTCCGGTTAAACTAAGAATATTTTTCAGCAACGATGATATTATTATCAATTACTTAGCTACAGAGAGACGTCAATGAAAGGATCAGCTTATCACCAGTAAACCAGGAACCTCCTTAACTCCTTGATCGACACCACTATAAAGGATCTAGAGGAAGCAGTCACCAAAACTAATGGTAAGCAGAAGCAGAGGAGAAGTTCACTGGATAGATACCAACATCTTCCCATGTACATCCAAATCTTCTACAATCATAGACAGTGGTTTAGGAGGCTACAAGGGATTCACCAGAGAGAGCTTAAGACCAGCAAACGGCAACTACCAATCTGTGCAGGGCGAGCTCAAATACCTGAATATCATCTTCAAGAACTCAAGACAGCACTACAACGAAGTTCAGCTAGAGAAGAGACTCCAAAACATCAAACCTGGGCCCGATGCTTTCAAGAGGATCAACAGCGTTATCGGGAAGAAGCCTCCAATGCCTGCAATCATCACATCTGCTAACACTGAATTTACAACCGAAGAGGATAATGCCAAAGCCTTTGCGGACTACTTCGAAGACCCCTTCCAGCCTAATCCACCCGCCGATCCAGGTTTCCTAAAGGAGGTCAACTCATCCATACAAGGTGCACAACTGCCAGAAGAGATAAAAAGGTTCAGCGACAGAAATCCTGCTTGCGGTCCCGTTGACAACACCGAGTTCACTACCCCAGAGGAAGTCGGTTCCAAAGAAGGGCTTGCTACCCTTGATGTCTCTTGATACAGGTCAATCTAGCTCGTCTGCAACTTCAGAAATATACTGGAAGAAATTATTCTCGGTCGACTCAAAACTGTCTCCAACAATAACAGCATGCATAATCCCCGATATGTAGTTCGGATTCCAGCAGAAACACTCCCCCCTTAATCCCATATTGAAACTGCAGCATTCTCTCTTAACTGTCACTCACCAGGTAACTATTGCTTTCCAGATAACGAAAAGGTATTCAACACTGTTTGAAAACAAGGATACAAGGACTTATTTATAAGCTTTATTTAATTCCATTTTCCAAGTCTATGGCACCAATATTTGTTGTTAGAAGGGTAGAAACTCACATCAGATGAGTCTTCGAATATTACCAGCGCTGAGGTTTCAAAATCAACTCGGCGAAATCAGAACTGATCTATTTCAAACGACCAAGAACATCCGGAAGTGGAAGAGGACGCTCAGCGGCAAACTGCAGGAACACCAAAATCGCACCCTTCCCGATGGAACGTAAAATACCTGGGAATACATTTCAACAATTTATACCGGTTCATCCCACACCACAGCATCTGTCCTGAACAAAGTCAATTTTGCCTTCCAAGCATTCATCCACTGATGTGAAGACAAAACGGACGCAGCCAGAAGACCAATCTTCTTCTTTAACACCCAGACCAATCTTCTTCTTTATCATCCCCACTTCACAACTTACTCACTGGGCAAATTATTGGGGCTGGCCACGAGACGAAAAAAGTCTCGGTCTTGGTCTCAATATGAAACGAGACGAGACTGCCTTTTAAGCATCCGAGTCCAGACCAAGACGAAACCGAGACGAGACTGTATACTTAGACCGAAATTTAAAGAGAGTCTAATAAATTTAAAAATCCAATTTCAGTTAAATATTTCTTTATAAATTATATTTTGAAGTATCAAAAATAATTTCGTTCCAATAATCCACAGGTTATCCAGAAATATATATAATATATATTTTTGACGAGGCCGGGACGTGATAGCAAATTTAAATTTTCTCGCGAAGAAGGCGAGTCCGAGACGAGACTCTATTATACGAGACCGACATAAGACCGACACGAGACCGAGACGAGATCGAAAATTTTTGGTTTTAACGAGACCGAGACGAGACTTACCATGTCTCACCGATGAGTCGTCGCTCGTGGCCAGCGTTACAAATTATGTCATGTCATTACTTAGCTTTTCACAACAACTACTGCTTCTATGTTTTCCAACAAAGTTCACTTACACCTTCATCAAAAACCAGACATAAAACTCACACGTACTTGAAACGTCAAATCATGGCCAAACTTTGAACAGCTCTCATGTCTTGTTCAACATTTTTTTTTTCGACATGTCGCTGCATGATGGACATGGATTTTTTGGACTCCATTGGATTTTTCCTGGACACGTTCATAATCCTGATGTCGTTCATGGCCTAGGCGGCCCGTATAAGCAGCTCATCAGGCTGATAATCAAATAGGTAGTGTTTTACCATCTGGTAGACGTCAACCATCTGGTATATGTCGAAAATCCACATGAACAAGTCGGCACTATTCAAGAGGAAAATCCTGCGGATCTGCACAGGAATGAACTTCTACAGTATAAGGATGAAACACATCAGCAACAAGAGACTCTTTGACGAAGCCAGAATTCAAGAACTTGATAGATAACTCATCAATTCCAGCCGACGCGACGACGTGACGGTGCCTGCAGAATCTAATCAATCATCCGAACCCATTGGTAGGGGGAGTTGTGTACCTGTTGTAACAAGTCACGACTTCCTAACGCAATAGAACTTCTGGATGAGTATCTGAAGTGACGAAGAGATCATCCTCTTCTACGCTGACCCAGGGTCAGCTCAATACAGGATGGCTACAACCCACATCCCCCTCAACTATCCACTTAAACGAAAACCGGACCTGAACAACCCGAGACAAGTAGCTGCCAAATTATTAAAAAGTTAGGCCCCTCCTGTGCCAACATATAATTATTAATAAAAAACAATGTATACTTTAAGATAACGGACATTACTCAAGTCGTAGAAATTTGACAAGCCGTGAACTCGGTATTTTTGACGTCCAGTAGTATCATTTTTATGTTCAACAAGTAACGCCTATTTGATCATTTATTGGTCAAGATCAACCCATTGTGGATATAATGGTTTGTTCCACATACAGTTAGTTAAGATTTCTTATTGCCAACAGTTGTTTTGGTATCTGCTCATCTACCTGTCTGTGCCCTTTTCTAGTTTCCAAAAGCTATCATAGAATAGTCTTCGGAACGACCCTGGCACGACCGGTGCGCCTATACCTCGGCAGAAAAGCAAAAAAAAATATCTCATGTCCTATAGTTAGATATGGGCCCACCACCCACATACCACACCGCCTTTATCCGGTTTTGCCTTCAATATCGTATCTACTCCATATGGCAACGTTAACGTCCCGTGTCGGCGATTGGCATAATCACATAGGTAATTTAAATCCCAATCATTCTATAACACCTATTTCATTTTATTCATCAACACACCTTACCTTACCTTTAGGTACCTGCATGATAAAAATAAAAAAAAAATCATCGCTCTGTTAATCAATTTATTTAGTTTCAAGCAGTTTCAACTTTTTATTCCATAAAATCTGGAATATACTTAAATAATCCATTTTCATAAACGATAAACACTTTCGAAATCAAAAGGCTTCCAAAACCTACCTACCATATCCATAATATTACCTACCGCGAAAACCTGTCCTCTTACAAATAATAAAATGAGCATCATCTTGTGCTAGAAGCTAGATCCTGGGGTAACTGTAACATAACTTCAATTTATTTTCTAAATAATATAGGTATTATAATTTTACACCCTTCATCCGCCACCCGCTGATGATGACGACGACGCGACGCCGACGTGAGCGGAGTGCGCTGAGGTGAGGTGGGGTTGGGTGGTAGCGACGAAATAAGGTAGTTGAATAAATTTCATGTGCTCTTCATTTGATCCTTGATTTTATTGGCTCACATTTGCATTCATATATACACTTTATTATTATGTAAAGATTTACACTTTTCTCTATGGTAGTGAGCGTATGCATAGTATTATCGTTCCTTTTTTCAAGGATGCTTAATTTCCATTTAAACTCGTATATAGAAATCTTCTTCTCGTTTTTATTTTTTTTTTTTTTGAAAAATATGAGAAATAAAATTTGATTTTGACATCCTTCTATATAAAGTTGCTTTTATATTTTATTTGTGCGGCAAGCGGTGATATACACGGCTGTCATGGCGACGATGATGGTGCGGGTTGCTAGGAGGGGGTTGAATGTGAAATGTGTTTGAAAAAGGCAAAGTCACATTCACATGAACATCGCAAGGAATAATATTCTGGTGTTGCTATGTGTTATAATAGGACACATATCCAGCATCAGAAAAATCCAGGGTTACCTTTGTGACAATAAGCATTTTTATCATTCGTGACATAAAAAAAAATCTATTATCTTTCTTAAGTCTTTCTTGGCAGCCAGGGGGGATCACTTAACCAAAAGTCTGGCATCTGAATCTTCGTATAATAAAAGGATTTTTGTATACACAGAATTTATTTTCGATTTAAAACTCTTATATTCGTGATTGTTATTCATTGCAGTAAAGAAGAAGAAATTTAGAAAATAAAAATACTTTTGTTTTAGGTATGGAGTGATTGAATATGATTCACATAAAAAGCTCAAGTGACCTAAAGACTAGGTGGTGAATTGCATCTTGGGGTTTAGGTTACATGATCGAGGCAACCTTAGACAGTTGAAGGGGAGCCACAATTCTTAGTTTCAAAATTCTGTAAGACCAAAATTCTGTTTTTAATTTTTTTTGAGTATGCTATGACAAATAGTTTGTATTTCAGGAATCTGTATTTAAAAATTCTGGATATCTAAACTTCTAGATGCACAAAATGCTGTATAAGAGGCCTGTGAAGTTAGAAGAACTGTTTCAAATTAAACAAAAAAGAGAGTTCCCGATAGCAAACCAAGAGTTCTAGAGTTCCTCATACTTTTTTTCACTTGTTCTGGCGAATAACTTGTTAAAAATCGAAAAAAAATGTTTTTGTTCGCTAACTTCACGCAGCAAGGACTTTTCGAGAAAAAGAGTTCTGAGCATGTTTTTCAACCTTAAATTAAGAGTTCTCGAGTTCCTGATGGGTTTTAGAAAGAGTTCTGCAAAATCGGAAAAGCTAGAACAAATTAAGTGTACTATTGACTTAGAACCAAACATTTTAAAATCAAACAAAATAATAAAAAAAAGGAGTTTAACAAAAAAGAGTTCTGAATATTTTGTTAATAACTTTTTTTCTAAAAGTTATTCGCAAATTAAGGTGCCCATTGACTTAGAACCAACAATTTTCAAAATTCAAGAAAATAAAAAATGGAGTTTTGAATAGAGTTTCCGATAGAAAAAAATAGTTATTAGTAAAATGTTCAGAACTATTTGCTTGCTATCGGGAACTCTTGTTTCTTTCTCAATTTTAAACAATTCTTTTGCTAACTTCACAGTAACTTATTGAAGCATGATGACATACCCCATCCAAATTTAGTGAAACAATTATTTTTTTTCTTCATTTTATTGTATTTTCAGCGTCCTCTAGCTTTGATTACTTTTCGAACTCTATTTGACATCGATCTGATGTGGTTTTCACAACAAAGCATCAAGAAACCCCACCTAAAACACAAATGTCATCTAAATGCGTCAATCCTTCTTTTTTTCAAAAGTAGTTTTTAAAATTGTCCATCATTTTTTAATGGGCCTCAAATCAAAAGAGAATCCAGACCAATAGACTGAATGTTTAATATTTATGAATTACTTTTCACTTTATAGAGAGATCATTAAGAGGCCCAATATGGTAAGATATAAAATTCAATATAATGGTACACTTGTGCGTATGCGTACTTTTTTATTTAATTGAATTTGTAATTAATTTTGTAAACATTATATAGCAACAATTCCAAATTTAGTCTAAGAAAGATAGGATGAAATTTTAAATCTGGTCGACGCAGAATTTAATCCTCAACAACATATCCAAAGTCCCCCAAAATCGCCGCATTGTCTTTTTGTATAGGCGCATTTTAAGAGGGGAGAGGAGATTGTCAAGCTGAAAAATTATTTTTAATACAATCTAATCATATGACACATGTTTTTAGGGTGCTTTTCAACGCTGATTCTAAAGAGACCAAAACTGAAAAGATGCATGTATCCTGTGGAAAGTTAATGTCATGGGAATGATCACTCGTTTTTAAAGTAAAACAAGTAATAGGTATATTACCCAAAACCATTTTAAAATAATGGGATATTATTGATATTTAGTATAAATGATTCATTTGGCATGCTTACCTAGAATCAAAAGAGTCCCCAAAAGATCTTTGGTAAAAGGACGTTTTTTTGACGCAGAGATGCAAGTGAGTGACATCCATGAACAAATTCTGACACTTATAAACTTTGCTTAAAATATTAAATTTATATTGGCACCCAGGGATCAAAAGAGTCCGTACAAATATCTAAGGTCCAAGTGTGTTTTTTAGGGGTGTAATGTTTGACCTGCTTAACGGAAAAACAGTAATTTCTGTTACAAAATTAATTAACTTTTAGTAGGTTGCTTGATCATATTGGTTTTTCTTTTAATAGATTTGGCGTTAAAAAAAACTTTTAAATCATATATCATATGTACTATTTCGATTACATGAAAATACAATTTTTCGTAAGAGCTATCATTTTGTTCCGTATAGGGCAGGTCAAACATAAACTCTCTAAAAAAAACTCTTTGGATCAAGTTATTTTAATGAACTCTTTTGATACTTGGAAACCATGAAATATTAAATATTTTTAGCAAATTTCATCAGTGTCAAAACTTATTTATACGATCCAAACGCAAAATAGTTGGCCTACTCATCAATTAAAACATTAATCCTCTTTATATACTTTCATTTTCTGTCCCAAGCAGTTGTTGATTAAATTTTTTTTTGTCAATGTAATAAATTGCATTTAATGAGTAAATAAGACCAAACATAATTTAATTTGAGAACACACACATGGCTTCAGATTACATTTTCTTAAACAAAGACAAGAGCATAATAGTTGGACTACTCTCTATGGGATTCAAATAAGTTGGCCTATGACGATTTAAATAGATGTTCAGTTAACCGTTATTGAAAAAATGGCATGCACTTGTTTTGTTGTTTATGGATCTCTTGTTTTAAGTAAGCCAGCAACAGTTTAGTGTCAATCATGGTGCGTGGTGTTGCATTATCACGAGACCTAAGGGAATCCATAGTTAAAGCCTTCGAAACGGGATTGTCGAGCTACAAAATAGCAAACTAATTTAATTTACCTCGCTCATCAATTCGAAACATTATCACAAAGTTCAAAAATAGTGGAAATGTAGAGGTTGGTAAAAAACGGGACGCCCACCAATTACGAAACCTCGAGATTGCCGAGTCTTAAAAAAAATAATAAAGGAAAATCGACGTCAAACTGCTGCAATAACTGTTCAATGGAGAGAAAGAATCCAAAAAAGTGTTTCAGTCGACACTTGTAAGCGGACAATGAAAAACATTGGATATAAATTTTATAAGGCTTGTTTTAGATTTATTTAAATTAGAGCTATTTTAATTCGTTAAAACATCAGCCAAAGAAAAAACACTTTTAACACGTAAACCAAAGAAAAGGCGCCTAGAGTGGGACAAGCAACGTAAGAACTGGACTTTAAGTCAATGGCGGTCTGTTATTTGGAGTGATGAGTCGAGGTTTGAAGTTTGCGTGGGCGACGAACGAAAACGTGTCACAAGAAACTCCAAAGAGGCCTTTCACAAAGATTGCCTTAAAAAAACAGTCAAGTTTCCAGTATCTCTAATGATATGGGGATGCATTTCTGGGCGAGGTTTGGGCAATTTACATTTTGTAAATGGACCTGTCAATGCTACCAAGTACCGGGATATTCTAGAAAATGAGCTACTCCCATCAATACCACGACTTCAAACTAGTGATGGAGATTTCATTTTCCAACAGGATGGTGCTTCCTGCCATACAGCAAGGTCTACAATGGCGTGGTTATCTGCTGAAGCAATTCCTTTAGTGGAATGACCTTCCATCAGCCCTGACCTTTCGCCAATTGAAACTGTCTGGCATAAAATGAAGCAAAACCTCCGAAAAGAACCATGTCAGACTCTTCAAGGCCTAAAAGCTAAAATTCAGTTAAAAAGTACAAGTGACCTCAACTCCAGACATAATTGTGTTTCGCCCAAGGTTTAATAGTGGGCTCTTCAGTCAGTCTGTTATACCCTACTAAGACACAAATTTTAGTCGATGTTTACCGACTGAAGAGCCCACTGTTATACCTTGGGCGAAACACAATTATTTCTGGAGTTGAGGTCACTTGTACTTTTTAACTGAATTTTATTCATTCACTCCACTTAAAACAGAAGTAATTTCAATATTTTAATATTTAAATTTCTTCATCTTCTAATTAAAAGCTAAAATCATAAATATTTGGGAATCTTTTGGTACCTACTGAAGAATGTAAAAAATTAGTTGACACAATGCCACGACGCATAGAAGCAGTTATCAAGGCCAGAGGCGACGTAACACCATGGTAAAATAAAAATTAAGACGCGTAGGCCAACTATTTTGCGTTTAAAAAAATGTATCAATACTGCTCTATATGGTTATTTAATTGAAGTCGTATATAAGTATTTGTTTCGTGTCAAAAAAATATTTCGGTGTTTTAATCAAAACTAACATTACGATGATGGAGAAATCCAAGAAAGTGATTTTCGTCAAGACGTCCGTTGGTCTGTTTCTCTGTCTATACGTCTGTACGCATGTACAATGGAAATAAAAATCATTTTTTTTTAAATTGCCTTTTTTAGGCTCCGCGAAATAAGGCTCCAGGAAAAAGGCCCCAAAGAAAAAACGAAATAAGGCCACAAATTGGTGTATTTTTTCATAATGAAATTATGCTTCACTGAAATGAAAAAAAAAATGGCCCAAAAATAAATGAAATAAAGCCCCAACTTGTTTTGACTATTTTCTGGAAAAATGAAATAAAACCCCAACTTTTCTTTTTCATATTGAAAATGAAATAACACCCCAAAATGTTAAATAAATACTAGAATTATATCACCCAATGTTTTACTCACTGATGGTTTGCAGCACGGTCTTTACATTGAAAAACATTTGTAAGTAAGAGAATAGCTGAAAAAAATTTCGCGCTACAATTCAAGTATTTGTTTAACAGTTTGCGGTACGTCACCAGGTCTGGGTCCCCAGTTAGCGGATTTCCACAAATTTTTTTGTGAAAAACAATGGGCATTACCAATAATAAAATTAAATAACGATTTAAATATTTGAGTAAAATGGACCATAATTGTATGGGCTCTAAATAATAAAACAACCATGGTATGACTTAAATATTTGAGTGGACCCTAAATAATACATATTACATGGTATACATGAAACATAACATGTGTGGTTCATTTTGTATAGTCCAGACCATTATGGTCTATATAATTTTCCTTACATGTTTAAGTCGTTACTAAATTTGATTATTACTAGGGCTCAATGTAATTTAGCATTTTCATGTAAATTATGAAAAATGAAATAAAATGAAATTAAGCCCCAAAACTAGTGTCTTATATCATTGTGGCCTTATTTCATAATGAAATTATGCCCAACAAAAAAAAAAAATAAACAATGCCCCAAACAATGAAATCACTTCCCAAAATTTCAGAAATTTCGGTGTTGTGTGCTTTTTTGTATGCTTTCTTTTTGCCTTACTTCCTGGCGCCTAATTTCACGGAGCCTCTTTATTTTACTTATTTAGGTATATTTCCTCATAAGTATCTCTTAATTGTCTCGGTTGATTTTATCATTGTTTGCGATTCAGTAATTCAAAATTGTTATTCAAAAACTATTGCATTTAAAAATTGTACAAATAATTTGTTTTAAAGAAAAAATAAAACCAAAGAAAAAATTATTCTTTATTTTCTAATTTTTTCCAAATTTGTTTGCATTAAATCAAACTAATTCAAAATTGCTATTTTAGAATGTTCTTATTATTTTTTCATTGCGATATATTATTATAAATAGGGTGGCACAACGGCTCGTGAAGAATCAGGGCCTAGTTACTAACAACTCGCAAACATTCCTGTGTGCGCATGTCGACAGGAATGGAAGGGACCTACAATTTTATGCCGAATCCGAACGGCTAGACGAGAGGCACTTATTCGTGAAAAGTGATACTCTTGGAGGATTTGTCAATTCCTCGCAAGAGGCAGTAGCCCTGAAAAAAAACTTTTTTAGTTTTTTAGGTGGGCGAGGCTGGGAAGCGATCCCAGACCTCCAGCAGTTAGCTTGGAAGTGAACCCAAGGCTAACTGCATGCATTTCGCTTAAGCCAAGAATGATGACAGATATGGGCTCATCAGTTAGATGCTGTCAGTTACTTGAGCTCATTTATATTCAACAACTCCACTTAAACAGAATTATTATTCAATTCTAAATGTCTTATCTTCGTTTTTCGTCTTTTAATTTAAATGAAAGTATTGAAAAAATACATACAGGCAACTCTGGGCGAAGCTACACACGGTACAAGGAACAGCAGCAGAAGCATATTCTCCGCTTCAATAGAACACAATGGGGTCCAATTTTCTCTTGCGTCTGCACAAAACGGCGACAATCCCTTAATCTCCCAAGATCAAATATCCGGCCTATTTTCGCCGCAATATCGTAGATACTTTTTTAAGTATCTTTTGTTAGCATATAAACCGTTTTGATTTTATTTTCTCTTCTATTCTCGGTGTGGATGTGGATTCTTTTTATTTTATTTTATTTTTTTGTATAACTTTGTCCTTATAAGGGATGGCTGGCATCATTTGAGCTAGGGTATAGTTGGGGGTGGCTTTCGGTCCAACCGGGCGGCGATGTGGAGCATAATAATGCAATATAATAAAAGTAATAATAACGCTGATATGATGTAGCGAAAATCGGATGAGATACGGGGGATGATTGAGTGGGTGCGAAAAAGGAAGTTACTGTGGGGACTAACTTGAATATGTGGGGGGGGGGGGCTGCCGCTAGCAAAGTTGATTGTTATGGTTGTGCTTTGTGGAGTAGGTATATACATATGTATGTGGTTTTATTCTCCCTCTCTCAAACTTTTAAATATGGCCAAGGGGGGAAGCTCCAGGATTGAAAGTTATTTTGTTTATTTACTCTTTTTTTCTGTTGAAATTGTTGGCTTAGTGTGTGGTTTTGGGTTAAGTTGCGAGGAGGGCTGAAGCAGATATCATCATGCTGTCATATTATAAATTCGAATTTAGTGCAAATCCAAATTCACTGTTGTTGCTATTGTATTGAATTATTATGATTATTATCCATCCATAAATCCATACCCGCACAGCTGTACCTTTATATATATGCATTAATGTATTTGGGTAATATGAAAATGAAAAGGTTTGAATTGTTATATGATATGCTGACTATATTACGATGATATTGATGATGATGCCGCATTTATAGGGTTTATTTGGTTTTTATTTTGTATGTTTAATATAATGTGGTAGAGAGAATTGGTCTGATTTGGATGTTTAGATTATCATGATTGGATTGATTTATTCAAACAAAATAATACTAAAAAAGGTTTCTATTTCCGAATTTACATAATAGATACCTACTAACTTTTGGTTAAATATACACTTATATGCATATAGGCACCAACTTATTTGATTCAATAAGAATATAATTGAAAAATTTTTACAACAGAATATTGCCAAGAAAATCCGTTTGATTTTTTTACTATGGAAAACTTCACTATCACATGTTGTTTTGCTGGATTTTATTTAATTAAAACTAAGGTTATATTGTGCCATGAATAACGTTTTTTTAGTCAAATGCCTGCATTTTATATGTGTTTTTTTGCAGTTTTCATCGTCAATAGTTGTATACTATAATGACTATCGCTGAACTTGGGATCCCGCTTAGAACTAAACGAGTTGATTCACGAGACATTAGAAAATCTAGGTTTGGATGGGTTATCTAATATAGTACTAAAGAAAATTGCTTGCTTCATAGTTGTTTTGGCGTTCATTTTTAATAACAGCATTTTTTTATAATTTTTCCAGATGCATTGAAATGTGCTGATATTTTACCTCTTTTGAAATAACGAAGGCATTCAACATGGCAAGCCATGAATTATTGCTACCCAAATTTGAAAAATCTGGATTTGGGAACTTTTTTTGTGATTGGCTTCGATCTTACTTAAAAAATAGGACGTAAAGAGTAAAGGTTAGACCGCACACAACTGCAGCGGAACTACACTTCACGACGCGGCAAAAAATTATTTGTATGAAATTGTGTGAGCTATATCGCACTAAGCAGCAACTGAACTTCATAAAATTTCATACAAATTATTTTGAATCGCAGTTCCGCTGCAGTGCAGTTCCACCTAGTGCGGTCTAACCTTAAAGATTGATGAAATCAGAAGTGAGATTAAAGTTATTAACATTGGAGTACCTACCTCAAGAATCGGTTTTGGAACCAACACTGTTTTTGATCTATTATATCAATTCATTGTTTTAATTGAAATTTAGGGGATCACTGACAGCATTTGCAAACGATGATGGTTTCGCTTATGGGGCAGATAGTCCCTTGAATCTCATTTCAGACATAAATTCTTATCTTCATTTATTAATATTATGGTTTGCTGAACATAAGTTGATCATTATCTCCTAGACTCAAATAATGTTTTTCAACTTTGGATGTCAAAAAATTTCTGGGGCGGAAGTATATTTTCATGCGAGTGAATGTCAAACATTTAATCTAAGTGCACTTGCAATAATAGTTTGTCCTCTGATACTATTTATAGGCCCCTTAGCTGAAAAGATAAATGTTTTCAGATTGAAAACGCTTATGAGTTTAAATACTTGGGTTTTATAATTGACTCTGAGTTTTAAAAATCATTTTGAGATATTGCGAAACTGTTTGCGTCGCCCTCTCAGAAGTTTTTATTTTTTGCGCAAAATAAGCTCTACTCAACTTCTTTTAAAAATCTATTAGGGAATTTTTCATTCCACATTACAATATGGCATTGTTTATATACTTAAATAAAATCCAGACACTCTTGTTGGTTCAAAAACACATTTTGGAGCTTATTTGTATAGCTACTTAAATTAAATCCAGACACTCTTGTTGGTTCAAAAACACATTTTGAAGCTTATTTGTATAGCTACTTAAATAAAATACAGACACTCTTGAACCTTATTTGTAAAAAACTTCGTTCATTCCCAAGTTTACCATTGTTGAGGGATTTGAAATTTCTTCAAGTGCGTCACTTATACTGTTACAAAGCCTTAAATATAATTTTTATGTGGTCAGGGAATCTCAATTTCAGACTAATTGATAATTATGGTTTACGCAATAATTCTTTAAATTTAGTATCTATACCTGCTTATCGCACAACACAATCGCGTTTCGTCAGTTCTATAATATTACCTCATGTCGCCTCGTTAATCAACTTCCATATACAATCAGAACTTTTGTGAATCAGCATGCGTTTGCTAACTAATGCGTTTGAACTTCTTTTTAATGTTCTTCGTTATTATTTTGGTGTATTATTTCGTTGTTTTTTTTAATTGTTTGTTTGTTTTTTTTTTATTTTTCATTTTTGCAATCAATTGATCTAAATTTGTATTAAATTCTAAAAGTTAGCTTTGAAGGGTCACCCCACCCATATGTTTTCATTATACTTATTATTTTTTTTTGTTTATTATGCAACTGGCTTTACCTCTATATCTTAAAAGAAATATTTTTGTTACTTTTATTTCCTTGTAATAATTTTATCTTAGGGCCCAGTTATAGCTCATTGAAAACGAGTCCCCGAAAAATACGATTTCCGGACAAACTATTGATTATTGGAACGAAATATTTTCGATTATAGTTTCAATATGTGCAGAAGAAAATAAATATTAGACTCTCTGTAAATTTCGGTCCAAAAAACAGTCTCGTCTCGATCTCGTCTCGGTTGCTTAAAAGGCATTTTCGTCTCGTATCGGTCTCGTCAAGCGAGGTGCAGATCGAGACCGAGACTTTTCTCGTCTCGTTGCCAGCCCTATCCGAAACCATCAAGAAGGTATTGGAAAATTGGAGTGACAGAATGCGCTTCTGCAAAGCCAGCTGAGGCAGCTACTTGAATGACCGCCGTTGTGTTCCATAATTAATGGGAATGTTTGCTCTTACTAATAAAGCCATAACACTTGGACAACATTTTAATTTTTTTTTTCCTTTTATTGCATTTTTAAAGATAAACTTATATTTGGCCCACCCTGTGGTTATATTATAGAAATGAGCGAATTCTTGCATTTACCGGTAAAACTTAGACATTTTGGTAAGAGTCCGAACTGTTTTTTTTTGTTTTTAATAATTCATTCCGGGCTGAATTTAAATACAGTTCCTTCTTCGACTGCATCTTGATCATAGACAATATAAGCATTTCACAAGCTAACCCGCATTATGGTAAATCAAACATTCAATAAAATCTCCATATCTCAGTCAATTAAACTGTCATCCGTTGTCAATCTTACAATACGATTCCATCGGGACCTAATCGTAATTAACCTCAAACTGCATTTGGTTTTGATGAAGTCTTCAAAAAAATATAAAAATCCCACACCAATAGTCCTCTAGAACACACTCTCTTCTATGGGAATTCTTTCATTTCCATGCAAATTGCAAAACGATGAACACCTTCGTCAAACAGCAGGTAATAATCATCAAATCCAACTACGACCACAAAAGGAAGATAGTAATCGGTTTACCTCAAGAATTACCACTCACCTTGAGCTCATCAACAAGAACGCCATGTTTGTTATTCTTTTCACACAAAAAAAAGTCAAGTTGACATAAATTAAGAATTAACTGACAACAAAGAAAGGGAAAATAACACGCAAAGCGTGTACGTTTATAAACCAATTCAATGGTCAATGAATGCACATGATATGATCCTTATAGAAAATTGGAAAGATAGGTATGTTGTGTGTTTCTTTTAGGGATGCTAAAACTCGTTTTGTATTGAAGGGGATTATGATCCTGTCACATGTCACATTTTCCAATTGACGGATTGGAATATTATTTTTCATGAGCAAAACCAAACGAAAAAGGCCAAATGGCAGAGGGATTCGAATTTTCAAAACAATCGATTATGGGATTTGGTATTTTGTGTAAAGGTATCTGTACACTTTTTTGTGTGATCATCCTTTTTGGCAAAGAAAAAAATTATAATCCCTGGGTGCGAATTTTTTTCTCTACTTGAGGTTTTCTTTAGTATCAATGGAAAATTGATATTTGATTGTATGTTTGGTTAAGAGTTTAAACATGTGCATATTGTATATTCAAAAGTCTTCTATATGGGAGGATTCAGATTAAGAGCTGATAATTTTTTAATCCAATTGTAATGCTTGACTTTGATCGATTTGAAAAAATTTGCGTGAAAAGTTTTTTTTTTATTGTAAATTAAAATTAAATTGAGTTTTCAGAATTCGAAGGTGTTGATGAGGTCTGGCTTTTGTAAGATCGAGTGGTGTACTTGAAGATGAATTGAAGGTAAAGAATGGAGTTATTTTTTGTATACAATGGCATATATTATCAGATTTTTTGAAATTTAAGTATACCTAAGGTACTTGTAAATAATAAGGGTTTTAACATTTTTTTTTTTACATAAAATTGAAAAGAAAAATGTTTCCATAAAAAATTGATGGATGGTGCTTACTTTTGAGAAAAGGCTTTATATTAATGTTGTTAACAATTTGCTCTGTTGATTTTTTGAAAAAAAAAAAAAACGGAATTTTGTATTACAGATGTCCGTCTTTATTTTGCGAAATATCTACAGGATAGTTTTGTGATCTTGTTTTTGTTCCAAGTATGGTCACGAGGCGAGACTCGGCGAGACTTTTGTAACTCTCGTCTCGGTCTCTTTAAAATCGGAAAATTTCAATCTCGTCTCGGTCTCGTATATAATTAAGTCTCGTTTCGGTTCGATTTTTTTTTTTTTTTTTTCTTTAAACTCTATTACCTTAATTAACTTTCAAATAATTTTAACTTATTACCAAATGTCTGAATAAAATCGTCTCAAACTGTCTGGTACCGCGAAGCCTTCTGATGGAAGAGGGTAAACTGTTCCACTGCCTTATGGCATAAACGAAAAATTGACGTTCCGAGTCCCGACAACTAAATCTTGGTTGAAGCAATGTAAAAGACCGAGACGAGTTTGCAAACTTTATTTGCTCAAAAGATAAGAAGGTTCTTTGTTCATTATTATTTTATTGAGTGTTTTAAGGGACAAATATTTTAGGTATGTGTAAAGGTTGCAGCCTAGAATTTTACTAGAATAGTTTGAAATATGGTCGTATCGTTGAAGATTGTACACGTAGCGGGTAACATTATTAAAAGCCACTGACAGGTTTCTTTTCATTTCTGAGCTATGACTGGTAAGGACTTGACATCCATATGTTATTAAAGGAAGAATCAAGGTTTTTGCTAAACTAAGCCTGATGTTTTGAGGAGTAAAATGCTTAGATACGGAGAGTCTTCGTAATGAGCCATATATTTTCCCAATAATCATTTGAATTTGGTCTTCCCAGGTTAAGGTGGAGTTAAAAAGAATACCAAGATTTTTAGCTTTATCGACATACTCAAGTTGTTCGTTTCCGAGATACAATGCAGGAAAATAGCTATGATCAAGTTTGTTTTTATAAATTATTAAGCATTTTGGCTTTGCTGGATTGAGACGCAGGCTATTTGTGTCAGACCAATTTAGAATTCTGTTTAGATCCAGAGTTTAATTTATGAGTCCCATCTTCAATCATCTCTAGCTTACAGCTAAACTGAACTTGAGCATCGTCTGCATACAAGTCTATTGATGAGTACCTGGATTGAAGTGGAAGGTCATTAATAAAAATTGTGAACAACAGTGGGCAAAGAATCGATCCCTGCGGATCTCCCGAAAGAAGATTTAGAGGGCGAGATGTTTTTTCACCAACAACAACAGCTTGGCTTCGACCACTAAGGTATGAGAGAATCAGATTTGCAGCATTGTCTGAGAATCTGAACTGCTCCTTTAGTTTAAATACGAGTCTCTTGTGATTGATAGTGTCAAATGCTTTAGAAAAATCGAGAAGCACTACAAATGACACCAGATCACTATCCATTGCATTTCTGATATCTTCTGAAACCTTTAAAGTAGCTGAGATACAACTATAGCCTTGTCTAAAACCAGACTGTCTATCACTCAAGAGTTTATTAGTTTTTAAGAATCCTGAAATTTGTCTGAAGAAGTTTTTCACGAGAGTATAAAAACGGTCCCATCTTGATACGATTTCGGCCTCTTCGATTTTATTTTTATTTGTTGTCGCTGAAGAAATATCGACCAAGAGTTTTAATTAAAAATAAATTTATTTGATTACATTGAGTAATTCAATTATTTCATAGTTTAGTAATAATTTGAAATAATTTTTATTATTCGATTTAATATCGTCTAGCTCGAGACCGATACTGTTCTAGATTTCCGACCAACCCAAAAAATAAGATTGAGTGGCTTCTGAAATTAAATTATATTGCAGTTCCTATCTATTGCGCAAACATAATATTCGTATTAAAGACTTTCTTAGATTTTCAACCCTTTGGTAGCTCAAACAGTTCTCAACTTCTAATTATTGTGTTTTCGAAACACTTTATTTTTTCACTTATCTTTACAAAAACATTTCAACTCCTTTCTTTATTGTTTGCTCCTAAATTTTAAATATTATAAAACTAATTGGATCTACTGCTTCCTTCACGCAAACACCTACGCCATTTATCTCTTCGAAATTGCAGACTAATTCGCACAAATTTCATCCCCCCATAACATTCTCATTTACACAATGCGCAACTTCACAACTGATACACTACATCTTACCCTACTTGGCAATATACTCGTACATATACCCAGGGTCAAAGCCAGGGTTGACCTTTAACACAACTTCTTCTTTTACTAAGTGCAAATATGTGTGTTCCTTTGTCGTCATTAATTAAATAATTTTTAGCTATTGTTAATATACTTCTAATTGCACCTTCGTACTTATACCCTCTCTCTAATAAATGCCAAGGACGGGACTCCCTCTCGCTCGATGTACTAGCACGACAAAGCCTACACCGTTCCTTTTTCACTTCACACTCCCCGTCACCTTTTGTCGCAAGGATGGTGATGGTCATTCTCATCATCACCATCCGCAAAAGCTGAACCCCTTCTTTTTGTGGGTCCTTTAGGTCATTTGTTCGTATTCACGAGAAGAAAATTGACCGACAAAACGATAACTACACCAGCATCCCTAACTAACTACATAGTTGCCTCTTAATACTAATTTCTTATTTCATGTGTAGTTGTGTGTATGTGTTTGTGTTTCGTAGGAAAAATAAAGAAGAAAAGCCTCATCTCAAATCGATATCCATCCCCTTGCGTTTTAGAAGTTAGAAAATATCCTTATCGAGAGGAGAAATTACACCAAGTCCTGCAATTGGTCTACCTATTTGCCGCTTGGGGAGCAGCATGCGCATTAACAGCTCAACAAGAACCTTCCAAAGTATATAAGACATCAAGTCGCTGTAGTTGTGTGCAGGAAAGACTCACCCTTCCCAACAGCCCCTTCCGCCTAGTGGCAGGTCCCTTTTTTAATGGAAACCATATCAATATGTCCAATTGTGGAAAATAATTACATTGTAACAAATTTCTCTCTTTGGGTAGTTTTTTTAGTGCTTGGCTTTATATCGTCAACAACGAGAGAGGGTTAAGGGGGTTAAAACAGGAGGTTTATTATATAATGACTGCGGAGTTTCAGGATGAGGTTGTCGCACACATGAAACTGCCATGGGATATACGTGCGTCCCCCTCTTTTTTGTTCGCTTGAGCACCCTCACGACACTCAACCCATCTTCGAGACCCCTTTTGTGTTGAGGGATCACATAAATAACGGTCCATTTGAATGGGAAAAAGTTCAAAATGGCGTCGTTGTCAGTGGTAGTCCTTCTTTGGCTATTATCCTTGTCGTCACACAATTAAAAGTACTTGAGCCGTGCAACAAAACTGACACCGATTTAAGTTTGCCCTCGATAATGTGTGTGTAGTAGAGTGTGAAGGTGTGCGATGTGCCTATAGATGTGCTAGCAGGTAATTAAATGCCCATCGTTGGGTAAAATTGACAGCCATTAGCACAGCTTTAGCGTAACGCAATATGAAGTAATCTATAAAGAACATTATCTTCATGCAACAATGAAATATGCAATTTTATTGATTTTCTACAGATTTTGACGGCAAGAAGGAACGAGAGAGAAGAGAGGTGGTTGTGTTGTTTGCAAAAGTTAACTTCCCTCTGTGTATCTAGGTATTTATGTTGTAAAGGTGCTCTCGCTTACCCCAAGGAATGACCCTTACCAACTCGCTGATGGTTATGTAGAGTTGCCATGTTTTGTAAGAACAAATTCTATCTCTCTCCCTCTCTCCCTCTCGTATACTTACCAATACCTACTCTTGGTGACCTTAATTAAATTATTCAGGTTAAATGGACCAGCAGCGTCGCACTGAAAATTGATTTTATCATTTTCTATATTGCACGGTTAAAAATATTGGGATTGTTTTTTTAAGAAATTTGTGTGAGTTGATACTGGAGATTTCCAATACGTCTCTAGCTTAACTGGGAAAAATCATCTCAAGGCTCCTGATAGCTATTTATTTTTCAGCTGTCTTTACAGACGTTGGATTTTGTGTTCTAGAAGTCTTACAGGAGCTTAATAAACTTTCAAAGTTTCTACAAGAAAAAAGGTATCAAAATGATAAATAGCAATGGGATATGCGAAAGTCTACAAAAATTTCCAACTTCTTGAGATAAAATGTAAGTTTGAAACAGCCTGATGAAGATAAACACTAGCACTGGGAGATCTGATAGGAATTTGGGATTAGTTTGATAAGAAGCAGCTGCTATAAAAACTAAAAAGTGAGACTAGGGCTGACCACGAAATGAGAAAAGTCTCTGTCACGTTTTGGGAAACCTAGATGAGGCGAAACTAGATATTCAAACCAGGACCAAGACGAAACTGTACTTTTGAACCGAAACTAGCAAAAGTCTCTCCGAATCCTGTCACTTGGACAGCCCCAGGTAACCTAGGCAAGTTGGCCTCAGTTACAAAGACTTTCAACTTCAAATTAAGACCATTAAAGGCATTGCTCTTCTAGGTTTTTCACTAACTATGATCAACGAGAGCCGTACCATCTCACTGAGATCTCAACAAATCCATGCCGTTCCCCAGAATATAGGTAAGGAAAGTGATAGAAGGCGATGAATGGGATTATAGAAATTAGATGCTTCCTTGAATCTTCCAGGTTTCTGCATGCACTTTTGGATGTTCCTTAGTGGCAAGATATAAATATCGCTTTCGTCTTAAAAGTACTTTTTGAGGGTTGATTTTATTGTTCTGACTTGTATTCTCTGCATGATTTTAATGTGCTAATGTCAATTTCTCCGTGGGTACGCACCCATTGAGTGGTGGCCTATTAGGATTCCAACTAGAAGTGATAATTGAGGTCTCCTTACCGTAATTGATTTTTTTTTTTTTCAAATAGTTGGCCATATAGATAACTCGTTTTTGGCCAGTTTGTCTGTCATTTCGTTCCCGTAAATATTACGATGTTTTGGGAACTATCAAAAATAACTGGTGTCTGCCAGTATTTGTTTGGTTTACAATGATGTAAACGTTTTTAAAAGTAAAAGGCAAGGAATGTTACCATGGTAAGTTCTTACGGACGTACACATAGAGACACCTAAACCATCAATAGGAACTCAGAACTTAAGCAACCATCTTGAATCCTAGCATCAGTTTACACAGAATTTAGCTCACATTTAAATTGTTAAGTTTTCCAGAAAACTTAACATTACTCTTGCGCTCTTTATCAAGAATAGCTTCAAGTTCTTCCAGGAACACTTTGAAATGTTAACCCCATACCCTACTCATACTCATATTTCTAGCAAAAACGTTTACCAATATGTATATTTTTAAACTTCACTCATGACCTAATCAGCTCTTGGATCCCTTGCCTACACATTGGATGCGTACCCAAGGAGCAACTGGATACTGTTTCCTTGTAAAAAAAATTAGAGCAATGTTTTTTTTTTACGGTGTACCTCCGAAACGTTTTGCAAAAGGTGAAGTGTAATTGTATAATTTTTGTCTCTACCGGTTTGATAATAATTGTTTAAATGCGATGAAGACGTTAATTAATTTTTGCCAACGATAAAAGTTCCTATTTTTCAAGGTAGATAATTGCTGGAATTGGGTCGGCAGAAGTCAGAAGAAGATATAACAGACCTATAGATATAATATTCATTATGAAGTAAGGAAATAACAAGGATATTTACTTTGAGAACATAATAATTAGTGAAAAGCTATTTAGAAATTAGACTGCCAGGATAACATTAAGAATACAAAAGATATATTTGCAATATAAATACCAAATAGGTTTTTTTGGAATTTAATTATATTTTCTACAAGGTATTGACGTAGATAGGAGTGTGCGTCAAAGTGATCTATATCTATTTCCAATGAGTCAACAACTTAAAGCAGTTAAGCAAGGAATGGTATGTACCTTATAGTTACTATTTAATTTCGTTACCTACCTACTTTCTATAGATATCGAAGAAGCTGATGAAGCTTCAAGATCAATGAATCTGCCGCGATTGGTGTCAAATGTAGGTATGTGTCTGTCTTGTATTGTTTATTACTGTTGTCTGAGAAACCTCTGATGTTCGGAGGGTATACACGTGCATTCAAGAGGACACCAGCGTCCACAAGCTTTTCTCGATGCGAACTTCTGTCTTTCAACTCCTACTCTCACCTCCTATCGGATGCCTATACTCTGTCCAATCAATATGTGCAGTACAGGGTAGATAGGACGTTTGTATCTCACTCTAACTGCAAAGGAATCCCATTTAGTTGTGTGAAAGAAATAATTGTCAAGGGTTTCCGTACTGCATACTATAAAAATGCTAAAATTTCAGAAGGACTGCCATCTATACTTTAATATTTAGTTTAAAACGAAGAAATTCATTTTACAAAAATCATTAATTACATTCTTAAAATGCAAATTCCAAAATCCAGAATCCGGATATGAAAATTACGAAATTCAAAATCTTAAATGTGAAGGTAGGTAGGTAGAGATGGCGGTCACAAGCATCCTTGCTCGATGACCCAATTAACGCTGTAATGCGCCGTTTTGATACCATAACTTGTTTGACCTGTGGGTTAAAAGAACATTTTTAAAGAAAAAGAGGGTATTTGGTGATAGATCTCCCAACGGATCATCGCCTACACCCGAGTTCAGCTGCAGTATGCTACGCTAAGCAATTGGCTGATTTGCCCGGGACGCATACGATCTGATCCCTTAGGGTAATCATCTAGTCGCACACTCGGATATGGTAATCTCTGTACACCTCCGTCTGTTTGCACAACATGACTTGTGGTTACCAGAGAAAGTACCACCCGCCTGTATGACCAGACGCTTTTATTGGATTTAGACATGAAATGAAACTTATTAAGGATTTGGACATAGAAAAAACACCCGATAGGACCAAAGTTCGCAACTGAAAACCATCTACACTGTGCCAACTAGGCAACTTGTTGACTGGTATTGAAGCGAAGATTGGCACAACCGTGTGATCCTCCGGCACTCGTGCACCATGAGCAACCTTCAAAAACCAGTAGTCTGCTAGCATAGGAGTTTGGGGAAGAAAATGGTGCAAAAGGAAACCGAAGTTAATTCTAGATCCATTGAAACATTCTTGAACTTGAAAATAGGAAAACACTCAAAATGGTCGAAGTCCGCAACTAAGACCCATCTACACTGTGCCACCTAGGCACTTGTTGGCTGGTATTGAAGCGGAGATCGGCCCAATTGTGTGATCGTCCGGTGCTCGTGCACCATGAGCTACCTTCAAAAGCCGTTAGTCTGCTAGCTCGCAGTCATAGGAGTTTGGGGAAGAAGACGGTGCAAGAGGAACCGAAGTAAATCCTAGACCCATTTCGTCGCGTTGAGGAAAGAAGTCAAATCTTTTATCTTCGTTCCGGAGAGTTCGTTAAGATCGTCAAAAAAAGGCTTCCCAAAAGATTGTTGACTCATTCGGGCCACAGCGGGACATTTACAGAAGAAATGAAAGACTGTTTCCTTTTCCTGCTGGTCCCCACAACTACGACAGTGAGTATTGTAGGAGATGCCAAGCTTCGCCGCATGTTCTCCCATTGGCCAGTGTCCAGTGCATGTTGCAACAATCCTTGCTATGTCTCGCCTGGGTCTGCACATTAGGTTAATAGTTCGGGATTTATTATAGGTAGGCCAGATTTTTCTAGCAATAATGCAGTAAGTTAAACTATTCCACCTACGATTAGATTCTGAGAGAAAAATTGAGAATATATTGCCGTTAATAACTTCAAGACGAATACTGACTCTTTCCGCAAGTGAGTTATGAAGGGCTGAACCTTGCCTGGCCAGCCCGTCAGCCCGCTCATTCCCCTCAATGCCACTGTGACCCGGAACCCAGATAAAAGTGACCCTGAGGTAAGTGTTCAGACTCAGAAGCTCTTCCTGGCATTGTCGTACTAATTTTGAGGATGATGTAGCCGAATGAATAGCTTTGACAGCTGCTTGACTGTCCTTAAATGTGAAACTCTGGCAAATGTCAAGATTTTCTAAGTCGGTGTTTTTATATGTCATCTGAAAAAGTTGGTCTTATCTTTTTCGACACCACTAAGCGGTAAGATAATAGGCACGTTTTTTCAAGGGTATCACTAGTAGGCCTGATCCCTTAACAAAAAAAAAATCATTCTTCAAATAAACAAAATATACATATTATCACAGGATAATAAATATAATAAATTACACAGCACCATATCACATTATTTCATTTGACGACGAGTAACTGCTGTTGCTTTTGTCATTTAAACTTATTATATGTATGTATGTGCATAGGTTCAAAAGTAAAGCAAAAACACAGTTTACCTTACACAGCACTAAAATAAGTTTGAGCGTTTATTTTTTTCGTTTCACAACTAGAAATCAAAACGATTATAAGTGTAACGGACTATATTAATACTTATTACATCAGTACAAATTATGTGCCAGACCGCACGCGCTCGAAAATCCACTCAAATAAACCCCTTTTCTTATTTCAATTAGCCAAATACTTTTTTAATGGCTTTTAATATTTTTCCAAACTACCAAGAAAAAAACAAATCTATGAAACAAAAAAAAAGCAAACGTTAACAATTTTGTCTTCAGGTATCCTTAAAAGCGTAGGAATCCTGAAAGCTCCCTTATAAAATCCAAACAAAAATATGTATTTGTAAGCATTACCATTGCCACGGTAACTCACATTTGATGTGCTTATTTTTGCAACGCACAGAGTATTGTTAACGAGGATTCGATCAGTACGGCTCGAGCCGTTCGAAAGGCATGTCATAGTGGGGTGTACGCTTGATAATACGAGAAAATGTATATAAAGACAGTGGTTATTTAAGGGGATTTGAGATATTTTTATATGCAGCAGGCCCCCTTTGGAGAAGGAAAGCTCTCCCATAAAGCCTGTACTGCACATATTCATTGGACAGAGTATAGTACCTTTAACTGAAGAAGGGGTACCTGTAGACAGCTTAAGGCGACAGCAAACGAGAGAGGGGGAGGAGTGACCCCACTAAAGGCACTTCTCCTTTATCCAGTCGGCAGCGGAAGAACTTGGATTTATACTAAGGGTCTGGCCCTTCAGGACTGGGGTTGTGCCTCAGGGTAACTTCCCTAGCAAGGAAAAACTAACTGGTTCTGCGACAACTACAAGCCTTGGATATGGATGGTTTTAAAGTTGACGACCCCAGCAAACGAGATAAGGACAATGAATTTCGGATCTGCACGCTTAACATCCTTGTACAGAACATGTGCAGCCAAACAATTAGTCGAGAACCAGGACAGGCTTTAGGCTAACGCTAACGTAACAGCCATCCAGGAAGTGCGATGGGATGAGAGGGCAAACGGAAACTGCAATCGTGTGATATCTACTGCGGCGGGTGCTTCAAGGAGCAGGGTCAGCAGCTTTTGGTTGCGGTTTTGTGATAAGGGGAAGACTTAGGCAAGAAGTCTTGGGCTCCCGAAGTGTAAGCGAGTGCCTGGTCACAATCCGCATCAAAGGCACATTCAAGAACATTACGTTGATCTGTGCTCACGCCTCACATGAAGAGAGACATGACTCAACCAAAGAATCATTCTACGATATCCTGGAGACAACGCACGATCTGTGCCCCAAGAACGACGTAAGGACGATTCTTGCTGACTTCAAGGCAAGACGTGCCACCTCTGATTTGTAAAGTTTCACTAGGTGATCACAAGAAAACCCCTGGTTCGATAAAGAGTGCCGGCTGGCGCATGCAGCTAAGGACGAGGCCTACCAGGCACTTCTGCAGACTCGAACGAGAGCTGCTGCAAGAGTAGCGAATTTCTCGCTGAATTAGTTTCCTGAACAACGAAAACTGAATATACAATTAATTAGGGACATTACTGAGATTTTTAGATTTTTTTTTTTAAATGACAAATATCCATAACTTTTGTGATACCCTGTAGATAAAGTGTATATTTGTTTCATAATAAAATAAACATTTTTTTATGAATCAATCGTTTTTAAAATGTATGCAATTCAATTCACATATCAAAAGCTACAATTTCTGATAATTTTAACCGTTAAAATCTTATTTTAGCGGTATTTTGAACGTATAACAATAAATCCATGCGAGCTACAAATTCGCGCGTTACTTAGTTATTCTAGTTCAGAGAAGCTTCAAATTGTGGCAACAAAATTTTGAATTTTTTAGATTTTACATGGTACATTTTTTGGTAACTTTTTATTTATTTATTTATTATTTCAAATCTACGATAAAATCAATCCACAGATTTTGCTTATAACTAACTTTTGCCAGCGGAGACTTAAATATTAAATAAGCCTCTAGAAGTAGACATTTGGGGTTGCGCCACTAATCAGCATTTCAAAAGCTACAAATTCTCGGAAGGGAACAAAAATTTAAATTTTGTCCGCCAGATACAGCGTATACCGGAAGTGCACTTTTTAAACTTAAAATTCAAATAATAAATTACCATTAAAAGATAAAAAAAATAATTTTTGCAGAATAAATTAGCATTTAAAAAGCTACAAAATTGGTTGCAAATTTTACTGCAAAATTCTCATTATTTTGGATTTCGTCCGCTAACTTCAGACTTATTTAAGCGGGATTGTCAATAACTTAAGAACTAAGCGAGCTACAAATTTTTGGTTTGCGCAACAAATTAGCATTTAATTAGCTACAAAAACAGATATTCCGATTCCACCACAAAGTGTCCGCCAGTTTCAGTTTTTTATGTGCCATTTTTTGTGGATGAAAACTAAATGTTTTCGTGTGTGCCAGGTTTTGAGAAAAGTAAATTAAAAATTTCAAAATCTGATTCTTTGTCAGAAGTTTCTATTTTTTTTTTGTGTATTTTAGAACACTTAACTAAAATGTTATTTACTAAAATATGATAACTATTTCTCTAGCGTACTGCCAGTGTTTTTGATATTTGTATTCAAAGGTCAGCACAAGTTCTAGATTTTGACTTAATTATTCCTGATTTCGAAATAAATTTTAATTATTTCACTTAGACAAATATGTTGCGTCCTTCCATCATATATAACATAATTGATGCAATAAGTTTCATGGTTTTCCTCGCCTGTCATATCAGTTTAGTTTTGAAGATGCTGGCCTAAATCGTCTTCCACCATAAACTCGTAAAAGATATTTTCAGCATTATAATTTTGTGCTCATTTCGGAGAAAAATTAATAAACGTAACCGAAATCCATTTAAATTGCTTAAAAAAGACGCTTTCAAATTTAAAAAACAAATACTTATAATTCCACTCGTTTTGCTTATTATTTCGTTTTGTTTGTGTAATTTTTATTGGCAATTAAAAAATTACCCAACTGGTGTTTCACAGGATGAGCCAAAAGTGCGCTTAATTGCCACTAAACCAAACCAAACGCATGTAATGTTCAGTTTAAAATATTTTATATTTTTTAAAAGGAAAGGTTCACTTATTTGGGGCCAGCACTATTTTAATTAGTGCAATTAAAAATTGAGCGTATCGAGAGCGCGATAGTGGAACGAGGTTAATTCAACGAATTTTTAATTGCTATATACCTACGAGTCACTTTGGGAAAGTATATGATCGTCCTACTTCAGATTTAATGTGTGAAAATAATGATTAAAACATTTATACAAAATTGTGTCTATGGATTCACATTAAAGTTGGATGTATGTATGATTGTGTGTGTGCAAGTACTTAGATTTATAATTGAAACAAAGAGCACCTCTGTGCGTAAGCTATAATGAAATCATCAAAAATCCCGTATAATGGATTCCTCATCTGTGACTGACTGACTGAGGGAGTGAGTGAGTGCCTATGACTTTATGCCTCCTCCAACTATATCCAAACTGAATAAGACTCCCTCTTTCACAATCAAATTACAAATCTTAATTGTTCCCATTTTGCAATTCATCTGAATCCGTGCAGAATGAAATTTTTGAGAATAAATTTGATGCTGAAATTTTCATTTGTTCACATTTTGTGCCATTGCACCAGAGATATACGATTCATGTTTCAACTGTGGCGAAACAGGGGTGGATAAGTTATTGAGCAGCGCCTGATACGCTCAAACACTCTTAAGGGGAACTTCCTTTTCCTTTCACTTTTGTTAAGCCTTTGTTAGCAGACTTCCTGACGTTAATTTGCTACCAGTAGTTGTAAACAAAGTCGGATAGGAACTTTACCACAATTTTCAACGATATTTTCGTAGGTCAATATCCAATATCATTGACAATATTAAAATATGCCGGCCTTGAAGTATTTCTTAATTTTCTAAATATTTTTTAAAATCTTGCTGGATTTTGAAGGTGCCATTTTTGGGCTCCTAACCTTTAGCACCTCATATATGGGATATTCACAAAAAAAGTATGCCATCTAAAAGGTCAGTAAGTGGTCAAAAAGGTCAACTAGTTTCAGAAATTGGTCAGCCATAGAAAACTTTTAATCAAGGGTTACATTTTTTCAAGGTCGCCGAGTATCTTTGGCAACTCATTTATGGGATATTCGCAAATATACCGTTCGAAAGGCCACCGGCTCGTGATAAAAGGTCAGCTAGTTTCAGTAATTGGTCAGCCATAGGTTTTTTTTAATGAATTTTTAAAGTTTGTTGCAAGGTCACAGTATAAGACTTTTAGCACCTCATTTATAGAATTTATAAAAAATGAGTATGCCATCTAAAAGGTCAGTAATTGGTCAAAAAAGGTCAGCTTGTTTCAGTAATTGGTCAGCCATAGATTTTTTTGATAAATTTTTGAAAAATTTTCAAGGTCAGATTTATTCTGAAAGGTTACCTAGACCTCATAAAAGGTCAACTAATTTCAGTAATTGGTCAGCCATAGTTTTTGTTTAATAAATTGAATTTTTAAAATTTATTTTTTCAAGGTCGTATAAGACTTTAATCACCTCATTTGTGGGTGACGTGAATAAGGCCCAACGAAATAAAGCCAAAAATCAAAAATTTGGTCTTATTTCACTTTTAAAATGGAAATAACGCCAAATTTTAGCTTTGGCTTTATTTCGCTTCAGAAAACGAAATAAGGCCAATTTGGCTTTATTTCGTTTTCATGATTTTTTTCAGAAAACTCCAAAAGAAATCACCGTTATGTTGTTTCCATAGGTGCAGTGCATAGCCCCCGCGGTTGTTATTTCCCAAAAAAGAACCCGCGTGGGTTAATTCCACCACAAAAAAGAACTAAGACCCGCAGGTGCTTTTGAGAATTGGCGAAGCGGGCCACCCAAATTACTGTTTAGTACAAAAAAGTTTGATTACAGATCGAGCATACCCTAAGAGGAGCGATGAAGTCGCGTGAGCGGGGCAGAGGACCCGAAAAGGGAGTTAAAATCCTTCATCCCGCGAAGCGGGCCACTTAAAGTACTATTTAGCACACAAACTTTTAAAGCAGACTGACTGATAACATAGTCGCCTGCCAGATGGGGTTTGATTCCTTTTTTTTCGAACTAATCCACCAACTGGAAGGCGCCTATGCTTCAAAGTTTTTGAACTAAACAGTACTTTCGGTGGCCCGCTTCGCGGGTTCAAGGATTTTAACTCCCTTTTCGGGTCCTCTGTCCCGCTCACGCGACTCCGTCGCTCCGCTTAGGGTATGCTCAGTCACCTGACAGGCGCCTATGTTGTCAGTTGGTCTGCTTTCAAAGCTTCCGTTAGCACTGAATGTTTTCGTCAAAACAAATTTGGTCTTTTTTCCAAATGAAATTTGGCCTTATTTCGTTTTGGAAATAGAAGTAAAGTGTATTTCCATTTTCAAAGCGAAATTAGGCCAATTTTGAGATTTGGTCTTATTTCGTTGGGCCTTATTTCACGTCACCCATTTGTGGGATATTCGCAAAAGAAGTATACCATTTGAAAGGCCAACGACTCCTGATAAAAGGTCAGCTAGTTTCATTAATTCGTCAGCCATTGGTTATTTTATATGAATTTTTGAAGTTTTTTGTTTTTCAAGGCCGTATAAGACTTTTAGCACTTTAGCACATGAGTAGGGCTGGCCACGAGACCTGAAAAGTCTCGGTCTCGATCTCGTTCTCGCGTGACGAGACCGAGAAGAGACGAGACGAGACTGCCTTTTAAGCAACCGAGACGGGGCGAGACGAGACTGTAAATTTGAACCAAAATTTACGGAGAGTCTAATAAATTAAAAAATCCAATTTCAGTTAAATATTTATTTTCTTCTGTACATATTCAAACGATTATCGAAAATATTTCGTTCCAATAGTAATCAACAACTTGTCCGGAAATCGTATTTTTCGGAGACGAGACCGAGACGAGACTTAATTATACGAGACCGACACGAGACCGAGAAGAGACTAAAAATTTTCAATTTTAACGAGACCGAGACTAGACTTACAAAAGTCTCGCAGAGTATCGTCTCGTGACCAACCCTATAAATGAGGTCCCAAAAATAGTTGGTGACCTTGACAAAATGTAACCCTTGATTACAAATTTTCTATGGCTGACCAATTTCTGAAAATAGTAGACCTTTTTTGACCATGAAAATATCAGTTTAAGATGTTTTTTTTCACAAATTGAACTTACTACCAGGCGCTGTTTTTGGCAAGTACGGCCCTTCAGTGGATGTTGTGTTATTTAGATATCCAACTGAATCGCACATTGCCGTTGTTGAAAAACTGTGAGCAAGCAGCGTTCATTTCTATACTGCGATGGTCTGGTCCCATTCAGTGGAAAAAACATTTGCGACAAAGCACACGCGTAGGTCGGACGCAATCAATTCTAAGTAGATGACACCGCACTGATAAATTTGTCCCAGTAAATTGACCGAAACATGAAATAATTGCGAATGTAATTAGTTATTGCCTGCTACTTAATTTTCTGTTGCATTGAGTTGGGACATACAGATTTCAGAGAGAGAGGCATCCAAACCTATCATATCTTCACAACACAATTTGCAATCACATCAACATCGTCAACCCCTCTGGGATGGGGGCTGATGTCGTGATGTCTGTGTCCCCATCAACACAGCCAGCGCACTGTTTAAAATACATATAAGTTTGTGGTTTTGGGTGTATTATTGTGTTTATGGGCATCAAAAGTGAAAACCATTTTCGTTTTCATATTATACTCATACAACTCAGCAGAACACAGAATCAGGAACGATTCAAATCTTCAGACATGGAAAGCAGTCGAGCAGTTGTGATTCCAAGAAATGAGAGGATGCATCAAATGACATTTTTTGCGTGGATGTATTTTGCAAGTTAGAGGCATTACGCCAAATATCATCCAGCAGTAGAATAAGATATCTTCACTTAAAAATAAAAACGATGTGAAATTGTTAAAAAGAATTATTTTTGGCAGTCCTGATGGATATTAAGTCTACACCAAGATGAAACAATGCATTACATTAAGTCACAAGCGTTTTTATTTTTTACGTTGGACTGTATAAATGACAAATATTTTTTAATTTTTTTTTAATTTTTTGGTTTTGATTTTCCCATCATTATTTTTTCGGTTTTTATAAAATAAGGCTTAGAGGCAGTAGATTCAGGACTAGGCTGAGAAGCGAACCCAGACCAGTGTTGCCAGAAACACCGATTTATCGTAATTCTCCCGATTTTTAGACCTATTCCCGATACACCGATTTTTGAACTAAATATGACACTTTTCCCCGATTTTCAATGTTTCATAGTAGTAGCAGTAGTTAATGTATTTTCAACACTGGAATTTACTTATAATTTTACTAAAAGTGTGAACACTTTTTAATCTGACTGTGTCTAACTTAAAATATCCTATTTGAAATTTCCTATCGACATAATCCAACACATCGGTATTCATTGCAATTTCTGCTTTTTGTTTTTGAACACTTTCAAAGTCGCCTTGTTTGGCAAAAAGTGTCTGATTATGTGTTCAAAAAGTTCAATCAAAATAAATATTTTAAAAATAATTAAAATTAAGATGCTTATGTACATAGCCGTTGCGGTTTATAAGAAACTTGAATCTTTGGAGTGTTTGTTAGCCTATGTATTACTTTTCATTTCTAAGCTAACTAGGTCCTATAATCGCTAAATAATTAAGTTACTTGTTATGCAATTCCCCATAAAAGACTGTAAATATAACAAGGGAAATATTTGTTATTAATTATTAATAGGGCTAGGATTCTCATGCACTTGCAAATCGGAAAAATGCGCTTAAAATATGCCCTTAAAAATGGAAAATATGCAGTGAAAAACGGAAAATATGCACTTAAAAAACATTGTTCTATGTTATTTTTCTTAGAAAAAAAATAAAGGAATTGAATTCAATCTGACGTAAGATTATCGATTGATTCCATCAACTAAATCGATTTGATTTTTGAATGTGCTCCTACCCTCAAGATTTTAGATCGTGCGAAATAGAAAATTATAGTTTCAGCATACAAAAACAATTTCACTACCATCGAATTGGATCTCTTAAAAATGGTTTGCATATTGTGTAATTGCTTCTATCCACGTTCCCCATCTATTAAACCAACTCCTCCTCCTAGGTTTTTCGTCACAAATATATACTTGATACTATATTGAAAATTATGAATGAACAATATGAAAATGTGCACTCAAAATATGCATTTATTATGAAAATATGCATTTTGCAGAAAATATGCAAAATATGCACTAACGATTAAATGCCATTTTAAAGGAAATCGCATGATTCGTAAAGATAATTTGGTCTTAGGCTTCTGATTGTTGTGAGAAAAAACATGCATTTGCATGGAAATCCGAGCCATAATTATTAAGTTTTACGTAATGTCTTCAAACAATATGAATTTAAATTAAAAGTCATAATAAAACAAATAAATATAAATTGTAATTTATTAACACCCTTATTCATAAAGAAAAAATAGTTATTTTAGCTGCCGTGAAACGTAAACTACACCATTTGTGTCGCTTAGAATCAAAATGGACCTACATATATATTTAGAAGTGAAAGTGGTTAAAAAGGGCGAAAACCTAAAACTTCTAAACTAGTGGAGATAATTATGCGAAGGAATTTTTTTTTAATGTGTGAGAAATTTTTTATACGATAAAACAATAAATGAAATATAAGGACCTCGTCAGGACTTTCTAAAAAATAAAGGTTTTTTGTTTAGGCCTCTTTGATCGTGGCAAATAAAAATAGGCCTTTTTGAATCTAAATACCATAATATTGTACCGTTTTGATTCTGAAATGCATAGAAATTGAGAAACCAGTATTGAATTTTTGTTATTAAACTAACATACAAAATATGCACGACAGGATCGCACGAACTTCATCTCGTACCTAACAACTAGAACGTAGCTAGACAATGACAGTGTAGATGTAGTGATTCGTTTACAAGTATTCTTAGGTATATCGTTAACGAAAAAATAATAAAAACATGTTTAAATAGCAAATTTTGATTTTTTTAAATTTAAATTTTGATTTATTTTTATTTGATTTAAAATAGAAAAAATGTCTTTAATTTAATTTTTTCGTAAAAAAAACATATTTATACACATTTCAAATGCAATATTTGTTGAATAACTTAGAAGTAAAGCAGCGTCCACATTATGCCCACCAACATTGTTGATTTAAATTGTCGATCAACATGCTAGTGTGTACGTGTTTAAGTACAAACTGTCTTGCGTCCATGCAAACACTCATTTACGGAGGTACCTACTCCATTTCATTACGTCCATTTCATTTTAAATAACAATAAAATAAGACAATAAACGAAAACAAAACAGTGTCTTATTACACAAATAAAAAAAAAAAAACAGAATACCTACGCAGGCCAAAAACATCGCATACGCAATACAAATGATAGCTGTGTTCATCAACAGTGTTGCCATAATATCAAATTTCATAATGCTAGATTTCAAATTTTATAATGCTAGATCGTATGGGAGCTCGAAAAACAAAATGCTAGATTTCAAAATCGATATAAAAACTTCCATATCGATGATTAAAAAACAAACATTAAATACCTAACATTCATAAGTTATATGTTTGAAAACAAAACAAAATTGATTCGAAAATAACGAAACTTAAAGCTTTATATGTAAATAGATATTAGGAACTTTTAGAGCAAACTATTTTTAAGTAGGAACTAGTTTTTGTAAATAATTATTTAATTTTAAATCAGTCAGACTATCAGTTATCACATTCTTATTTTTATAAAATTACATTCGTTTTAGAAATAAGTATCTCATATCTATTTTATGATTTTAATTAAATAATCAGTTAGCCCAAAGTTCTTTATACAAATAATCTTCTTCACCCTTAAGTTTTTCATACTTCGCCGAGAATCCAACTTCCTCTATAACATTTCTTGAAACCTTATAAGAAAAGCAGCATTTATCTTCTATCTTCAGCCCATCGCGTTTTTGGAAAATGCTGTTCAATAATTCTTTTCCAATTTTATTACGAATTTTTGTTTTAAGTATATTCGTTTGTCTGAACAGGCGCTCAACCTCAGCGTTTGAAATGGGAAGTGAAAACAGTCCAATCACAAATCGACCTAGGTAGAGATGGCGATCACAAGCATCCTCGCTCGATGACCCTATTAACGCTGTAATGCGCCGTTTTGATCGGATATGATAATCTCTGTACACCTCCGTCTGTTTGCACAACATGACTTGTGGTTACCAGAGAAAGTACCACCCGCGTGTATGACCAGACGCTTTTATTGGATTTAGACATGAGATGAAACTTATTAAGGATTTGGACATAGGAAAAACACACGATGGCACCAAAGTTCGCAACTAAAAACCATCTACACTGTGCCAACTAGGCAACTTGTTGACTGGTATTGAAACGAAGGTTGGCACAACCGTGGTGATCCTCCGGTCCTCGTGCACCATGAGCCACCTTCAAAAACCAGTAGTCTGCTAGCTCACAGTCATAGGAGTTTGAGGAAGAAAATGGTGCAAAAGGAAACCGAAGTTAATTCTAGGTCCATTGAAACTTCCTTGGACTTGAACATAGGAAAACACTCAAAAGGGTCGAAGTTTGCAACTAAGAGCCATCTACACTGTGCCACCTAGGCACTTGTTGACTGGTATTCAAGTGGAGATCGGCCTAATTGTGTGATCGTCCGGTCCTCGTGCACAATGAGCCACCTTCAAAAACTATAAGTCTGCTAGCTCGCAGTCATAGGAGTTTGGGGAAGGAGATGGTGCAAGAGGAAACCGAAGTAAATCCTAGATCCATTTCGTCGCGTTGAGAAAAGAAGTCAAATCTTTGATCGTCGTTCCGGAGAGTTCGTTAAGGATGTCAAAAAAGGGCTTCCCAAAAGATTGTTGCCTCATTCTAGCCAAAGCGGGACATTTACAGAGGAAATGAAAGACTGTTTCCTTTTCCTGCTGGTCCCCACAACAACGACAGTGAGTATTGTAGGGGACGCCAAGCTTCGCCGCATGTTCTCCTATTGGCTAGTGTCCAGTGCATGTTGCAACAATCCTTGCTATGTCTCGCCTGGGTCTGAATATTAGGTTAATAGTTCGGACCTAATTCATTAAACTTATTTTCCCCAGTTGCATCTTTAAAAGTTAGTACCTGGAACCTGGATCCAAAACGAATTTGTGTTTTGTGAATTTCGAACTTTTGACATCTATATATTGCTTAACAGTTTTAGCAGCCACTTTTGTATTGAAATTGATAACAGAATAGCAGAATAACAGAAAAAAAGACCTTGCTGAATAGGCCCAAATAATTGACTTTCCAGATTAATTAATTCATTTCTATTAGAAAAAGTCATGAATTTTATGAGCGTATGTGCGAATCTTCGTGATATGACGTTATTAAGGTTAAATCACAATGCTTTATATTTTTTTAAATATTTGTATCATCAAATCAATGATTCGAAATCATTTTTGGCATTCAAGAATGCAAAAAATAAAAACAATAATGCCAGAAAAGCATTTAGCATAATTTTAAAATTTCATAATGCTTTTCTCTTCTCTATAACGCTAGATCTAGCATTAATAATGCCGTAATGGGAACACTGTTCATCAACCTTGTTGATTTCTATCCATTTGAGTCGGGTTTCCATATTTACATCAGCTCACTGCAAACTAAAGAGTCCGCCAAATAACTTTTTTTTTTTGAAAATGCATCATCAACATCGAGTGTAGCTTCGGCTGTGTGACACGTAGCGCCGTCCTGTTGAAACCAAATGTTGCTAATATCCTCCTCTTCAATTTTCGTTCAACATGGCCCGATAACGATCGCCATTGACTGTAACGGCCACTCCTTGCTCAGTTGAAGAAAAATGGCCCAATTATGCCTCTGGACCAAAATTCGCAACAGTGACTCGTTTTGGGTGTATCGGCTTTTCAATGTATGCGTGCGGGTTTTCTGTGCCCCAAATGCAACAATTTTGCTTGTTTACATACCCGCCAAGATCAAAATTAGCTTCATCTGAAAAGATGATTATTTTTGGCAAAATCGGCAAAATAATGTCGCAATATTTCCCAGCGTTGTTCAAGCGTATACACAACCATATTCGTTTAGCGGAAGGATTAAACTAATTACCTGTCAAATCAGACATGAGCTAAGTGTTACCATTCACGAAATAAGCACTAGTTGAAAAAGAAAAACGTTAGATGGCGGACCCTATATTTATATTAATTTTAAACATTATTATTATGCAAAATTTGTATTTACCTCACGAAAAGAAGTTTTCGGCTGGACATCTGACTGTGAACTGAGTTCATTACTTTACAAATTCTTTCTTCTGTCAGAGCGAACAAATAAGACCCTTTTTGAAAACAAATTATATATGTTTGTTCTCATTTGCAGAATATGTAGGTCCGTTTTGAAAACAAAATCATTTATAGTGAAAAATAGGTCTGTTTTGATTATTAAACAAAAAACAAATAGATAGGGTTGTTTTTATTCTAAACTCAAAATTCAAGTGCTTATAACTTTAAAAATAGATCCATTTAAAACAAAAAAAAGGATGCCATCTTGTAGCTCTCTTCGAAACGAAAATTTTGATATAGCACACTCCATATTTTCAAAAAGGTCGCGATAGGTCCGTTTTGATTCTAAGCGACACATTTCATTTAAATTCATATTTAAAAGTAATATTGCTTGAACACAAATTGTAATGTTAAAATTAAATATTTTGCATTCGGAGGTACTTAATACATTTACACCCATATTAGTTATTTTAGCTCACGTATTTAGGAAAACTACACCATGGAATAAGAATGTTCTGGACTCAAAAAAAGCAGCAAGCAATTGCCTTTATTTTGACAGTCCATCGCACTTACCATTACACTACGGGCTACTAAATATACTTACTGATTAAAACTTTTTTATTATTTTTTTTTTTCGAAAAAAATCATAACCTTAATACAAAAATATTTTGTTTATATTTTTTCTGAAAGGTCTGAAGGCGTCCTATAAGTGTAGCGTAGCGTGAACAAAACCGTAATATGGTGTATCCTTACCGCACGTGCAAGAGGGTACGTCAGTAAAGTTGACAGGGCAGCTTTCAGCAAGAGTAACGGGACGATCGCAGTATTTTGCTTTTCTTTTCCCCATTTTGCAGTGCACCAAATAGTGGGTGTAATCGAGTGACTTGCTAACTTCACTGTGAAGTAAGCAGGTCGCATGGTGTTACTCTAGAGCAAGAGATTTCAAGTAAGGCTCCAAATATGTAGTTTTTTTTTGCATTTCAAGAAATGCTAGGTCCAAATTTTGAAGTCCTAAATTAAAAAAAAAAAAATCCATACTACCCTGCTAACTTCACAGTGCAGTTAGCAGGTCACAAAGTGTATCTTGGGAACAAGGAAGCAAGCTATAGGAATTTGAAGTTAGGCTCCAAATATGTTGTTTTTTTTTTTGGGTTTCAAGAGTAGGCTAGGTCAACATTTTGAAGTCCTTATTTTTAAGAAATTAAAAAAAAAAATATTGACTTCAATATGAAATAAGCAAGTCAAGTTGTTTATCTCGTGAAGTTAGCAGGGCAGTATGAATTGATTTTCAAATGAATGAGTTCAAAACTTGGAATAAGCATTTCTTCTTGAAATGAAAAAAGGAAGTCCAAATTTGGAGCCTTATATTTTTTACACATATACATTTATTGATCAATTGTCTAATCTCCAGCTAGATAAATAACCCACACTTACTCAAGAAACAAGTCTAGCGAGTTTTCAAACCCTTCAGAAAATCAATTCAAATCAATTCCTTTTCAATGCTTTTCTTTTCACATTTAACCTTTCAAATCATTTAGTTTTCAATGCTTTTATCTTCACATTTAACCTTTGTCTTAGCAAGCTTGTATTTGTATGCACATGTTTTTATACAGTAGCAGTAGCATGTGGCACACAACCAATGTCCGATTAGTGACTTTTGCTATGAAGAATTTTTACCTCTGGGACAATTTTTGATCTCACTCAACTGCTTCACCTAAGGTTCCACTTGTGGGGTTCGTCGGGTTGAGCTCAGAAAACGCCGACAGGCCTCCCGATTTTTGATTGTTCTATGCCTGAGGCCAACTAAATGCAGGTGTCGTTGCATTTGTTTCATCCAGGAGTTTTTGCGCCCACCTTTCTTCCGCGATAGTGATGGAATGTCTTGTGCAATAGCCTTTTGAACTGGGTCTCATGGCATCTGCTTTGTACATGACAGTACCAGCTAAGTTGGTCATGCTGTCCTTGGGCTCAACAAATTAATTAATTTGAAGAATAATGGATAAATAAAAAACAATATGAAAAAGCGAGCAGGTAAGTTTTGTTTAATTTTGCCGCTCCCGACAAAGTGCCGCCCGAGTAATTTGACCCCTTGCCTGCAAGGTTATCCATTATTTACTTGACACTCTGTTACATGTGGATATATTTAATAAAATTGTATTGCAAGTTTTGTTTGCAACTTTTAGTCAAAATGCGTATCGGTCTTTTAACAACAGTTTGCCTCATCAGTTAGAGTCGGTTGTTGCCTTTCTTAGGCAAGAGATTTTAGTCTATGGCTACCGACACACATTTTTTATCATTTAGATAAAATAAAAAAAAATCGGCTCTAATTGTGTTCGTATGTCAATCCGTACAAAAATTCTTTCTCACCCATCAGGAGTACCAAATATTGAAAATCTCTTTTTTTACAGCAAATATCAAAAAACTACAAAATTCCTTCAGCCAGGGCCACCTTAAGGTCACCTATTAGCTGGCCGAGAGACGAGACTCAGCGAGAAAATTTTCAGTCTCAGTCTCTTATCGGCCTCGTAAAGTTGAGTCTCGTCTTGGTCTCAGACTCGCCTTTTTCGGGAGAAAATTTGAATTTGCAGTCTCGTCCCGCTCTCGTCTCCGAAAAATATACGATTTCCGGAAAAACTGTTGATTATTGAAACGAAATATTTTCGATACGTCAAAATATAATTTGTCCCCATATACAAATGTACATAGTTTGAATATGTGCAAAAGAAAATAAATATTAAACTGAAATTGGATTTTTTTAATTTATTAGACTCTCTGTAAATTTCAGTCCAATATGCAGTCTCGTCTCGTCTCGGATGCTTTAAATATTAGGCAGTCTCGTCTCGCATGACGAGACCGAGACTTTTCTTGACTCGTGGAGAACCCTTGTCCCCTAGCGGATTTGTTTTTTCAACGAATGTCAATCTATAGCCACTATATAGACTAATGAAACCAACTGAAATCAAAAAAAAAAAAAAAAAAAAATGGAGTGCTGGCCCTTGTTGCTGCGATAAACTATTGGAAGGTATACAATAGTTCAAAGGATTCTTTAGCTATCGTATTAATGAAAAAATTACTCTTGAAAACCTTGCTCCAGTAAGATGATATTCCCACATTGCTCTGCTTCAATCTCACCCCCTAAGATTGCTGAATCTTTATTCAAATCTTTCCCATTGATATAGATAGTCGGGCAAATTTCATTGCAATAGTGACACAGAGAAAAAAAAAATTAAATATTCATTTCAATCTCATTAAAAATCAAACACTACAAACCAAAAAAAAGTTAAGAATCTTGTCCTCTGACGGCATCAGTGCAGTGCAGGTTCTGTGAAATCTTTTGTTGCGATGCATTTCGATTATTTCTCATTTCAGCTCACTTTGTAATCAGCTGTCATCACTTGGATTGTCTTTCTGCTTTGCTGAAACGCAGAGAGGTTTTCCTCTTTTCTTTTTTTGTGGCAATTTTTCTCGAACTTAAGTTAAGTGCTGGCGTCTGAAGGAATTCAATTTTCTCGCCTTTTTATGGCCCCAACGCGCAACCCTGATGCATCGCGCTTCCATCACAACAACAAAAACAGCTAAACAAAAATAAAAACAACTTGGTGGAATAATTCATGACACCTCAAAGAATACTCCACCACGTCCGTCGTCGGCGTCGTCGTCGGTCGTTGTCCACAGTCCACCTATGGGCAGGGTCGACTGAACATCTCGAGTGGACTTCACCAGTGTTGTATGAATTTAATGAAAAATCGTTAACAATATTTTCCACTGCGAGTAGTCCGTTCATCGGTGCGGCGACGGAACAAAACCTCTGGAAGATGGGTCCAGAGGTGCACTCCTGCGGCTTACCGTGTGTGTACAGATTGAGACATCAATCTGACAGCAGCCTTTGGCTAAGGTCAATCATTTTCTTTGTTCATTTTGCTCGCATCGGAACAATTGCATTATGTATGTGAGTCTTTGTTGTTGTTTTAGTTATTGCTGCCGATCGATGCTCAAGAAACCAAAAATGATTCGTATAAATTTTGCGCTTTTCGCGATGATGATGATGATGGTGTCGATGTGGAGGAAAAATTGCTGAATCTATTATTGGGAGATCTTCTGGGACATACATTGCGAAATCGCTGGCATAAAAGCGCTCGCTGCGCCCCCTCTTCGAACTCAATTATGTGGCCACTCGCTGAAGTTTGTCGTTGTAATGTGTCAATTTCAATTGTGGATTCTGTTTAATTTTCAGTTAAACTTGTATAACTTGTCTTCCGATGACAGTTGCTTTAATGTCAACTATCAGCTAGCTGTAGGTATACCATCAGGCAGCATCAGGCAATGGCTGTGAACACCGAATCCATCCACTTTGTGCCACATAAATCCAACACAAGTTTCAGCAGACAAAGGTGTCTCTATTTTCTTTTCCCTCGGTGTGTGTCAGTCGACAATTTAGCGCAATAACACTTCAAGGTCCTCGAGGCATGAATTATCTTCATCTTTGGAAAATTCTAATCATAAAAGATTTTTTTGGGGATAATCATTTTTGATGGGACGATAAGACGCAACAGGGGGCAGCACACACTACAAGTTAGTGCAGCACCCCCCTACAGCATATTGGTATAATTTTTCAAGCAAACTAAATCACAATTCAAATAGAATTGCCGTCTTCGGCGGCATTTCAGGCGGTCGGCCAATAAAGAATAATACTGAATTGACTGACGTACTCTCTCTCTATTATTATATGGGGGAAACAATAATCCAGGCCTAAATTCATTTGGATATATTATCAACCCACACACAAAGAGCTGGCCGGGAGCAAAGACGTCCTGCTGAGAACGAGGATGGGTCTCTACATTGACGATATGTTCTATACACTCGCTCGCGGTACTAAAAAAAAAAAAAAACAAATGTATCGAAATGGACATGGACGCAATCACCACTCCATTAGGCGGAAATATAGCTTAATTGCTTCCCAAACACACTCCAGGAGGTTGGTTGATGTTTATACATTTTGATAGATACAAGTATTTATGCGGCTGGATATGGATGTGACCGTCTGCTGAGTGTATATTATATAAGCCATTGGAAAAATATGATAGTTGTTTTATTTATAACATCAGGCTTTATAGAGCTGGTAATTGCGGAAAAATTGACCAGCTTTTGGTGATCAAGTCAAATTTACGATTTTAATCAAAATTCTAACGATACCAAATAACTACAACTGTAATGGTAATTGTAATAAATAAACTAAATTTCTTTGGTATAATCCATTTAATAGTTTCTATGTCATATATAAAATGGCTTTTCCGGATGCGGAAAGAAAATGTATAAAGAAAACTTCTTTTGGAAATCCAAAACTTGAACAAAAATTTCGTATTTATAGCATTAGATATAATTTACCAGGGCTTTTCTCAAACCCCTCACGATGAGTTGAACAGTTTGATCGTCAGAAAAAAAGCAAAGGAATTAGAAGCAAATTATGGAACATAACGTCGTTCAAGTGGCTGCCTCAGTTGGCTTCGCAGAAGCGCATTCTGTCACTCCAATTTTCCAAGACCTTGTTGATGGTTTTGGGCTGTAGCTCACAGATTACTTGGATAATATTGGCCTTAAGTGCTTGGATCGTTTCCGGATTGTTGCCATAAAATCAGTCCTTCATGGTTCTTCACAAAAAAAGTCCAAAAAGGGTCAAATTGCAGCTTCGAGGCGGCCAATTGACGGCTGATAACGCGATTTGGGAATTTGGTGCGCAAAAGATCGATTGTGGCATAGGAAGTGTGACAAGGTGCGCCATCCTATACGAAACAGAGGTCATCCAAATTCATGTCTTTAATTTCAGTAAAAAAAAAAGGTCGGTGAACATGGCTCTGTAACTTCACCGTTGACCGAAACCTTTTTTAGCATCCTCATTTTTGAAGAAAAATGGTCCAATGATTCCACCACTCCATATTCATCACCAAATTGTCACTCTGTGGATGAATATTGGCTTCTCATCATTTAAGTGCGTTTTTTCTGATCCACAGATGCGCCAATTTTGTTCACTTTGCAGGCACGAGTTGGGTGCTTCATTTCAAAACGCACTTTCAAATAACCCATACTTTTTGGGGTACATAGCACTCACTTTGAAAATAAGTTTTCAATATTTCTCAACGTTGTTCAAGCGTAAATCGACTCATTTCGTTCCGCGGAGGCATAATACTGAGACTTCGAGCGGGAAACCAATAGATGGCGCACCCTTTACAGTCTGACAAAAGTAAAGGATTTTAGAAATAAAATGCTTTTGTTTAAGTTCTCAATACAAACTCCAGGGGCCCATTTTACGGAGCATTTACCAATCAAATCATATCTTCTTGGTAGAGTGACATAAAATTGATCACACGTGGCTCAGAGTAAATTTTTAATTTTGTTTAAAATTGTGAAATTTTAACCAATTCGGACCGTTTTTTTTTTTTATTTTAATTCAAAATTTACACTGTGATTCATCAGGGGCCAATCCCATGCTACAACAATCCACATTCGTTTAGTGTAACTTAACATAGAACTTCTGTAGTGCTACCGAATTTAGACACAAGGGTATAAACTATCAGTATTTTTAGAAGTGCGTGGATGGTTTGGTGGTCGAGGTTTTGAATGCGTTAACATCGTGTTCCCGAAATCCGTCCAGCACTATAAGAACATCCATTTCGAGAAGAGGCTACAAGCGATCAGGCCAAGACCAGAAACATTCAAGAATAACAACGAAATATTTGGAAAACATCCAACAATTCGTAAATCATCAGTCACTGCGACATGTATGCCACAGCCACATCAACATAAGACAAACTAGAATCGTTCGCCAACAAATTCGAGGGAAACTTCACACTAAGCCCACCAAACCCTACGATGCAAGCCCTGCAGCCAAATCCAGAAGGTTTAGTTTGTGGTAGATCAAACCTATCAAGTGACCCAACTGATAGAACACATATCTGCAATTTTTACTTAAAAATTTCGCACTCCTGCAGTTGCTAGAGGTCTGAAAGATCTCGATACACATAAATCCTTACTGTTTCGGATAGTATCATCTCATTGTTCTGCAGAAGTGTTCTTTAACACTGCCAAAACCACTGCGAAAGCTTTTTCATCTATTGTAATCTACAGTTTCATTTCTGATTGGGTGGAACACAAAACGTATCTTCTTCACCATCTAATAACCGCCCCATTGCACCTACGTCCATTCTTTCCAAAGTCATGGAAACGCTGATCAATTTTCAGCTGGTATCGATGAATCTCTTCTTTGATTAGAAATTAACTTTCGGCCAGTTTCAAGTTGTATTGGACGGTTTTAAGTCTGAAATCCACAAAGTAAATGCTAGTGTGGCACAAGGCTCCGTTTTGTCTCGGACTCTCTTCCTTATATTGATAAATGGTCTTCTGCCTGAAACTTCTAATCCATTGAACTGTTTCACTGACGACCAGTACCCTAAGCTTCTTATATTCGTTTAAGATTCACATCCATTTCCTTCGGGTGAGGAACTTGAACGGCAGTGTATGATTAGTTCGTTACGACAGCATTGTCCAGTTGGGAATAACTAAGAACTTAAAGATTCATAAACCGATAAGCTTTCAATCCTCGGTATGTGTGTCACAGGCTACCTAAGTGGTCTGCTAAGTGCTTAGGTTTTCTCCGGCGAAACAAGAAATTGATCTCCCATTCGCATCTGGCTGTAATTTATGAAGCAAACCTCGAGTACAATTTTCATATTTAGGCAAGTGCTCCAATAGCTCTCTTGAGGCTATTGGATAGGATTCAAAGCAGAGCTATGAAAGTGATAAGCGATAGAAATATCACGTAAACATCTCTTGAACACCACCACAGCCCGAAATGTTTTGTGTCTTTCATTATCTTAACCGTATCAGTTTACCCTCGAGTCCACTTCCCGACGTAATTTTTTAGACGTATACCACCAGATCGTTGAATGCACCCGGCAGTTTGATATTCAAAAGTTAAAAACCAATTAACATGAGTATCTCCTCTTAAATCATTCAAGTTTTTCATAACGATTGCACTGACCTTAATCATATTAAGAATACCAAAACCCCTTTAGTGCACGCTTAAACAAACTTAAAAACAATGGCAACACTTATAATATTATTCTATATGTCTAGATTTTTTGAAGGCAGAAATCCATTCTTCAATTTAAATCAACTTATTTTAGTAAATAGTTTCTGAAAAATAAGATTTCAAACTTTAAATATTGAAAAAAGACAGATTTAATTTGGATTTTAATACTCAATGCTCTCTTAAACTATTTATACTCTGTCCAATTTATATTTTCAGTACATGGAAGATGAGGTATTTGCCTTTCTTTCTTACTCTTATGGATTTCAATAAGCTATCTCTATTTCTATAAAGCTATTTCATCTTCCATGGTTGCCGTATTGAGTATTATAAATTGGCATATTTCTCTCTTCTCTCTATTTCAAATGTCGATATGGTTACTAACTGTTAATTTAGATTTCATGAACAGAAACATGTAGGAACATATGTAGATCGTAAACTAAATCTATAGGACTTTTACTTTTCAAAATATTAAAAATAAAAAACAAAGGAACCAACTTTTAACTAATGCAAGTTTTTTTTAAATAAAGTCCTTAAATCTATAAATTACAGAAACGTCAATTTAGCCTAGTGCTTTCTTCACTTATAATTTTGCGCCATTGAATTTTTATACTATGCAAAGTTCTTGAGAAAGACTTTTCTTTAGAAAACTAAAGAATTTAATATCGGCTTAAGAACACATTCTTGACGAATGACATACTTAAGGCCAGTATTTCTTAGATCGGAATTTCCTATTTTATGGAAGCATGGAAGTCTTTCAGAAAGTACCTAATCACAACAAAAACATACATTTTAAAAAATAGGCGAAGTTCTTCTACATATATACAAAAACTTTTGCGTAACCAGTCAGCCGTAAAAAGTAATGAGATCTAAAAGCATGCCAAGTTCTAAGTTTTTTAATTTTAAATATCAAATATTTTAAGTAGAGTAATACAGAACAACCTCAAAATTACCAGAGCAATCTGTTATTTAAAGATAACTGCCTTAAATTGAGTTAATTTACTTGTCAAGTTTTCATTTTAAAATTGTTTTATTTGGTAATAAAAGAAAACTTGCCAAGTGAACCAACTCAATTTAAGTAAGTAATCATTAAATAACAGTAATTTTGGTAATTTTGAGGTTCCTCTTTATTACTCTTCTTAAAATATTTAATATTTAACATTAATAAACTTAGAACTTGGCGTACTTTTAGATCTCACTACTTGTTACGGCTGATGGTTACGCAAAGGTTTTTGTTCATCATCATTTATGTATGTTTTTGGTGTGATTTCACTTCTTTTTGCAAAGATTTGTATTGACCATATGATCTACCAGTCCTACCAAATTTTATCATTCTGACACAATCCGAAGTTCTCTTTATAATTAATGTAAATTCTGTGAAAATAGCCGGGTACCACACCCCTGATGTTCAAAAGGGTAGTTATGTGCATTCAAGAGGACACAAGCGTCCACAGGTTTTTATCAAAATCCACCTCTGTCTACCAACTCCTACTCTCACCTCCACGTGGTGAACATCGGGTGTCTAGTACCTCAGCTGGAGACGGGGTTTAAATCCCCGTGGAAAGCTGTTGGGGACAGCCAACGAGAGAGGGGGGGAGGAGTGTTCCCACTAAGGCACTTCTCCTTTCATCGAGGCGGCAGCGGACGAATTCTCTAGATGGAATCAACGGTGGCGTCTACAGTTCCAGTAAGGTTGAACTACTTAGTGAACACCTTATATGGGCTACTACGACATATTTGTAGCTCAGGCCTATAAGGAGCGGTTTATCCGGCTCCCTACCCTTGGAGTTATACGAAGGGTCTGGTCCTCCGGGTCGGGGGTTGTGCGTCGGGGTAACTTCCCTACCACGTAAAAAAAAGTTGTTCCGAAACAACAACAAGCCTCGGATATGGATGATTTTAAAGTTGACGACCCCAGCAAACGAAACAAGGACAATGAATTTCGGATCTGCACGTGGAACGTCCTGTCCTTATACAGAACACGTGCAGCCGAACAATTAGTGGAGAACCTGGACAGGCTAAAGGCTGACGTAACAGCCATCCAGGAAGTGCGATGGGATGGAGAGGGCGTACGGAGACTGAAAACCTGTGACATCTACTACGGCGGGTGCTTGAAGGAACAGGGTCAGCGGCTCTTGGGTTGTGGTTTTGTGATAAGGGGAAGACTTAGGCAAGAAGTCTTGGGCTTCCGAAGTGTAAGCGAGCGCCTGGTCACAATCCGCATCAAAGGCAAATTTAAGAACATTTCGCTGATTTGTGTTCACGCCCCCCATGAAAGGAGAGAAGACTCAACCAAAGAAGCATTCTACGATCTCTTGGAGACAACGTATGATATGTGCCCGAAGTACGACGTGAAGATCATTCTTGGTGACTTCAACGCAAGATTCGGAAAGGAGGGCATCTTTGGTTCGATAGTCGGAGGACACAGCCTACACGACGAAACTTCCGGCAACGGACACAGGCTGGCAGACTTTGCGGCGGGGCGAAATGTCATCATCTCAAGCACCTACTTCCCACACCTCAATATACACAAGGGGACCTGGCGGTCGCGTGATCAAGTAACCGTCAACCAAATCGACCACGTTGCGATAGACGCGAGACATGCTTCCAGTATCTTGGACGTCCGAACGTTCCGAGGGGCCAACATTGACTCGGATCACTACCTGGTGGTAGCTAGACTACGTATGCGGATATCCATGACGCAACAACGCAGAGCAGATGCTGTGAAAAGATTCGATGTCGAGAAGCTTAAATCGCAAGAGACTGCCAGAACTTTTGCAGACCACGTAACTCTTAATCTCTCAGGAGGTCCGCTACCAGCATCAAGTGCAGAGGACCAGTGGGAACACTGTCAACAAGCTATTAGAAGTGCCGCCTCTGATGTGCTGGGTTTCACTAGGCGAATACAACGAAACCCCTGGTTCGATGAGGAGTGCCGGCTAGCGCATGCAGCTAAGGACGAGGCCTACCAGGCAATGCTGCAGACTCGAACAAGAGCTGCTGAGAGAGTGGCCCGGGAGCTCTACGGGCTGAAACGAAAAGAGGAACGCCGACTTCTCAGGAGGAAAAAGAGAGAGCACGAGAAGCGGGCGGTAGAGTCTATTGAGGGTTGTAGCGGTAGGGGAGATGTTCGAAAATTTTATCAGAGGGTGAAGCGATCCACCCAAGGATTCAAGGCTAGAACGGAAGCCTGCCGAGATGAGAGTGGGAATATGGTAGTAGACACACAGTCAGTGCTGAGGATCTGGAAAGAACACTTCTCTAGACTGCTTAATGGCGAAGACAGCCAAGATGCCGCTAATAGGCAGAACGCTCCATTCAACTTGGACGATGATGGCCAAGAGTTCCGTCCACCCGACCTAACCGAAGTTCGGCTGGCGATATCCAAACTTAAGTCGTACAAGGCTGCAGGTGCGGATGGCTTACAAGCCGAACTATTTAAATCAGCGGGAGATGAATTGGCTAGGAGCATACACCAGCTCATCTGCAAAATTTGGTCGGAGGAAAGTATGCCCGATGAATGGAACCTCGGTATAGTGTGCCCCATCCATAAAAAGGGAGATGTTCTGAAATGTACCAACTACAGAGGAATTAGTCTCCTAAACGTCGCTTATAAAATCTTGTCGGCCATCCTGTGTGACCGCTTAAAACCTTTTGTCAACGATCTGATCGGCCCTTATCAGTGCGGTTTTAGGCCAGGCAAGTCAACCGTCGATCAAATGTTCACACTCCGACAGATTTTAGAAAAATCCCGGGAATTCCAGATCGATACACACCACCTTTTTATCGATTTTAAAGTCGCGTATGATAGCGTGAAAAGGGACGAATTATACAGAGCCATGTCGAGTCTCGGCATCCCTGCCAAACTCGTCCGCTTGTGCAGGATGACGATGGAGAAATCTCGCTGCTCCGTCAAAATTGGTAAGAACACCACCGATTCCTTTGATGTTGAGAAAGGATTGAGGCAAGGCGACGCGTTATCATGCAACCTATTCAACATCGTTCTTGAAGCCATTGTACGCAACGCACATGTCAACACCAGCGGTACAATCTATCAAAAGTCCGTTCAATTGCTTGCATATGCGGATGACATAGACATTGTCGGCAGAACGAAGCGAGCTGTGGCAGGGGCATTTGCGAGCATTGAATCGGAGGCGGCTAGAATGGGATTGGCGGTTAATGAGGACAAGACGAAGTATATGCTGTCATCGAGAGAGGAATCTCAACATCGTCGACTCGGGCAAAATATCACGATGGACAGATATAACTTCGAAGTTGTCAAGGACTTTGTCTACCTGGGCTCCACTATTACATCGCAGAATGACATCAGTGCAGAGATCAAGCGAAGAATTACTCTTGCCAACCGCTGTTTCTTCGGTCTAAGAAGGCATTTAAGTAGTAAGGCATTTCAGTGAACCAAGGAGACTTTATACAATACCCTAATCATCCCGGTCCTGCTTTATGGGTCAGAAGCATGGACACTGAAAGATTCGGATAAAAATCTGCTAGGGTGCTTTGAGAGGAAGATTCTTCGTGTGATTTTCGGTCCGGTGTGTATCGAAGGAGTATGGAGGACAAGATTCAACGAGGAGCTATACGGGCTATACAGCGACGTTGACCTGGTCAAAAAGCTGAAAATACAGCGGCTGAGATGGCTGGGGCACGTGGAGCGTATGGACAGCAACGCACCTGCCCGACAAGTCTTCGAATCCAACCCCGATGGGGTACGCAGCAGAGGAAGAACCCGTAACAGGTGGCGCAATCAAGTGAATGACGACATCAAAGCACTCGGTGTGCGCAACTGGAAGCGGCTAGCTAGGGACAGAGCTGGCTGGAGGGGCTTGTTAGTTGAGGCCGAAGCCCATCCTGGGCTGTGAGCGCCATCAAAAGTAAAAGTAAAGTAAGTACACCCCTGAATGGAAAATCTTAAATTTTCCTTTGTACGCACTACAAGGCCTATCGTTGTCCGACATTTCATGGTTCTCCTATGTTGGGAAGTGCTCCATAATTTTGATGATCTGTTAGTGAGTGAGTGAGTCAGTAAGTCAGTCAGTTACGGTTTTTGCTATTTTTGCAGTCTTATATTTCGGCAACCACTAATTCTAATGAATTAAAATTTGGTGAGTTGCTCAAACCTGGTGAGCTTATAGCAAATGCTGCGAGTTTTTGACTTTATTGGTACTGAAGTTAGAGGGGGGTCGAAAATGGCCTAGTGTTGCTCTAAAAACGGTGTAGTGCCAAAACTTCTCTGGGCACTACCGTGTCCCTTGATATAAATTATTTTAAGAAAAACATCTACATACATTAAATGCGTCGTATCGGAATCTCAAGGGGAAATTTTGTTTCATCCGGAATATTTAATTCCCATGGAATAAATTCTTCCCGAACAAAAATTTCTGTGAAATGAAAATTAAAGTCTCCTTAAAAATACCCGATAAAGAAACAAATCCGAGAATAACATTCCAGTATCATTCACCTTTCCAATTTTCAAAGAAGGGAAACATTTAAAAACAAATATTTTTCACAATAGCCCACATAAGCCTAGTACTCAGTTCAAGTGAAAATGAAATTTCTATATAAAAGTGACATTTATCTCACAACGATGAAATTCATAACGAGATCTGAGTACCCAAAATGTGAGAGCGAAATATGAACCGGTTCAAAATTAATTTAATTTCGTAATTTTAATTTCCTAACGTACGCCCAGTAGGTAAAAATAATTGAAGTGTGGAAAAGTGTGACATTTGTCAATAAATTAAAATAAAAGTTGTAATAATTGAATAAAAAATCCTAAAGAATTATTTTAGATCTTAATGATCGTTTATTTTTGAATATTAAGTGTTACCGACAAGCCAAAAATCAAACTATGGATTTTAAATAGTCTTCTCAAGCATTTCAAGATTCTGTTAAGCTGTCTGACAAATCAAATAATTTTTTTCATTCAAAGTAAGTATACGTACTAAAAATTTTCAAACTGAGGACTGAAATTTCACGTGAATAATTAATTATGGTTTCACAATGCTTATCCACGTTAATTTCAAACCGCTTTTATTTTTCATTTCACCCAGAGGTGAGTACTAAGCTATAGACAAAAAACTAAAATCTTATTTGACATGCTCTTCAGACTTGGAATTTTTTTTATAAAAAAATATTTATGGTCTATTATAATAGGTCCGAGCCTTTACTTTGTGCGCAGAAAATCACAAACTGTCAGATCTTGGAGAGCAACGTTGATATATTCTCAAAAATATCATAACTGTGCCAAAGTACGGGAACGCAAATTCAACCAAATTCCGTATTACCTAATGTGTTGGACAAGTAAGGCACGATGTTTGGCTTTCATTCTTTTGCTCTCAAATTGACATTTTGCTGTGCTGTGATTTTCAGTCCGAAAAATATTCTGAGTACGGGCACGGCTTTGGACTGAAAATCACACAAATACTCAGAAAATCACAGAAATTTAAAGTAAAGGAACGGACCTAATAATGTTGTACAGTGTTTTTTTTTTCTTATCTGCAAAAGGTTGGCAACATTGTATTTCGTGAATAAATTTATTATTGTTTTTTTTTTTTAATTCGTTATCAGTGTTACCTACTAATTAAAAAAAATGATTGCTCTTGTGTTGTTTTAAAAATCGCTTTTGTTTCTAACTAATTTTATAGAAATATTATTCTGTATAAATGTTAATAAGTTCAACACTCAACTTATCAGTTAAATTATAACTCAATTAATTTAATTACTAATCGGAGGATTAATTCAAGAAAAATTTGTTCTATCTATTCTGGGCTGACAATAATAAACAATTCTCATGAATTATACCAACAAAAAGAATAATAAAATAATGTGCAATAGTGATAAGGAATTTAACACAAATATAATATAAATTTAGGTGTAATGGCATCGTTTGCAAATAATAAAATTCTTCGAAATATTAATTAATAAAATAATTCTTGTTTTGTTTTTTATTGTTTGGTGATTGCGTGGAATGTATACGAATTAGGTGCAAATAATTTATTGGGATTTCTTGACCTTGTTTTCTTTTTTTTTTCAATTTACTTAAGAAGGCTATTATAGGTTATCATCACTTAATGTGTATCTTAATATTAGAAGTTCAGAATAATAACCTCAGAAAATCTTGGCAACCATATTCCAGTTCGCTAGGTGAAGATCTATGTTCAAAACAGTGGCTTGTTCTTTGAGTGCAAAATTTGCCACTTATACAGAGGTTTTGTTATCAGAACGGAATTGTTTTGCATATGCAATTTCTCATGAACAATGAGATTGATGAAAAATTTTAAGTAAACAAAATTATTTTAGCTATTACTCACATTTTGACGGAGTAAAATTGTGTATGTCTGATTTTTCAGAAATTTCCAACTTATTGCGTTCATTGTTGCTAGGTACCTTGAAGCTTTGTCTTCTCTAAACCTTTAATCAAGTGAACACATCATATTATCTAGGTTATAAGAACAAAAAAAACCTCACGAATGTTTGAACACATTTTGTTTTTCAAATCGAGCAATCAAATATTTGTGCAAATTTAAAGCAAATTCAAAACTAATTGATTAATACTCTTCAAATAATTTCTAACAAAACAGAATTGTTTTTCCGCAATGTAGCGATGACGCTATGTGTTGTGCAATTATCACCTTAAAAATATGTATTTAGAAATACATATACACTTGAATAAATAATAAATATTATTGGATACCTACAAAAAAATCGATTTATTTTATACTTATTGGGGCGTAGTCAATTTTAAATTGTTGCTAAGTAGGTAAACAGACTCAAGTTTAATTGAATTTTCTGAGATCAAATTTATTTTGATTCTTTTGATTTGAACAATATGTAGCTAGGTACAAGAGAAAAATATAAATTAGAAAACCTTAGATTGTAGAAAGTCGCTATGATTTTAAAAAATAAATTAATAATTAGGTGTACTACATAGTTATAATTTTGTCTTAAAAGTTCGAAAGATTCAATTATTAAATTGTAATGCCGAATCTAATCAGGCCATTAAAATTGTTTGTTCACCATCAATTTAAGAAAAAATATTCAACACTTAATTTGTTCTAGCTACTATCAAAAAAAGAAAACAAGACCTGAAATGAAAACTTATCTGTTCAAGTTATATTGATTAAAAACAATTGTTTGTCCATCACCCTTAGAAAAAAAAAATACCGTACATCTTTCTTAAAGCAACTTTCCAAATCATGTTTTACGTCCAAACGGCCGGTGGAAGTTCTTTGGAGGCATACGAAGTTATACTCAAAGGTGAAGAGACGAAAATGTTCAAAATTTCCGAACTTTATCTTTTTGTCAATTTTAAATAATAAGAACAACCGAAATAGTACCAGGAAACGTATGTACATGGTCCGTCGGAACTATGTATAAATAACGTTAGATATGTAGGTACACAAAATATTTAAAATGACTTTTTGTTGGAATTAAACGTCGCATGATGTTGACTACAAAAACAAGTGCTTATACTGATTCGGCATTGTGAATTAAGAGGAATGTTCGTTCTAGTTGAATTAAAATTATTAAATAGACTTTTCTAAAAGAAGAATATGGAAAAATGTATGGTCGAAAAACTTATGAGTCGATAAAAACAAAACATAATGTAGGCTAATTAAAAGTAGTTTGAACCACCCCTACATTTTTTTTTATTCGATAGAGAGTTGATCGTTTTGCCACCATCTTGGATTTGACTTTATTTTAGTTTTTACTAAACATTTAGGTTCATATTAATCCTACAAACAAATTTCCAATTTTCATCCTCCGAACATTTTTCGTTATTGTTAATATTTAAAAAGTTAGAGGCCAACAAAAAAAATTAAGTATATTCCTAAAATTAGGCCAACATTTTGACAAAAATTTAAAAACTTTATATGACGAGTTTGTTGGGCTCAAAATTTCAAAAAAAATTTCCATACAATTTTTCTCTGTTTGTGTTTCAATAAATAAAAAAATAATGAATATTTTTCTATTAAAAAAATGTTTTATACCAGAACTCATTTTTTTTTTTTAATCAGAGATCTTGGCTCTTTGGATCTTTGTTTTTAAAATTTTAATTTTAGTTCGTCGCTTTTCTTACGCAAAATTGCTTTTTTAATATTGTACCCAGCAATTAATTTTTCCCCCGTACCAATTATTGAAAATTTATTCAAGGCTCCATCCATACGCAAATTAATTTCTCAAGTACCTTTATCATTTTGTTTTGGAGTCTGTTATATTTTACTGCACAATTAAGACACAGTTAAAAGAAGCAAAGCGAAAATCTAGCTATAACGAGCCCAAATCAAGATAAGTTCTGGTATACAACATTTTGTTTAATAGAAAATAATTCATAACTTTAATATTTATTGAAATTCAGAAAAAAGTTGTATCACAAAAGGGAAAGTTTTTAAAGTTTTTGATTAGAAATGGCCTAAATTTAGGAAAATACTTAATTTTTTTTTTGTTGGCCTGTAACTTTTTAAATATTAACATAAACGAAAAATGTTCTGAAGATAAAAAAATAAGAAATTTAATTCTACGCATTTTATGGCTTACAATTTTGTTTTTGTAGGACTAATATGAACCAGGATATTTAGTAAAAACTTAAATAAAGTAAAATCCCAAGATTGCGGAAAAACGGTAAATGTTGAGAATGCGAAAACTGAGATTCATCGTCTTCGATCAAATTTCTATCGATAAAAAAATTGTGGTGGTACAAACTGCTAGTTTCCCATATAAAATTTTATAATTGCCCTTGACTAAAGAGTATTTATTTTAGATAACAAATATCGAATTTCTTTCTTAAAAAGTTATCCCAGCTATGACTTTTGACTGGCTATGACATTTTCTTAACTTATTGAAAAAAAAGTGACAAATCTGCCAATTAGGGCTGGCCACAAGACGAGAAAAGAGACTGCCTTTTAAGCAACAGAGACGAGACCAAGACGAGACTGTATATTTGGACCGAAATTTACAGAAAATCTAAAATAAAATAAAATAAATTAAAAAATCCAATTTCAGTTAAATACTTATTTTCTTCTGCACATATTCAAACTATAATCGAAAATATATTGTTTCAATAATCAACAGGTTGTCCGGAAATCGTATTTTTCGGAGACGAGACCGAGATGAGACTTAATTATTCGATACCGGCACGAGACCGAGACGAGACTGAAAATTTTCGATTTTAACGAGACCGAGACGAGACTTACAAAAGTCTCGCAGAGTCTCGTCTTGTGGCCAGCCCTACTGCCAATTGTGGTTGATACATGTTATTAAATAGGTCCGCCAGAATTCAATTAAAGCTGCAGGCGTTAGATGTTGCTAGTTTGTCAGTCAATAATTGAAACCATCTCATTTTCCTCTTCGTTACTGGAAGACTCCGAAATGAGAAATTTCTAGAATTTACGAGTTTAAGAATCTTTCAGTGAGAGTCTTGGTATAAATGTGTTTTCATAATTATATAATTCGAAAATTTTTGTTGACAACAGTAGGTACATTCGGTCACCCACCTTGAGGGTTCCAAAGCATTTAAACTCCTTTTGTGGGTACTCTATCGTGCTGCTCAAACAGATCATTTGCACTAAGGGTATGCTCACTTACCAGGCGTGCACTGGGAACTCATGTTAACAGTTTTCTTATATAAGAGTTCCTTTATTATTTTGAAGAGACTGGAGACATGCGAATTTAAAATATTTAATCATTTTTCGCATACTATTTCCTAGCCCTTAACAAGAACACGCGTGATAGAATTATTGTTGAGGTCGGAATCAAACATTCAGCTTGAGCTTCAAAGAAATAAAATCTCAATGAAAAGAATTGAATTAAAAAGTTATATTGAATTATTATATTCAACCACTCCACACTCCACAGAAGTAATTTTATTTTCTAAATTACTTCATCTTCCTTAGCGAATTACATATAAATTGCTCATTTCGATCACATACACTCCCTGTCACTTGTTTGAGGCCACTATTTTCATAAAAGTTTCTTCTCGATAAATACCTGTAAGCACTATTTTTTGCAATAAAAAGGATAAAGTTAAAGAGTTAACTTGCTAAATCCATAGAAATTTCCCAAATTATGTGAAAGGACTGCAAAAAATAGATATACAAAGTTGCGTCACTTGATTAAGGCCATTCCAAAAATTGATTGGCAAAAGTTATATCGCTGCTGTTTTTCAAACAAAAGTTTAAAATATTTAAGAAAGGATAGAAAACTACACAGAGAAAAAAACAACGTAAAATCAAAGGAAAAAACTTTGATTCTAATATTTTTCGGAACGATTTGGCGCCAACGCCGAAAATTCTTAAATCAAAGTGGAGCGACTTTATTTCAAAGTGATTCCATACTTAATAACGAACTAGATTTTAATACGTTTACATGTTGATTTAAAGTGGAATCATAGGTAAATCAAATTCATCGATCTTTTAAAACAACATTTATCTACTTCGAATCAACGTAAATTGAACTTCGCTCAATAAGGTATTGATTCAAAATGGCTACCCACGCCACGCTTCTTTGTTTAAATTTATGTAAGACAAAGACAAATGTATATACATGATCGAAGCATTTCATTTTTGTGGTGAATCATTTATTTGTAACGACTTAAGTGTATTGTTTGATGCTATGAGTATTTCATAGTAATAAATATAGGAAAAGAAATTAAATATTGTTTTTCGATAATATGAAAGTGAATTTTGAGTGCGCGTTTAATTTGTTCACAAATGTAAGGGAGCTACTTCGAAAAATAACAACGCGCTCCCGAAATTCTTTATATTAAGCTTACAAATACAAACAAATTGAGGTTTACTTAACTATGCAACACTTTGAAACTACGTTGATGGCACTTTGAATGTCATAAAAGTGAATCGCAAAGTAAAATGTGGATTTCAATGTAAAAATGAATACGTTTCACTTTGAAACAAGGTTGAGCGCACTATAAATGTGGATCTCAATTTAAAAATGATAACGTTTCACTTTGCAACAACGTTGAACGAAATGTAAATGTACAAAAGTTGATTTCGATGTATAAATAAATACGTTTTACTTTGAAACTAGGTTGAAACTCTTAAAATTACGTCGCATATTCAAATTAACCTTGTTTCAACGTAAAAATGAAAATGCCCCAATTCATTTAAAAAACTTTAGATCAAATACGCTCGTATTTAACTTTAGAAAGCATTTTTTCCCTCAGTGTATATTTATATTAAATTTCAAATTAAAATGGGCTCTGGAAACACGTCGACAGTAGCAGAAAGAGGATCAATAGATGCTTTAAAGGAACTGGGATTCTTAGGCTGAGAAATAGCTAGGATACCGAACAGAAGTAAGACCATTGTTAACAACTTTCTAGCAGACACTGAAAACTATGGAACAAAAAACGAAAATGACGCACAGCTCAAACAACAACAATCGGAGAAAAGCGACTCATTCCGCGGCTGGCTTCAAATTCCACAATATCAGCGCCTAAAATAAGATCAAAAAGTGGGGTATCTGCCAGTATTTCGACGGTCTTAAGGATAATTAAAACCAGTGGTAACATCAAGAGTATGAAAATCAAAAAGAAACAGGTTCTACGGCAGCTACACAAGGAACTACGGATGAATTTCGCCAGGGAGCATGTTGCCTGTATCAACGCATGGATAAAGGTCGTCTTTTCAGATGAAAAAAAAGTTTAATCTTGACGGACCCTATGGTTCCAACTTTTATTTTCACGATTAAAGAAAAGAAGAACTTATTTTGTCAAAACACCGCAATCATACATCACATGTTATGGTATGGGGAGCTATCATCTGTTATGGAAAATTGAATTGGAATTTATAACTAAAACAATGAACGGAAATAGTATAACAAATGCCTGCTGTAACGGGCGTTTCCAAAGCTTAAGAATACCTTGGATATTCATACTTCCAGTTCCAGGGTAGCTAGAAGCTGGATTCAGTCGGAAAACGTTGGACTTTTATCATGGCCACCCTATTCACCGCACTCAAACATCATCGAAAACGTTTGGTCCTGGCTATATCGAAAAGTTTGTGATGCTGGTAGACAGTTTGGAGATAAGGATGTCTTTGCCGAACCAAACTGCAATGCCTGAAGCCAGATTTCACTTGATTATTCCAAAAAACTGTGTGATTTAATTCCAAGCCATCTAATAGAGCTAATTTCAAAAAATGGCGGGCATACTCATTATTAAATAACGAAAACTATAAAACATTAATGTATAAAACAAAAAAAAGTAAACATTTTTATAGTTTTGTTCTTTTTTTATAAGATTTTTCAAGTGGCCTCAATCAAGTGACGCAATTTTGTATACCCATTTTTGCAGTCCATTCTTATAATTTGTGAAATTCCTATGGAATTTCCAAGTTAACCCATTAAATTTATACTTTTTTTATTGAAAAATATATTTTCCTACTCATAGGTATCGAAAATTTCCAGGAAAAATATTTCTTACAGGTATTTATCGAGAAAAAACTTTTGTGAAAATAGTGGCTTCAAACAAGAGACAGGGAGTGTACATTTAAAATGTACTGTACATGTACATATCATCAAGCAAACCTACAAAATCATCAAAGACGTCATCGATTTCGAAAAACCATTGTTTCATGTTTCCTGGATAGAAATGTAAAAGCTGGTTTAGTTCAAAATGCTTCGTCTGCCACCACACACACACAAATATTCTAAATATATGCCTATATATATTTATTTAATAAATTTATTAATTCTTCACTACTTCAATCAATAATATTTGTATTAAACTTTTTATGAAAATATCCATATAAATAAAACTATAGAAGCTTTTCCAATTTTTGTTTTCAGATTTCCTCTTACTAGATCAAAATTAAGTAGTAGCCCGTAGCGTAATGGTTAGTGCGTTCGACTTTCACGCTGGAGGTCTGGGTTCGCTTTCCAGCCTCATCCACCTAAAAACTAAAAAGTTTTTTTTCGGAGCTACTGCCTCTTGCGAGGAATTGACAAATCCTCCAAGAGTATCACTTGTCACGAATAAGTGCTTCTCGTCTAGCCGTTCGGATTCGGCATAAAATTGTCCCTTCCCTTCCTGTCGACAGGCGCACACAGGAATGGTTGCGAGTTGTTAGTCACTAGGCCCTGGTTCTTCACGAGCCGTTGTGCCACCCAATTTATTTATTTTATTTAGATCAGAAATAATGACGGCGCAGTAGCGGATCCAGGGGGGTGGCTATAGGGGCTAAAGCCCCCCCCCCCCCAGCCGAATCATAAAATAATTAGAATGACGTGCAAACTTGTCGACATATTTTTTAGCATGAATAAAAAGCAGAATTGGACCACGGCTTATTTCTTAGAGCAGCTTTGTCTTATGTCCTAAAGTGTCAGTTCGAACAAAATAGTTTCTCGTGGATTTGGCTAATTCAGCTGAGCCGATTTTCCACAAAATTGCTTATATAAATTTTGTCCATAGCATTTACCGTTAAAAAGTTATAGCAGTTCAAAGAATCATTCGGGTCGTAAAATTAATTAATTTTAATTTTTGGTACAAAAATCGGCCATGAAGGTGTAGTTTTTTTTTTAAGTAACTCAAAAACGGTTTGGTTTAGAAAAAAAAATTTGTTGCACAAACTTGTAGCTGAGGTAATTTTCCACAGATATGATTATTGTTATCTTGTCCGTAGCACTTACCGTTAAAAACTTACTTTTGATCAAAGAATCGTAAGTATTGCACGCGAATTTTTTAATTTTAATTTTTGGGTCCGAAATATTTTTAACCAATTAGAAAAGTTTTTTGAAGACCAACTGCGGACATTTTTTTTAACGTACGAGCTGGCTCCTTATCCGTTGTCACTTTTTGACGAGGTTGGAATGCGAAAAAATAAAAAATCTGCCCTTTATGAATTATTAGAGCCAGTTGAAGAAGGTATCGATTATAAAAAGGTAACATCTATCATCGATGTAGGGTTTTTACTGCATCGTGTAATATGGAATTGAGAGAACTCATTTAACGCAATTTTTGATAGCTACACTTATTATACAAAAACATTTTGGAAAACATGTCATCATTGTGTTTGATGGCTATAAAGATCAGCGAAACAATATAAAAGCTTGCGAGCAGCGTTGTTGGTGTGTTTCAGCTCCTTCATTAGCAGATATTTTGTTTGATACATCAATGACGGCGTCAACTTCCCAACAACAATTTCTCGCTAATGCAAATAACAAAAGTCGACTCATTGCTATGCTTTCTGAAAAGATTAAGGCTGCTAACATCCTAGTCAGGCAAGCCAAAAATGATGCTGACGTTTTGATTATCGAAACGGCCATAGATTGTGCTGAGATACGCAAGAGTATTGTTGTAGGATAGGATGTTGACTTAATAGCAATAAAAAAGATTAACTTTCAAAAACAAGGTAAAGCTAAAATTGAATCTAAATTATATTGTACTCAGGGTTTATCCACTTACCCAAAATGTTAATCAAGCCCACATCTTATTTTTGCATGCATTTACTGGTTGTGATTCAACTTCTGCTCTTTACAACAAAGGCAAATTAAAATTCTTTAAGCTTTTCGAAAAGAGTGACGATCTCTTAAAATATGCCGAATATTATTATATTATTTTCCAGAGGCAATTACCCTCCCAATTTTATTTATTAAAACGGTAAACGTCTACTTCTAGCATTTTACAAAGGACCTGGAAAAGAAGATCGTATCAATGCACTAAGTTATTTCACATTTGTCCGATTGACCAGGCTCAACAAGGCTGTACAATTATCTTCCCTATTTACTATCATGTTCAAATTTGGCTGGGAAGAGATAGTACTAATCCTGAAAGCTGGGGATGGGTATTGAGAAATAATTTTTTGGAGCCTTATACCACTGTGCTCCAACCAGCACCTGATGAACTTCTTACAACAAATTGTTTGTAATTGTAGTAAAGGTTGCGGTTCTAATTGTAGTTATCGACAAGCTGAGTTAAAATGTTCAATAGTTTGTGGGCAATGTCATGGACAGACATGTACAAACTCAGTTAAAATTGATCCGTATGAAGAGGACATTAATGATGAGTCATTTCTTACCACGCCATAACAAAGAAGAAGAACGTGCAAAAAAGGGATAATTTCGCGATACTTGCGATTGTTTGAACTGCTATAACTTTTTAACGGTAAATGTAACGGGAAAATGCGTACAAGTATTTTTGTGGGAAATTTTCTCAGCTACAAGATTGTAATGTAAATTTTTTTCTAAACCAAACCGTTTTCAAGTAATTTAAAAAAAAAAACATTTTCATGACCTTTGACCCCTTGCAACTGAGGAAGCGGTCCTCGGATCGATGAGGAACTTTCTCAGTCTATAAAGAGTACTAATACCAATGTTCATACCAAATTTTAGCCTCTTACTAATTTTTTCCTTGTAAAAAGCTAATTTTCCTAGACTATTTGTAGATATTGAAAATATTTTAAAGCGTGACAGGAGCGGATATAAAGGCACACAAAAAAACGGATATCATTACAGGGAAAGTGGAAATATCAAAATTCGTTGTCTTTTAACTACACATGTATCTCCATCACAAAAAAATACTTGAACCTTAAAGGTTAGACCGCATTCGCCGGAACTGCACTGCATCGAAACTGCACTTCACACGAATTCGTATGAATTTTAATGAAGTTCAGTTGCCGCTTAGTGCGATATAGCTCCTAAAATTTCATAAAAAATAATGTTTTGCCGCGTTGTCGTGAAGTGTAGTTCGGCTGAAGTTGGTACGGTCTTGCATTAAACCTAAACTGATTTCTATTATTTGTTGTAAATAATAAAATGTGTCTTAGGGCAAGCTAGTTTTATTACTTAAAGTCTCAAACTGGATCTCCAAACTCCAAGCCCCCCCACAGCCAAATCCTAGATCCGCTACTGTACCAGCGTTAAAATAGTGTAATTTTTTGTTCTAGCTGAATCTCAGTCTTGTGTTTTATCTATTGCCTTTTACCAAATTAAAGGCTCAACAGATGAAAAGTACCTATATAGGTATATATGCATTAAGCCACATAACATGTGAATATCTTAGCTAGAGTTGACAGTAAATTATCATTTGGAATTTATATCAACATATCCCTTAACCTTCAACAATGCCGTCGGCAAAACCATTCTTCCAACATATTTATTTGATTCAAAAATAAAACGATTTCTTTTAATTTTTCTTTAAAAATGAATGTTTTATAATTTTTTTTTCTCAAGAATTTCCATTTTTTTTATTTTTTGTTTGTTTTAAATATAGTTTAATATAATATATACAATTAGTTTTAATTTTTTTTTCACGATTACAATAATACAATAATAAATCTTATAACATTTACGTTTTATCTCTCCGAATACGTCTATAATATATAATATATATATTGATGTATGTATTTACATAAATTTATTAATTAAACTTTTCGCGCTTAAGTCAATGCTAAGTACAAAAAATTATTTTTTTTTTTATTTTATCTTTGAAATTGTTTTTTTTTTAATTTTTTTTTTTATTAAAGTATAACCAAAATATTAATACGAAATAAATAGTGAACATATTTTCTTTTTTTGAATAATTTTTCTTTTGTTTTTTATAATTTTTCTTTACTAAATTTATTATGTACAAACAAATTAAATACAATCGATATTTTATACATTATTGCTGATGGATGATTAAGATTTCTTAATTGTTTTGAATTTTTGGGTTTACCTATTGTTTTTTGAATTTAATTTATTTTTAATACAACCACATGGTGATAATAATACAAACTATATTTTGAATTTTGTTGCCTCTAAGAACCAATCAATATTTACAATTTTATATTTAAGTTTTTTTTGTATTGCAGTTTGTCTTTTTTATAATTTTTACTAGTTTTTGACTTTAATTGCTTTTGTTTACAGCTATCGAGGAGGAAATAAGATTTTTTTTTATTTAATAATACTACATACAATCTTCTTTGAATTTATTTTTGTTTTCTAATTAATCATTATTTATAATTTTTGTTTTTATTCGATTTTATTATTTAACTGGACATTTGTGTGTAACTTAAGATTATTTTTTTCTTTATTTTAATCTTTTCTATTTACAAAATGCTCTAGCATCACAGCAATTTTGGGGTTGAGGGGTAATTTTGGATGATGATGATGTTGATGATAATTATTATTATTATTTTGTATGGTCTATCCTAAATGCATCAAATTTGGATGAAAGTAACCCATATAAAGTTGAGCTCCAGGTGCACCACGTCCCAATGCGGCCATTTTGATTTTCTCAATTTCAGCTTCTTGGAGGCGTTTCGCCTTGGCACGTCGATTTTGAAACCAGATTTTCACCTGTGTTTCGGTCAGCCTTAATGATGAGGAGAATTCAGCACGTTCAGCAATGCTCAAATATTGTTTTTCACGGAATTTCTTTTCCAGTGATAGTAATTGTTGTGTTGTGAATGGCGTCCGGGGTTTGCGATTTGGTTTGTGCTTGCGCAGATTGCATTTGATTCTTGGTGGTTCGTTGTTTTCTGGAAAGAAAATAAAAAAAAATACATTAGTATATGGGTTTTATTAAATTGGTTTGGAAGAGAGAAATAATTAAAATAGTAAAAGTGCTTCTGAGTGTGTGAGGGAATGCTTGACATACGATCCACAAGGTTTTTCAAATGTTAAGGAACCTTAATCTTAAAAATTTATATTTTTTGTTTATGACTGTTAAGACACTCATCTTCTTTTTTAATTTTAAATGCGTAACATCTGCAAAATTCAATTTCTTAAACATTTTCCACTCTTAAGACATGTTCACCAAAAATTTAATAATTAAAAAAAAAACATCGCTTTTGAATACAAAACGAGAAAAAATAATTGTCGGAACTGACAAATCTTAAAGTAACTCTTAATTAGTAATTTAAAAGGTCAAGAAGAAAGGAAATAATTTGTTAGATACGATCAACATAAGCCTCTAAGAACAAATTGCATTTTTTCAGCTCAAGTGGGTTTGTGTTTTTATCGAGAGCATCGCATTTTTATAATGGCTTTCAAACATCACTGTTCTATGAACGTGATTCAGCTTTTTAATCCCAAATCAAAACAAAAAGAAGTGATTTTTGCTGAGGAACGATATTTTTTTTTTTCATTTTCTCAATTCGATCCACAAGACTTAATGGTGTTTCTTGATTGCAAATGAAATTCCTTTTTCAATTTAATAACATGTAAGATACTTTATCAACAGATATTTTTGAATTTTTTACAAATAATTACTTAAAAAATGCTTAAATATTAAATGCTTAAAAAATTTCTCAATACAATCCACAAGCGCTAAAAATGTCATCTTACGGTGAAAATATTTCTTTTTTTTTAACTTGAACTACAGAAAATATATTTCTGCACCATATTATGTTTATCAAAATTGCGTTAGAAAATTGCTCACAGTTTACTGGAAAAGAGGTAAAATGTATGCATTTTTGTACAGCTTAGATATTATTTGCCTCAAAATCTCATTTCAAAGAAGATTTTTTGTTCGAAACACACTTAATAAAAGGGAGTTATACAAAATCAATAAACTATGCAAATAAAATTTGCACACCTACGATCCACAAGAAAGACGCGGTACCTTGAAGTTGTTTAAGACATATTAAACGTCATATTTCTACTAAATAATATATAATAAACAAAATATTGAAAAAGTAAAGCATATTTACTAACTTAAGAGCTCTTAATAGCTTAAGCAACATAGCTACACCCTTCTTGAAAGTCGTGCAGTATTTGATATCAAATTCCATATATAAATCAACGAATCAAATGCATTCAAAATGTAATCTTAAACCTAAAGACAGATGTAAAACCTCCCTAATAGCCTCATTATAAACACTTAATGTAAATATTTCCCCTAAATCCCATCAACAAGAATTGAAGTGGTGCATTCCAAATATTTTGTTGTTTGTTGTTTTTTTTTTTCATAAATCTTCCAAAATATCTTTTCTCCGTCGGCAAATATACTACGAGCTATATTGTATAGAACTCCTTAAAAATTATTTATACTCGAGAGAGAAAAACACATCACTTTTCAACTTCATGAATTAAATGCCACAAATCGTGAATTAAAATTTATGTTGACTTTCCGCCTTTTCTTTCCTTCGAATGACATTATTATTTTTTGAACCGAATAAAGAGCGACACAAGGAAAATCAGCCAGCAGGCACAGACACCATCATCAGTTTTCTTGTGTGTGTCCCTTTTATTTTGGATGAAAATTCAAAAAAAAAAAATGTAGATACTTATTCGAAATACATTCCACTATTAATAGGGTCGTTCGTTTAATGATGCCCTAACCAAATGTGATCTTGTGTTGTGTGTGTATATTTATACAAAATATACGAAAACACTCCATGCGGTGGCATGGACTATTAACTCGACTAAATGAAGTGAAAAGTGTTAATTGAACGCGAAGCACCATAAATTAATGCACCGAATTTCCAAATGACATCCAAACAGACATCTGATGTATCTGTACAATACACATAGGTAGGTATACTCAATACCAAGAAACAATCAGAAAAAGATTTAAATTTTTAGACATATAATTACGCCAAATGACTGACAGTATACAAGGTATATTGCATTCAATATACGATCCACAAAATGCAACATCAATACAAAAACATGGTAGCAAATCAATCAACACCTTTTTTCTTGCAATACTGATTTGTTATTCACTCTCGCAAAATTGGCACATCACACACAAAAATTTGTTTGAGATACAAATCTTTTTTATAGATATACAACTACGAGTAAATATAGATGGGTGATTAGCTATAAAGAAAAACAACAGTTCAGACTCTCAGACATAGCAGAGAAACCACAAAGTGACAAAGAATTAAACCATTTCCCAACAATAATTATCTAAGTGGCCAATAAATTCGCTGTCTAAACTATTTGTCAGACATTAAAGAAAAAGGCATAGAGCGAGCGCCGCGCAGTTCGCAAATCTTTCTTTTTTCTCAAATAAAAAAACAAAAAAAAAAAAAATGAAAAACAAAACACGCAAAAAATAAATAGCTTTATCCAAAAGATACATGCGAGTGTAGTAGCGCTAGCAACTACACCAAAAAAAAACTCTTAGTCTGTGATTAAACAACCGACTCGCACACTCCTTGACGAACATTGCACTGATATATCTCAGCAAAAATGTTTCTAGCTATTTCGAGATGTAAAATGTAATTTAAGGGATTTTGTTCTTTTGTTCAGAAATTTTTCGCATTTATCGTGCCGTGCCGCGTCCGTCGTGCAAATGAAAAGCTACATGATAACCATGTCACATGCGGTGGTATTTTAAGTGATTTTTAAATAGGGTCAGACGAGATCATGCACATTCAAACATTTTTTTCATTTAATTTTCCCTTATAGCTCTACTCACTCTGAATAAACAAAGTGCGACGATTGATTTATATTAAAAACAACAAAAAATAAAAACAAAGTAAAAAGTATCTACGGAGTGAAATTTAATTTTAAACTTGACGTAGTGTTGAGAAAATTTAATTAAATGCATCATTGCATGTATTTTTAAATATATTCATGTCAAAGATGCATTTTCTTCAACTCAATCAACTTACGAAAAAAAAAACATTATTTTAAAGAACAATCACAATTTTCTTGGTAAAATATTGCATTTGCCGGATTATTAACCCAAACAATTAATGTGCCATCAAATTGACATTTTTTTTGTTTGTATACTTCTTTCTCTGTTTCGAATGAGAGTGATCCCAGGGAAATATTTACTCAAGATATACAAGATCATCTCTCTATAGACTTATCCCATCATCAGGGTGGATTTAAGTTAAGGCCAAACAAGAAAAAATAAAGAATACAAAAATTTAAACAAATTAGCATACGAAATTCATTCATAAAGCGAAATGAAAATGTTCGACATGGTATTATGAGGCTGCTGTAAAATGCAGATTGCCATGATTTCTTGGAATTGTTTTTTTTTTCTCAACCAAACAAAAATTGAACTCAATCTTTTTTCTCTCTCCAAATTATCACTGGGACTTCAACTGGGTGTCTGCGGTACCAGACAAAAAAATATATATCTTTTTGGGCTCATTTTTGTAAACATGGCTCTGAAAAGTTACGTTTTTTTTGTTGTCGAAATTAAATTTTATTTTTATTTAAAACAATTTAAAATAACAACCGGTTTTTTTTTTTTTTTTTTTTGTTTAAAGTCTTTTTTTAATATACGGTTTTGAATTTCGTTGTGGGTTATTCAGTCAAAAACGAAAAGAAAATAATAAACGAAGAAAAAACAATAAAATTGGATGACATTTTTTTGGGGTTTCGATGCCACACGTTTTATTTTTTTTTTTTTGTCATCAGTTTGATCCTAAAGTTGACTTAAACGACACCATGTTAATAGTTTGAAGATTGAAGATAATGACGATAAGGTCGTTTGTAATCGATCCTGGGGTCTGATGGGAATTGCAGATAAGTTAAGATATATACCTGCCAGTATACTTTTATCTAAATAAGGAAGGTGTTGGTTGATATGGGTTAAATTAGCCTATTTATGTGACACTTCACATTCAAAACTTCCGATGCAAAAATCGATGAATTCAAATTGCTAATAAAGTTTTTCTTTAATGTCATATCAAGTTTGTTTAAGTATAAAAAATATCATCTGTTATTTGAAAAACTGTTGTCTTGAAAAACTTTCGCTTTGGTTTTAAATTGAATAAGAAAACAAGATAATTTGTGTTAAGATCTATGGGGAAATTTAAATTTTTATCACAAAATCATTGATATAAATCTTTTGAAGAAAAATAAAAGATTTTGTGAATATCAGATTTTATTACTTTTTTTTTTTAAATCACAACAAAATGCAAATTGTTGATTTGTACGTTTGTACCAATTATATGTGGAACGTATTGAAGAGAAAATGTTACATTTCACGCGTATATTGTTTGGTTGATAATTGTTTATGTATATTTAGTGTAAAATTAAAGCATCAGAACATTTTGTTGAAAGCTTGAATTAGGAAAGGTGAGAAGACCGCTAGCACATTGAGGAAAATTCAAATTCAAATTCGCTGTTAGTTTGATTAAACATCATTAGGCATTTGATGATATATAATATTTATTGCCCTCTTAACGCCATTGAGGTGAAACAAAATATTCAAAGACTATTAAATCTAAATTAAAGACTTTAAAACAATCTACAGAACAATTTTGTATATAGAAACAACTTAGAATCCAAATAGCTAGGGATGTGCAAGAATCATTAATGTACAGGCTATACCTAGGCAACGTTTTGAGTAGATGTTTCATATTTTTTTTTTTTCTTAACTAAAATAAATATAAAATTGATGGTACACCTCTAGTGATATGAAAAATTCAACCACCCCTTCTACAATCTTCTCAGGGTCAAATTTAATTATTTTTAGTAGGGTAGGGCGGCTTTGTTGTTATTTTTTGATATCATTGTTCCACTTTTAAGGCCATGGTCCAACTAACCCCTCCTACTGGTCCAACTTACCCCTCTAGTGGGTCAAGTTGGACCAGTTGGACTTGATGCTCTTGAGGCTATATAATTCTTCTGCTGTTTTAAATTTTCAATTTTTTTAAATTGCATTTAGAAGCCAAAAGTCCATTCTTTCAATTGATCTCAGTTTCATATTTGTATTATGAGCGGTTTGGTATTTATAACACTTCCAGTAAAAAGTGGTCCAACTATCCTCGCCCTACCCTTCTAGATTGCAAAGAAAATAACCAAATCTGAATATAAACATTTTATGAATGACAATGAATTACCTTTGTTTCAAGTTAGAAGCTGTGGAATGTAAATTTAAAATTTCTTAAATACGATTTTTTAAAGAACATTTCATTATCTTTCGAAATTTATACATTCCTACTATATTTTTAGAAGCGAAATTGACCTAAGTTTGTGGTAAAAAGGAAACATTTAATGTGGACGTGAAAGGCTGATATGTGCCTACACCGAAATCTTGAAAAATTAGTCATTATCTAAGCTTTAATCAGTTAAACTGCTGAATTCCAAGTCTTTAAGTCCAATGGGTGAGATCACGGTTGCGGGGTATAAGGACTGTCTCAATCTTCAATTTCAGCTTTTCAGGGAAGGTGTAATAGAGAAAAATTAGACCTTATAGTTGGCGTACATAACTACGTTGACAAAGTCACTTACGTAATACTTATAATGCGAAACTGAAGGAAACTAGTTTAGAACCAAGCTGACTGAACACGACATTTGGGAAAATCCCAACTCCAATACAGACAGTACCTTAGCTATGTAAATAAGTATTTCCTAAAGAAAATATAAAGCAAAATTTTCATATTTCTCTGTAGAATTGATGTGGAACGTATGTATTTAATATCCATAATATTTAATTTTATAATATTTTATAATATTTGTTTTTGTTTTCACTTTCCAATTTTTCAACATCTTAACGAAAACTACAAGTAGAATAGATGAAGTTAAATCTTGATATAGAGATTTTAGTATAGTCAATGTGGAACGTATTTTATTATTTTTGAATTGACACGAGTTTCTGGTAAGTACCTACATTATTTCATAGCATGTTATTAGAACGTTGACTGGCACTGACCTACCGATACATAAAAAGAAAAAAATAAACTGCAGTATTTCGCTTGAATTAGTTAGTGTCGAACGTAGTCGATTTTTTTAAATATTATTTAATCCTAATAATTTTAAAGATTAGGTATTGTTTCTGACAGTTTTTCTTTTAATATACTATTGTATAATAAGAGAATCTGGATCTATTAATAGCAGGGGCAAAGAAACCAAGTGATAATGGATAATACATGTGGAATGTTATTTTATAAAAATTAATTTACCGTTGTTTTGTGTCTGTAAGAAGAAGGTACATTGGACAAGGAACATCGAACATCTAATTGATGGCTTTTAAATGTTTCCAATACAAAAAAGGCACATAAATCAACTTTTCCAAGCAAAATGATTGTGGAACGTATTGATAAAAATCAATTTGTTTATTCTACTGGCTAAATTATTTTATTTCTTAAAATTGATGGTCCATTGCAATCTACTTCCGACGGCATAAGATACCACCACGTATTCTCGATGACAAGTTTAAATGACCATAAACACAAAAACCCATCCTCCACACCATTTCCATCGTATACATTCCCACCTGTCAACTTATCTTGCCAATTTAAAAACAACAACAAAAAAACTCTTTCAATGTGACGTCCAATTGACATTTGGTTTTCGATTTTTCATCACTCCAAATCCGAAAAAAGAAATCCTTTTTTCGAATCACACCATTTAAACTCGGTCCTAACATGTGGTATCCCATACATATACCATCACTCTGTTTTATTGTAAGATGAGATACTTTTATCCATTTTCGTACTGTGTTGTGCGAACATTTTGTTGATATATTTTTGTTTCTTCTTAGTCTTACTTAGTGTGTGTTGTGGTTTTAAATGCAGTTTAGTGACTATATCTTGCTTTTGTCTACATTATACGAGTACACAAGGTGAATTCGTGTTTTAGTAATTTTTATTGCAAAATTAATTGATCATTTGTTACTAATTGCTTGGTATAGGTTTCGCATTTTACCATAATTGTCTTTTACGTCGGGTTAGCATTGCGCATATATGAGGTACACATTTTTATTTTTGTCTATTACTGCCCAACAGGGGATCACTCGCTGTGCCAAAAAGATAAACAAGCGTATAAGGTTGGACTATAGGCGACGACGACGATCAACGATCATCGATCGACAAACGACTATGACGACGACAATCTGAAGACCTGACTTGGTAAATTCAAGTTCTACTTTAACAGGCCTTTAAATACCATGTCCTTTTATTTTGTTTTGTTATTTTCTTTAATTTATCAAACTGCTCGTGTTGATTTCATTGATTTAACGAATTCCCTCGATCGTTGTTGGAAATTAAATGCGAAATGGAGAGTGGTTTTTGTATTTGTTTTTCTTATTTTAGTTTCATTTTATAGTTGAATCTCGAATCTTCAACTTCTTTACCCCCCATGAACCAGCAATTAGTCTGAGCACGTACATTTTGTATATCTCGTCTCTGTGGCAGTTACCTCAATATATACCTATTATATACCTGAAGGCATGTAGCACCATCGATTAGTAATTATTCGCTTTGCTATCTACAACTATGGTTCGCACATTTTTAATACACAACTCTGGATTCTCGCTCGATGCTCGATGGGGGTATTTCACAATAAAAAGAGTTTTCATTTTGTATAGAAATTTTAATTAGAGCCAAATTTGTCACTTATGGCAACAATCACAGCTGGACTTGGACTCTGTTTGTGAGTGTGTTTTAGTTTTATTTTGTTTAAGTTTAACTCGATTTCAAGTCGTCACTTAAATTAAGTCTCTATCTATGTTGTTGATGGTGTTCTCGCGAATGTTGTTGGTTGGTTTTTGTGTTATGTGTGGATTCCAGTTTTGTTTTTATTGCACATCGTTTAATTAATTGAGTTATGTTACCAGATCAAAGTATCTACATATATGTACCTTTTTAGTCAAACAAGAAAATGATATAAAAAGAGCAAAAGAAATGAAAATGAAATCCAAAGGCCCTGGACATATCGAACAGTATAAACACAATTTGCCATTCTGCAGTTTTTCGTAGCAATCTTGACTGTATTGTATGAAGAAAATAGGCATTTTGAAAGGTCTATAAACTAAGAATATTATTTCTTTTAAAATGTTTGAAAAAAAAAATAAGTGTGGAACGTAATTTTGGACAAAAATCACTGTTTTACGGTTTTAAAAGCCTAATCCTCGAATTCATAAAGCCCTTTTAAAACTTTAACAGGCTTTTAAGTCTTAAAGTGTCATTTATTGTGTACAAAATACGTCATTTAAAAATTTAAAAGCCACTTAAATGTTTATGAAATTGGCCATAAGAGTATTATTTATTGCTAGAATTTTCATGAAGAGGTTGTCCTTAAAGCAAACAATAAAACTTGGAATTCGTTTTGTTACAAAACTGTGAAGTTAAAATGTTCAAAACAAGAAACAAATTAGTGTGTAACGTATGCATTTCAAAAAGGGATAAAATAAAATATTTATTTTAAAGAGAAAAAATGTGTGGAACGTATTTGTAAAATTTATAATTTTGTTCTTAGATTTTCAGTGCATGTTTTGCTTTTATATAGAAATAAAAATTAAATACCTATGATGAAGAATTTGTATAGAATTCGTGTGTGGAATGTATTCATTGACAGAATAATGTTTTATTATTATTTTGTGCATATTAATTGCTCCTATCCTTCAGAAATAATAAATCAGTGAATGTGAGAACTGTGGAATGTTGTGAGGAGCGTTTTAATGGGTGCAAAATTCCAATGAGAACTGTAGAACGTATCGTGGATCGTCTATAAATGGTTTTTGCTTGATAAAAATTCTTACAATTGTGTTTTTTTTTAATGAAATTCCGTCAAAATCAAATGATAAAATACATTTCTTTTGCCCTCTTAATTCTATTACTCACTCACCTTTCGTGAAGTAAAAATTGAATGGATTCCACATTATTCTAATGGTCATATTATAAATTTTGTAGTACGGAAAAAAGTAAAAAAGCGTCAGCAGTGTAGAAAAATGTTTTCTTTGAAAAAAGAAAAGTTTTGGTTTCAAATATAAGTTGTGGAATGTAAAAAAAAATCAGGCCGACGATTTTGTACGAATACTTCATTTGCACTCGAACTGCCTACTAGGCTTTAAAGCAAACTAGTTAACTAAGATATCACTTACATAGTCAGTATGTCTAACCAAAGTTAAGAAATATTCAGAATGTTTTATTAGTTTCAAAAGATGAAAATATATAAAATACATACGCACTTAAAAATTTCTCAGGCAGCCATTCAAAACCAAGAAGTCATCAAATCTTGTTGCGAAATTCTCCAGCCATTAATCTCTGCACTCTTCATCTCAATTCTTGTATATATAACTAGCCAGAGGGAAAACAGTAGAACAAAAATCATCTAATTTGTGGAACATAATTAAATTTGGCACATTTAACGATTCCCACAGTGCGGATCAACCACTCCTCAATTTATGCGAAAACGACGCTATGCGATGCGGTTGGCAATCCATATCTACACATTTATTCTCACATTTCAATAATTTGTATTATTTGATTTCTATGTAGATACTAATTAAATACAACTCCCCGGATATATCTATACAAATTCCACAATATATAAACTGAATTTGATTATCATCATCATCATCCTCCACCACTTTCAATCTTGACTTGAACCTCCATGTACGGGAGTGTAGAGTTGAGCAGATAATAAAATGAATAAACTTAATTGATATATCAAAAGATATGGAAGTCACAATAAAATTCGAGTGACATATGGATTTCAAATTAGCATCTTATATTTTCACCCGTTTTCATGTTTAAGTTTTATAAGAGTCATATATTAAATTGTTGTGGGACGATATAAAAATGTACGCGCAAAGAAGATTGTATACACATCAGAAGACAGAATTCAGGTATAGATATAATAAAGTAAAAGATACAAACAACCAATTGGTTAACAAGAATGTCAAGATAAATTACAATTTAAATGTTCGATATAAATGCGTGTATACTATGGACTCGTTTAAGGAGCACCTTTTGGCTTTTATAGATGAGGATGAAAAAATCAAGAACAGACTCATCTCATATTATTATCTATCTAGACGACTCTAGTAGCTAGTTAAAGTAAACAAAGAAAAAAAAAGTATCTTTTTCTTGAGACAAAAACCGGTAGTTAATGAACTACTATAAGAAGGCATCTTCAGCCAGAAGCCTCCCTTGTCACATCTGTGTTTCTGTTTCTGTTTCTGTTTGTGTTTATTTTGTTGTTGTTGTTGTTCTGTTGTTGTTCCACGCAACCAAATGTCACATCCAAATTAAACTTCACTATAATATAAAATTAAATCGGTAATCTAATAAATTTGAAAACTCACAATATAAAGAAAATGTATAAGAGGAGGAAATAATAACAAAAGGATTAACGAACTACAAGGATTGAGGAGTGGAATGTATGTATATCTGGCGCGCCAGATAAAAATATTAAGGGATATGCGCTTCTGTTTATATTAATTTCGAGTTGAAATATATTTTCCTGTATGCGATTTGTAATTTAAGATAAGATTTTTTTTTTGTTTTGTGAACGAAAAGAAAAACAATTCAATAAATTTATTTAACAAAAAAGGTGTATAATATTATTTTCTACTCTATAATAAGGAAGGGGTTTTTGAATGCTGGATGGTTTATACATGTGTGGATCTTAATCGCACGCATCAGGGTAATAAAAACGTTTTACTTAATTAATTTTAATTGGTATCTTTTGTTAGTGATTTTTTTGTTGTCGTCTTATAGTTGTAATCATCATGACAAAGAAAACAGGAGTCTAAAGTCATCAACACTTCACTATCACTACCTATTGCACCATGGGAATGATGTGATTTGATGTTTTATTGTAGATATAGGTAATCGATATGATGATAATTAGCATGGATGGATATAAAAACATGACACTGGGCATTCACTTCAGATTTTATTGGTTTTAAATTTTATACAGAGTCTTGGAGTTTTCTTTATGATTCTTTATGACTAAAAAGTTATACTATGGAACACTGTGTCATTTAAAATTTCTAATGTGAAATTTTGAGCTTAAGATCCACAGCCCGTAAAATAAGTGCAATCCTTTCCCCACGACCTATTTAACTTTGTTATTTTGTTGCCACAAATATCATACAAAAAATGTTTAAAACAGCATCTTTTCTACGATAATAATTGTAGAATGTGCGAGCTAAAGCTAAGTACTATCTATGATTGAATGAAAAAAGAATGCATTCCACAACATATATTATATAATGGGTATACATTTTTCAGTTCCGTATTTTCTATAAAACTTTCATGAAATGTGAAAAAGTCTTAGATTGAGCAACTAAAACGCGTTGGGTTTACCTTGCAGCTGTGGAATGTATGTTCAAAAATTTCACGTCATGACGTATGTTTACCAACATTTTATTTTCACGCGAAATAGGTTTTAACTATCGAGATTAACAAAAGACTACAATTTGACAAATTGAAAAATTTGGAACGTATTTATTTTAAAGTAGGAATGTGCCAAGTCATCTCTGTTGAAATGAAATATAACCGTAGTCCAATATCTTCTAACGGATATATTTCAATATATTTAGTATTGCATGACTAATGCATTATAGAGAAATTTAACAACTATTAATCCATTTGTTTAGATCTCTGTGGAATCTAAAGATACAAATTTATTACAATGAGGAAATTGTATTAATATTCAATTTTTACCCGAATTGTGTACAACAAAAATTATAAATAATTAAATAAACAATAACTTATGAATTTTTAAAATGTGGAACGTATTCGTTAACTCACCTATTTTTATAGTAACTCACAATCTTTTATTGCCAAATGCAGCATGGGAAAAGGCTTTTGCAGTTGAAAGAAATTTTACTTTTTTACAATCAATGAATTTTGGTTTCAAATAGAAGCTGTGGATTGTAAAATTACAAATTTCAAGCCAATGATTTTGTATTAATATTTAATTTTCACTCCAACTGTGTTCTAGTCCTTATTATAAAAATTGACTAAGACTTTACATAATGAAATTGATAATAAATTCTAAAAGTTAATAAATGTGGAACGTATTCATTTTAAATGAAGAAAATATGCCTTAAGATATGCATTTTTCTTACGAAATGAATATAATTCAACTCTTGGGTATTTTATTAAGGTTTTTTGAATTTAAAAACATCGGAACTGCATTGTTTTCAACCAAACTCTCTAAATAATAAAGAAATTTAATTAAAATTATTCTCAAAAACCTGATCATTTATTTCCTAGCAGCATTTTTTATATATGCATTCCCATTTATGATTTCACTTTTATTTCCAATCAAATATTTTATTTATGCGCATAATATTTCTAAATTTGATTTTATTTCCTTAGAAGGTTACACAAAATTTGTTAACTACAGGTATTCACACTCATCATCACAGCCCACACACCCTAATCAATGAAAAAATTATTTCAGATGCATTAGGAATTTTTGTGTTTCTTTTGTTATAAATATAGAAATTATGATATATGAGTTCTCATTGATCAAAAATGTTAAGCATTTTGTTGCCTTGGTATTTTTTTTTTTTTTTTCAAATAAATACGCAGGTGTTGGGTTTTTTTTTTTCGTTGTCAAACATTCTTATAGAAGAGAAGACAAAAAAAAATATTATTATTCAAGATGCTTTTCTCGAATACTAAATACATGCGCTACCACAGCTTTGTAAACAAAAATTAACAAAATAATTTTTTTACGTTGGTTAGTTAGGTAGACAACAACAACAATAACTGCAAACAACTTAAAGGTGTAAGCAGAACAAAATTAAAAATAAAACCTATTTTCCACATCAGTGATTTTTAGAATTACCTAGCTATTAATCAATTATTTCAGAAAAAGAAGGTCATATTGTAGATATAAAATTTATAAATTAAATATTAACATGCGAACAAGTGTTTGATATTGACAAAAAAATAAATCGATTCCAAATAACTGTTGACTCGCACGTCGCACCTGAGTTGATTTTGTTTTTTCCACAAATTCAGTTCGTTTAAAGCCTAGAGTAGGTACACAACATCATTTCGAGTGAAAAATAAATATTCGGAGAAAAGTCATTGGCATGAAATATTTTTTAAATTTATAATTCAGAAGGTTCTATTTTTGAAATAAAATAAATTGAATGATACAACTATTGTCAATATTTTCAATGCAACTTCAGTTCTTTTATATCCTGCGATATCAAAAATTATGTTGAGTCTTTGTGTATAAGATATGAAGGAATATCATTAACCATCTTTTCCTTACGTGTTCTTTTTGATTTGACGTACCTACCAAAAAAATTGGAATGTATTGTATATATGATTTAAAAGAACTTGTGGAACGTATTTTTATTTTATTTTTTTGTTTTTATTTTTGGTATGACATTTCACGGGCAAATTCCATTTAACCAAATCAAACATCATACAAATTTGTTAAAAATCAATTAAGCTGTCATTTACAAATTAAACATGCCCTTCTAATGGATAAATAGAAGGGTTCATAATAGGCATGCTCTCAACAAAGTAAATTATTAAAAAAATTAAGTTGTGACAAGATGTTGATTGTCAAGTTAAACCGCAGAGAGAATTAATTAGTACCTCAATAATAAATAGAATAATAAACAGGAACTGACAATTACACTCAGATGTCATGTAAAAACAACGGACATCATACAGAGACAGATTGTGCTTCACAGACAAATTTATTTTATTACATCATAATTTATTTGAAAAAATAACGGAATATATTTGCATTTACAAATCAAATGAGGTTTAATCTAACTTAGGAAAAATGTATATAAAACTGTGCACAGCTCTTCCCAGACAACTAGCATCATGATACATGGTTCCTGACTTTTTTGGACTTCACTTAAGTCAATTTTTCCTCAAAATCACTTTATTTCATTAAAACTTAGAACCAATCAATTAACAAATTGAAAAATAATTATTATTCCCATTCAAATTTATTCACAAAATAAACATATAACTTTTTTTCTAGTACACAAAAATAAAACTTACGATCCACACGCTAATGCTTGCACTAAACAATGTCAATTCTTCAAAATTCAAACTGTGACAACTTGTTGACTATTTAGATAAAGCTAAGAAATATTAATTAGTATCTGAATAAATTCACAACAAGGACAGATCGAACTAAACAAAGAACACTATATATTTGTTTTCTTTTATATTTAAATGCAAAATTTGGATTAAAATAAAATCTTATTAATTGGTTATCAATGGAATTCAATTTCGAATTAGGTCTGTCTTGACAAGTAAAAAATTAGCCAAAAAGCCAATGTATAAACAAAAAGTCACACACACCTACAATATGTATAGGTATATTCAAACAAAACAGGTAGAGTTTGAATTTTTGTTAAAAACAAAACAAAAACTGAAAAAAGAAATGATATGGTAATTTAATGCAAATAAATTACTGCTGTTGAACATTAATCATTCGCTTGAACAAATAAATGAACAAATGTGTGGAATAAAAATAAAAAAAAAAATAAAGAATAAGAAAAACCCCGCAAAATAAGGTGCGAATGTATCAAAAACAAAACATCTAACAGAGATAAGCCACGATAATGATATTATAGGCAATATAAGCACCTCTAACGATGGTGGTGATATATATACTATCGTGTGCGTTCCACAAACCTTAAACGAGCCCATTAGTTGGTCGGTCGCCGGTTTAAAAATAGCGTGCAAAATGCATATTATGAGGTTAATAGTAACAATATTGCATGCTTTAACTTTTAACTGCCATCGACACACCTTAAAATTTTTCGCAAAACCGCAACTAAAAAAAAATCAACACTAGAAAAGAAAACACACATAAAACAATATTCGTAATTAATTTCTCTTTTTTATATAAGTAATTTCAAATATTGTACTTCAACTCGCTATATATGCCACCCGTCGTATAGCGACTCAAAAGGTTCGTGTCTATCTAGTGTGTATTGGTGCATACCCTACTTGAGAGAGGTTAACAAATTAGCGATTAGAATTGAAACGAATAATAAAACAAGCACAGAAAAAAAATAGTGTAAAAATCATTAGTTGTGATTATCTGTGTTGATTGCTTTAGAATGGCCGGCGCGCGGTGGCGGCGGTGGCGATGAATAACAATTGTAGTGCGGCGCTAACTAATAAACTTTCCGAGATGTTGAATTATCTTTTAACACTCATTGCATAAGTGAGTGTGATGTTATAAGTACCTAACATACCGAATAGCAAAACAAATAGAATACATAATCTAAACGAGCAACTCATTTAAAGTGCAATCTTAATAAAATAACAATTTTACAAATTTTTATAATTTAACAATTTTTCAATTAGTATTTGTTTATGTGTTAAGAGTTGCCACCACCACCGAAATAAATTAAAATGCATGTTGTTTGTTTTTTAGCCTACGATTCAGTTTTAGAAAAATTTATTTTGATTGATTTTTTAAATAAAAAAACAATACGATCCACAATCATTTTCACCATGATCTCTTAATTCCACGAGTCAAGAAGTCATATTTTTTCGTGAAAAATAATTTAAATCTGAGAAAATTTTAAATTTTTTCTTGAAATAGAAGATGTGGAATGCAATTCTGTGGATTCCACTTTGGAAATTCTATTCTATGTAATTTTATTAACATACTGTTTTGTGTTTGCACAGTTCGAACTCAATGTTTCTTGTAATACAAACTTTCAATTTCACACCCTGGCACTTATCGTACAAAAGTTCAAGTGAAATGAAATATTCATACGAAATCAGCAGAGTGAAAGAAATTTTTAACATCTTATTAAAGCCAAAAATTATTAGTTGCCAAAGATAAGATTTGTCTTCACAGCTGATTTTTCGCTTGCTATCCCATATTCAAAAATTTAAAATATAGCAATTAAAAGATTGTGAAATGTATTCATTTTGTATTTCATTAGAGATGAGTTCCTACTAAGCATGAACGTGCAGAAAAATTCATTTTGAAGTAAAACAAACTAATAAACATCTATATTTCAAGGTTGTTTATCATTTTCACTTAAAATTCCCACAGAGTGAAAAATGCAGCTTGAAATGTCTTGTGGAATGTATTGGTTTTTCATTTCGTAGCAGGAGAATTCAAAAATTTTTTTTCTTAGGATAAGTTTTGTTATAAAGTAATTAAAAATAAAATTCGTTCCACAATATTTCTTCATATTTTCACAGAGTCCATAACCATATTAGAGAACTATAAATTCACGTGAAAAATATTTCAACTAGCTATTATTTTTTTTTTTTTCGGAAAAACAACAGTAGAATTTAAAATATCACTAAAGAACTGGTATGTTTCACATTTTCATCTTCTACACTTAAGGCTCTAAATAAATTTGAACTCTCTTGCCTGTTCAGCTTTTCGAACTTTTTTCATTGAATCATGGTTACCCTATCTGTTCTCTATGTTCTTTTTGCTGGATTTAAACAAAAAAACACCACAGATAGACAAGTTCGCGGCAGCGATGTTGATTATTCGAAATTGTTCTCATTTTTAAAAGCCCCCATAGATATAAAATGCAACAAAAAATCACGTTGCGCGCGGTCATTATCATCATCTCGTAGCCGTCGTTCTATACGAGTTGACTTTAGAGCAATTTGTATCATAATTTTATCTTTTATTTAGTAGCTCATATTTTTACAACAATCACTTTAGTGTGTGTCTGATGGGGTCTGGTGCTAGTTTGGTTATTGTGGGCATCAGATTATTTATTTTATTATTATTAATATTTATTTAATTTTTTTTTTAAAGAACAACACGCATTAGTAACGGCTGTGGCGATTAAATGGTTAAGATACAAATGAATAATGTTCAGAGAGACAGTGAATAAATTGACTTCATCCATATATGATACGATCCACAAATCGTGGTACGAGTCTAAATGCTCATAGAGTTCAGATCTAGATGTACAAATGTAGAAGTGTTATGTCGTTGTTGTTTTTGTAGTCGATATGGCTAAAGGGAATCAAACAGTCATTCATTTTTATTTATGCTATGAAGGGTCATTCACGTTATAAAGTAGAAAATAGGAAGTAATTTTATATTAGACAAGTAAATCGTTGTTAGTTCATGACTTTGCAGTGCTATGGGTGAAAGGAATTAAATTTGATTTGATGATTGACTGAGATATGACTAGAGTGATAAAGTTGGTACTTAAATTTTAATTTTAAGATAATTATAAAAAAAATCACCACCATGAAATGAAAACTTTAATAAAAGGACATATTTTCATGCCACATTTATGAATTCTCTTTTTTGTTTATGATTTGACGTTGAAAACATTTTTTAACCTATATTCAATATAATGATATAAAGAATGAGAGAAGATTGAGATATAAGAAAAGTTTCCTTATGTGAGATGTATCATCGGGGAATCTTGGGACTAATCAGAAAGAGCTTAGTGCGTTGGAGAGAAAATTCGAGCAAGGTTGCGTGAAGGTGGTTTTGGCCTCTATTCTTAAACAAGGATTTCAGAACAGGAACAAACCATCCTATTTAGCAACAAAAACAGTTGAATAAAGAAATATTCTGACTTCTGGATATATGAACTTGTTAAGCTAGAAAATAGAATGTGTGAAAAGTAAGTCTTTCTAAGCACTCTTCTGTATTAATTTGAATCTTTTACTAGGTATAAAATGTTCACCTGCTTGGGAGTTCATGTGTGTCTTCACCTACTTTTAATACAAATAATTCGTATATGTTGAAATTTTGTAAACACCCCTGTTTGTAAGATATTGAAAAAAGAAATAGCAGTTAGAATGTATAGAAACCTATGTCCCATAGCGATCTATGTCTTACATTTCTTAATAATTCAGTACAATTCGATCTAAAAAAAATCGGAATATATCAAGTTTTGCATCAAAATCAAAATTAATCTAAAAATAAATTTAGCTTTCATTCCACATGCTATATAAACATTTCGTTTTTATTAATTTCTTATTAATTCGGGTCAGGCTAACAACTCGCGACCATTCCTGTGTGTGCCTGTCGACAGGAATGTAAGGGACCTACAATTTAATGCCAAATCCGAACGGCTAGACGAGAAGCACTTATTCGTGACAAGTGATACTCTTGGAGGATTTGTCAATTCCTCGCAAGCGGCAGTAGCCCTGAAAAAAAACGTTTAATTTTTTTTTTTAATAAATGGATAAGGTTCTTGCAAAAAAAATCACATCAACCTTAGAGAAATATTTCAACTTATGTTCCACACGCTATAAAACACATTTATTGCTTAAAACTTCCCTCTTTTCGTAATGACATTTTGTACTTCATTAATTTTCAATTATAAAACATTTTATAAACCAAAAAGTATAATGTACCATTAATCCACTTAATTTATCCTTCAGATTTTATTTATATTATGCGAACATCATTAATCATGTCAAATTCGTCTGACATATCCCCTCGTTAGTATATCAATTTTATAAAGGTTACCACCTTAGCGATTATTTATCCATTCATCCCTTGGATATTAAAACACCACAAAAAAGAGATAATTACCATCAATTCAATGAGAGCAAGAGATACAGGATTTTTTCAAATAAACACAGCATATCAATCCCTAAAAAGGTATGGAATGAGGACAACAACAGAAAAAACAACACAACTGCCTGCCTTCTGCGCAGCCATCAGCAACCCTTGAGATATCAGTTTGTGTTTTTTTTTCTTTTTAAACAGCCACTGGTTGTGTATTTATTGTCAAACGACCCTATGCCGATTATTCCTGCATCAGTAGCTGCTGCACGCATTTAATTATTAAGGTAGCTCTCTAATGTCTCTGTGTGATGTCGCAAAACATTTAAATGATTATTATCACAAGTGGGTATTGTTATTTTGAAAGATACGATCCACAAACGAATAAAAAAGGAATTAGAGATATGAGATTTTTTTTGTTGTGTTTATCATTTTCAACTTAATTAAGCGAAACAATTTTGACCTATTTAGTGGAGGTAGAAACTGAACTGATGCACTAAGTAAGTGACTCGTGAGGATCAGCACACAGCACAGCAATTTCTTAAAGACATCCGCACACAAAGGTAAGATATAATCGGGAACATCGATCTGGACGTGTGGTCTGAACCTTTCTGAATTCGGTTTATACGGCGATATTTTAGCTTCTAACACCTGATGATGAAATGGACGACCTTGCTGATGTGCATTTTGTACTTTTTTTTTCTTCCATTTCTGACATGGCGCACCTGTTTTATATGTTTTGTGTCTTGCCCCCGCCCGCCACCGACGCTGTGCTGTCAACATCGTGAAAAATGCATCAAGATACTCTTTACCGCAGAAAAAAAAAATCCTCACACACAGTCTCAGTCTTAAAATGAATTTCTTAGATATTTTATCTCGATGCCTTGATTAATGTCAATTGATAATTGTTAAAAATCCTTTCTATAAGAACTTTAAGCATTTCTAGAGATTCCTTATGTTGCCCGAAGTCAGCAAGAACAAAAAAACCTTTAATTTCATTAAATTTGTCAACTTCCAATAAAACAGAGAAAAATAAAACACCCAAACAAATTAAATTTAAATGTGAATCCGTTTTTATTCGTTTGTTAGTTCCCATGGATTCCATACCAATTCATTTAATTGTACTAAAACAACATATCAATCCGCCAAACCCATATACGATCCACAGCAACACCATCCGCGATATACTAACACAGAACACAGAAACACAAATATAGGAGTTCGAGAAAAAGCACCAACAACAACAAGTGTGGCATGTCATCCGTTGTTGGCGTTCGTGTAGCTATAGTTTCTTTTATTAGGTAGGAGATAAAAACTTCAATTTTATTATATGTCAGTATCTGGTGTTAATGTTGTTAAGCTGCTGTGTTATATACCTACTCCGATTATGTTGGGATGATGAAGGGGTATCCCCCCTTTAAGGAAACGAAAATGTTAAATGTCATGAAATTGGAGAACACAATATGTTATTGCTTCTGGAGCTGTAAGTTGTTCTTTGACTTTTTATGCCACCATCAGAGCACAAAGAACAATAAAATGGAAAAAAAAAAACAAGAAACATGAAACATGAAACATGAAACAAATTGTTTATCTAACATTCTTCTAAAGGTCGTCTAATTAGTTATAACAAGCACTGATTAAAGAGAGTCTTATGTTATTAAAGGTTTCCCAAACATAGGTTAGGGTGCTCTGGGCTATAGCTAGAAGTTAACTCTTGACTGACTGTACACAATCGAAATTAATCAAATGCAAATAAGAAAAAAAGGTATTGCATTGTTGGTAGTTGAACAGGCCTTCTGTTTCCTGTTTGTGGTGTGCTACTGGCTCTGGCTGTGCAGTTGTTGTATACTTATCGATATGAAGGTTTTTTGTGCCCCAACATAGAAAATACTTCAACACTTTGGTGACAAATTTTAGAACTGAAGAAACCTTAACGAATTCCATTTAAGTCTTAAGTTGTCAGTCAAATTCCTGAAATATATCCCTCCCCAACTGTGTCTGGTTCGGACAAACAAACAAAACAAAAATGTAGAAAATTCGATAATTTCCTACAAATCCTTTTTACAAAAGAGAACAATTTGCTCAGAGCTCTAATACCGCCCGCTGCCGATCATCACGCCACGTTCTGTGTTTTAAGCCAAGAGGCCTTTTCTTTGAAAAAGCACAAAACCCTGCCGCCCTCCGCGACGAAATGACTCTTTTAAATGCCAAAGACTCAGTGACAAAGTGTTTGTGCTAACAAAAACTAGTGCGAAATGGCTGCTGATATTTTATGCTAAAATAATAGGAGGGCACATATAAATAGAGTCAAGAGTCAAGAAAAACAAAGTGGTGACTTCTAAGTAAGTAAGTGATTGTGTCGTAATAAATAGTATTGGGATTCTTGGTTTTTCACTGTAAGTGAAATGGAAGTAAGTAAATTGTCAAGAATGTTTTGCTAATGAGAGAGGATTTTAAGCCAACATTATGCATACCATATTTTTGTTGTTGTATTAGGAAAATTTTAATTTAAGGTTAAACAAGACTATTTTTAATATTTCTGAATGATTTAAATTTAAAACTTTGTGTTACAAGAATTTATTGTGGCTTCGGAAACGGAAAGGCTAGGTAAGATTGAAATGGCTGTCAGCAAGGAAGGAAGAATACCATGACTATATGGTATAACGAATAAATCGTCAATCAATTTTTCATTGGTTTTAAACATAGGCACAAAATGATAGTAAAGTTAACTTCGCACTTACATTTTTTAAGTACATCACAATTGACGTCTCTGTATTTAGAGCAAGTTCATTCATTCTCGCGGTTTGTCATAATTTTCAAAATGGTGTCATTGTGCATTTACACGATGTAATTTGTATGACAATATTTAATGCAAATTTCGCCTGTCTGAAAACTATTTACACGAGAATAACATTTGGTCGTGTAAATCTGGCATTATAGACGATTTGAACCAACTTTATATTTAGACACTTCTTTCATTAAAATTAAAACTGAAAAAAGTCTTATTTTATTTAAATTTTTTTAGAGTCGCATGATCTGTCATTAATTTAGGCCTGTTCATCAACTTGAATTTCTTAAGGAACTGTGGTTTTAGCTGGGCACATGAGCTTGAAAATGCGAATGCGAACTGCGAATGGTCGTGAATTTTGAAGTTTCCTTCACATGAGTGGTCGCTGAGAGAAACGAACTCAGATGCAAAATAATCAAAAAAAATAGGAAATTGATGTAAAATTATAGCGAATTTTATATTGTCGAAAACGTCCTGTTGTTGTGGATTGCGAATTTACAATTGATAGTTCGCAGATGCATGTTCGTAGTATTTTTCGTTTTTTATTAAAACTACAAATCTCTTGCGTTTTATATTGTAAGCGACATTTCCATTCCTGTTGACACGCGCACACAACTATACATCAGAAACGCATTCCACAAACCGGCGAATAAAAAGTTTGTGCGAGTTTAACCTCAATTACGAATTTGACTTATTAATGTTGTAAGTATGAGATTTCGTAGCGCTCGTTGAATGATAAGAATAAAGTGTCAAAATTCGAGATGATTCGCCATTTTATTGCCACAGACACAGAGAGGTAAGACCAAATTGCTGAAATCAGTTTCTGGTATCCGTCGGAAGAAAGAAATTCTTCTTGAATGCGAATAAATTTATAAAAAAAAATGTAGTAGGTATCAATAATTACGGTGAATCAGTGCAATCGAATTATAGAAGATTTAAGGCAATATTTTGTGACAAATTGATTGAAAATCATTCATGTGAATCAAACGCTTTAATTGAATTGAATATTAAAGCGGTTTGTAAGATAAACTGATTTTAATTTAAAAAAAAAAAAACTTAGTGACAAAGTATATGTAGCTACACCTTCTAATAATAATACTTGAAGTGAGTGAGATCAATTGGATGAAACAAAGGTAGCCCACATACAATGTAGAGTCTTAAAAAGCTTAATTTTAATTGATATACTCACATACATATATATATATAATGAACTTTTATTTTATAATCTGCTGTTAATCTGTTGAAAGCAGTTTAACCAAAATTAAGACAAACAAATAAAATAATGCTCTATACAAAATTTATATAATGCAGGTTTAAAGCTTTCATAAAAAAAATTATTTTCTAAACATTTACGCAAAAAAAAATCATTTTATTCCCATGAAATACATTTTGAACGTTAAAAATAAGTTTATTATCATTAACGATACGTGTGGATCGTATATTTTATTTTGTGGATTTTTAAGTCTTTTATGGAATAAAATTGACGGAAAATAAGTTTATTATGATTTAAACACTCTAGTGGCCTTCATTTAAAAAAATATAGAGATCATTTAGGTACTACACATACATGTTTCTATTGTTTATTGAAATTTGAATGAATGAGTCAATAAATTATGGTTATGGACTTATAATAGTCACTAAATGATTTTAATGATGAAGTAGGTATCACGAGAAAGGTTAATTTAAAAAAAAAAACTTGAATTCAGATGATATCTTCTCCTAGCTTTTGATATCAATACATTTTTATAATATAGAAGATAACATTGAACCTTATTTGAATACAAGTGGAACGTATTTTAGGCTTTCCAACTAATTATATGTTTGTTTAGTGTCTGTTAAAAACCCACCATCTTATAATTGTGTACAATACTTTATATTATTGAAATCCTGTTTATGAAAAAGTTATAGGAAGAAAAACGTAGTAAATTGTTCTTTTTTGTCGTATACGGTAAAATGTGGATCATGAATTATTAAATGACCGTTTCCACTAATGAACATGGTTATATCTATGAGAAGTGTCTTAGAAAATATTTTTTTTTATAATACTGCATTTAAGAAAACACACTTTAATTTGAGGTGGATTTTGATTCTCTTTAAAAATATCCTTCTTCTCTAAAGCTTTTGTGGAACTTATACAGTTTGAAGGAATTTTTAATAATAAATTTTGTTTTCACAAAATAAAAAAATATTATTAAAAGTACTAAATCAGTAAAAACATGGCTATTTCCTATCGTTAATCATAGGCTCATCATAAAGATGACACGTATTAGATGAACGATTATAAATTCAATGAAGGACATTTAAAGTAGGTATGTGATACAAATTCCAAAAACTTCTTGAAATCACAATTAATCACAATTAAGCGGTAAAATATATTTGAGTTTTATGTGTCAAAGCTAAAACTTAATTAAACAGCTAATCCATTATACAATAGAAGCATAAGAAATAGTGATACAATATAATCATTAAGTAAACAAAACAAAAATATAAAATTAAGAGATTTAATTTGAATACCAAAAGTTAGGCGTTATGTTTTAAATTATCTTTTCTATTTAACACTTTTAAATTAATTTAACAGGCGTTATATGCCGAATCATGGTCTAAAAAAACACGACTTATGAAAATAAATTAATCATAAAAACACTTCAAAACAATTATAGGAGATTAAATTTGAATTTTTCAACAAGGCTTATTTATTATTTAAAAAGAATAACTGAATTTATTGAGCTGATAATGTTTATAAAGTGAGGTGTATATTTTCGATGATTTGCATTGTTATTTAAACAGAAAATATTAAGATTAATTTTTTTTTGACAACAGCGAAATCAAATTTAGGGTTGTGCCACAAAATATTTGGTTCAAAAAGAGTCTTGTATCTTACATTTCTTCATCTAAAAGCTCATTGGAACTTAAATTATATTCATTTACTCTTCACTTAAATGGAATTAATTTTATTTTTAAATTTGCTTATCATAGTTTTTATTACATTTTGTCTTCATCTAAAAATTAATATTGAAGAAGGGAATCCTCAGAATTCAAATCAACACTTATGAATTTTGCTTATGCGCTAGGTGTATCAGTAAATGTTTACTAACAAAAAGTTTAACCTATTCATTTTAGCTTTCTATCGACTTATGTTTAAATAAAATATTCACTTATCTACATTATAAGGCTACATGTGGAACGTATGTTGTTTTCAAAAAGGTAATTTGCGCCCACTATACAAAACAACATTCGTTTTGCTCATTTAGAGGTTGACAAACATGGTAGATAATAATTTGTTTTTTATTTGTGACCTACTATTATGAAACAAAATCGAGTTAGGTACATTAAATCCCAAGACACAATAATTGAGATATTATCATATGCATTGTATCTACGAACCTACCCACTTAAACTATTATCGTGTATGCACATTTGACTGCAATGTTCGTTATAAATACTTGTCGACTGTACTTATTTAAATTTATGAAAACATATTTCAAAAGATCCAATCAAATTAAATGTTTTGAGATCATCAGTAGATACAATTAAAAATTGGATAGCTTTTACTTAAAAAAAAATAAACAATCTGGATTTTTAACCAAAAACTACAAATATAACGGTGAATGTTTCCAAGACTTCATATTTTTTAAAGCTTATCTAAATATCTATCGATTGGTATAAAATTTGTTGACAAATTTTATCATTTAAGCATAAAAGTTTCGTGTGGAACGTATTGGTTTTTTTTCGAGAAAAAAACAAAATCTTTAATTTGGTCACTAAAAAATTGTCTACATATTATTCTTTATGCACATTTCTACAATATACGCAAATCTAGATGTAGAACTCAATAAACAGTTAATGTATATAGTTTCAATAATGGCCGTCATCGCCTCCCCCACCATATGCCGCCGCACACTTTATTAAAACCACAAATAAAATGGGAACTAGATTGGTTTAGCAGGCGGATGTGACTGTCTGTCTTCCCGACGGGGTTTTTCACTAATTTTTGTTCATGATGTCTGCTACTGCAGTTGGGGTAGATTTAATAAGTCTTGACAACCGAAAATGAAGAGACAACGTTGATTGTTTTTAATAAATTGGATCCAATATAGAATACGCAATTATTATGGTAGCTTTTTGGTTCAACTATAAAATGAGGGTGCACAAGATTTGGCCGGCCGTTAAATTCCAAATCAACACTAATTGAATGTAGGCAGTTAATTGTGTTGAATATAAAATGAGACAAATAACAAAGTCTGCATAATTTATAAAACGATTTATCGTCTGTTGTCTGTGGAAATTATTCACACTACTTAAGAGCACTTTAAAGATATTTGTTATAAGATGTATGTTTTTAATGCTTACCTCCACCAGGTCCAAAACTTTGTCCAGGAAATAATCCAGGCGGTCCAAATGGCGGCATTTGTCTCGCACCCGGCCATGGAACTCCACCAACAATACCACCCCAAGCTGCCGCCAACGCACTAAATGTCGGTGTCGGCCGAATTGGAACATGTCCCGCCGCCGCTAATGCCGCCGCCGATGATGGTGATAGAATATGCGGGGAGGATTGCATTGAATTTGGCATTTCTGGAGATTTACTACTATCCAGGCCCGGCGTTGATCTGCTATCGTTATTCATATCTTCAATATCAATGTCTTCTTCCTCCTGATTCGAGTCATAGTCCACTTCCGATTCGGCGGAACTGTGGGGCGTGTGACGTTCGTTTTTCGTCATTATCGTCGTCGTCGTTAGACTGCTGTGATTGCTCTCCTGATGGTGATGCAGCGATGACACGGGCGATGATGATGAATTATTGTTATGATGATGGTTGATATGGATGTTGGGCAGGTGATTTGATGAATTATTATTGCTGTTGTTGTTGATGTTGTTGTTATTGCAATTCTGGAGGTGCTGTTGGTGCATGGCGGCAATGTGTTGCAAATGATGCGGATGCAGCAGCATTGGCGGATGATGATGTGACGCAGGAGGTGATATTGACGTCGTGGAGGCGGCCGAATGTGGTGAGGTTGTTGTTGCAGTGGTAACAGCGACGGTTGAGGAGGAAAGATTTGTAGGCAGCATCATGTCAATGGGTTCCGTGGGACTCCGTGGCCTTGTGTCGGCCAACAGAGATGCCACGCTAAAGTTGCTCAATCTCGAGCTAGCCTTGTGCATTATTTGTTGATGATGCGATGTTGGGGGAACCGTCGGGCTCGTCATTGTTGTACGTACACCAGTTACAGTCATTCCTGATAATTTTATCATATAGGGTTGAATTTTTCAGTAAAAAAAATACACTTTAAAGAATCGCAACAATTTTCGAACACACACCGCACAAGAAAGGTCAAGGAAATTTATCTTTGTGAGAACAATTTTTCAGTTTAATTCATTTGAGAAATAAATGATGGAAGTATCTTTGTGTCACTTCACTTTTGGCAAAGGATTATCCTTGTATCCTTAATAGGTTTAGGTTTGTTTCACTGGCACATTTTTCTCGCTCGTCTCTTGATCGTATCTCAAGATAGTTAAAAATCTTTAATATTTTTTTTTGTGGAACATAAACACGACAAGAGTTTTTTTTTATCAGATTATTTTTTTTTTTTTTTTGTTTTCAATTCTCTGTCCACAAAAGACGCAAAACTTTTTAACAAGGAACACACGTCCAAATGAGATCACGACTGGTCTACAACTGAAGCACATGAGTTAAGATCGACGTTCATTCACTGAGTGCGATGGTGTCGCAGTCGTAGGTATATTCACATAGATACTCTCACAACCACAGTCACCCTCAGCTCAAACAATGCGGTGGAACCTGTTATTTTTTTCCTCACTTCACTTCATTGCTTTGAATTTGTCGAGTTTAAAAATCCACACCCTTTCCAACCGGCTTGCTTTTGCTATGCTACCCCAATATACTGATGTGGAATATATAAGGGACCAATAAAATGCGGTTCGACTTTTTTCTCTCTTTTATCTTGCTCTAACTGTTCTCATCTTTTCTGGTTAACGGTGAGTTGTTGTTGTTGGTGGATTTTGTTGTTGTTGTTGTTTTGTTGGTTGTGAAACTAGGGTACGCCTATTGGATTTTAGCTGTGTATCTTTTAGATACTTTTTGAGGGGAAACATGGAGTGACGTTGGTGAAAAAATAAACCAGCGTTGGTGAAACACACGAAATACATAGAAATTCGTCATCTCTTTTTGGCTAAGGGGAATTTTGGAGACAGTAGAAGGAGGTTTTTCGATATGGCAGACTTTAGATACTTTTTTTCTTATTATTTTTGTTCAATTTATTCGTATATAGTTCCTCCAGCTTGTCGTGGTAGTTATTATCTCTTTCCCACTTGAATGGATCTAACTGTAGGTGAGCGCGAGGTGGTGAAGCCAGTCACACATTGAGAATTCGTTTTGTATGTTTATTTTTTGAAAATATGAAGATAATTGGCAATCGAATAATAAGCAATGGGGACGTCCTGTCTAGGCAGAGTCTTCTTTCTCCCTTCACAGATCTTTTTTGTTTCTTTTTTTGTTGTTGTTTTTTTTTTGTATTTTATTTTTAGTTCTCAATTGAGTTTTTATTTGAGAGTGTTGTACTTTTTATTGTGTGTTGTTGGTGTTTTTGGGTGCTTAATCGCTTGCTCGTTTACTCGTTTTACCCCTTTTTATTTTTAATTTGGTTTTATAAGATACCTAGATACTTTTTTGTATCTATGCTAGATACCTACCTATACCTACCAAGTCGTGTCTATAAGAGTGCTGGGATGAAGCTACAAGCTAGCTAATAGAAATAATGTTTATTGTGTGTTTGTACAATGGCTGTTCATTTATTTATTTTTTTTTCTTATTATTTTTAATTCCATAGAAGGGGTAAATTTTGGCTAAATTTTGTATCTATAAAATAATTATTATTATATTGTTGGAGTAATTTTGCAGTGATGGTTTTTTGTATTTTGTTTTTTGTCTTGATTTTCATCAGTGAAAATGTGTGGTCATATAGAAAGTAGGTATAGCTATATCTAACTAAAAGAAGATGGAGAAAATTAATTCATTTTGATGTTTGAAAGAGATTTTAATCGGAGAGGAAATTATGTTTTTCGTTATTATTATTTTTTTTTGTTAATTTTCGTCGGGAAAATAGTGGAAGGGGAGGGTTTTTGTATTGTACTTATTATAGGACTTTTGTGATGGCACCTGAAATGTAGGCGATAGAAAGGGGTGGTGAAGCTTGAGTTTACTTTTTTATTTGTGTGTGTATGCTGGTTCTTTGTAGTGTTTTATTTGTTGAGTAGGTATAAGGGTGATTAAAGTTTAGTATCTATAAATGTAATTTAGTGACTTGATGCCAATTTGTATAGAATTGAAACGTGATTATGTGATCCATGCTAATTGAATATTACCTAAGAACTTACATAGGTATTGATTTCTTTAGGTGCATAGGTACCTAAGAAAACTCTGTTGCAATTACATATGTAAACTTTGAAAAGATCTTTTTGATAGCTGCTAGGCTTTTTATTTATTTAATAATCAACATAGCTAGATAGATATCTAACTGTGTTTGTTAGTATCCTATTGACTGCGAAACCTGCCAACCGATAAAGCCCAAATTTTCAGGACATCTTTTGTATATGTACAACTATATGTTCCTGTGAAATTTGGTCGAAATCGATCATCGCGATCATCCGTGACAGCTAATAGTTTTTAATAAAGTTGAATTTTACAAGGTGATGAACTTTTGGTCTTTTAAAATTTGGATTAGGTAGACGATTTTAATTCAACATAAAAACATTTTGGCACTGTCTCGATCTCTGACATAGCTGAAAGATCGTTTTTTGGATTTCTAACGTTTTGGTGTATAAAACGGATAGCAATTTTCGCGATTTAAGAGAAGGCCAAGATTTTTTTGCCATGAACACGTCGACGGATGTCTCGTTCTCTCGTAGCACACCCAGAGAGCATTTCTCTTAGAGCCAAGGATATTGCCAGATTTCACCATTGACATACATTTTCTTAAACAACAACGCGTTCCCTCCGGCGGAATCCTACACTGGTGGAAGGAATCGTTTGCGACAAACGTAAAAATTGCCCAAACGACTTTTTCGTTTGCCAGCCAGTTTTGACAGTTCGTTTGAGGCAAACTCTAAAATTCGTTTGAGACAAACAATTTATACTGTTGTAGCAAAATTCTATCATTTGTTTCTAACGAATAGAGTGTTTGTGTCAAACGAATGTAGTGTTTCTGTCAGACGAATAAAGGTGTTTTGTAAACATATTTACTGTTTTTGGCAAACGAATCGTGCTTTTAGAGTAAACGTTAATAATACTTTAACCAAAAGCGAATGGTCAATTGTTATAGAAGATCAAAGTGGTTGTGACGAATGAATAACACGTTTGTTGCTAATGACTTGTAAGTTTGACACACTCAATACAGTGACTGCTGGTTTTCCCTCAATTCTGAAATTATATTATTTTATTTAAATTGAAAAAAATGTCAAGTTTTACTTACCTGGATTTGAACTGGTAACCTTCCGTGCCGAGAGCGAACATGCATCCACTGAGCTAATTTGCAACATAAAATTCTCCGGCAAAATGTTAATCAGTTGAAAACTTCACACATTTTCCTTCTATGTACCTGGGCAGCGGAAATGTACTGAGTCTATAGCGCGTGTGCTAAATTAACCTTGGTGATAACATTTTTTGAAAATTTCTTGCGAAGGAACTAAACAGGATAACCAGAAACGGTTTTTTGCTTTTGCTTCATATATCTTTCGATTTTAAAAAATCTATATTTGAAAACAAAAAAAAAAAATATTAAGAAATGTGGCTAAAACCATTTCATGTATTTTAATTAGTTTTGGCAACACTACGATGACCGAAGTATTTAAAATATTGGGTCAGTTTTTGTTTTAAACTATTACTACGTAGATGTGCTCCTAGGACTGAATCAAAACTTTTAAGAAAATCGTTTTGTTTAACACAATAATTGATTTTATACGTTGTAAATTAATTATATATTGATGGAAACCCAACATGTGCTTTAAATAAGTTAGTATTCAATGTTTATATTTTCATCATTTTAACTTCATTATTACAAAAAAAATCGAACCGGCAACCCTCGGGTCCATCCTATACCTTGAGTAAAATTCTCCATTCTCCAGTCATATGGATTAAGTACGATACTAAAAAGATAAAATAGCCATCAGTTGGTGATTTTAACTTCAGTAAAATGTTAGGGGATATAACGATGCTTAACTCGTTTAAGATTAGCGAAACACAATTTTTAACCTAGTATCATACTAAAATTGATTTAACATCGTACTAAATCCTCTAAAATTTTGCGCCATTGTTTTTCGAAATAAACAACGGAGATGTAGGTAATTTTTATTCATTTTTAAAATTGTACTTTTATTTTGAATGTAATTATTTTAACAATTACTTTTAATGCAAAGATTTTTAAACTAGCATTTATTTTATTTGTTAATGCAAATATTTTCGAATTTTGACTTTGGCTATTTTTTAAAGCAACAAATTTTCAATTTAAAATGCAACATATTTTCAATTGAAATTTGAGTTTTTGTACAAGTAGTGACGAAATTCAGAACAATACCAAATTAATAAAGCAAAACAAGTATTGATACGTACCCAATACTTGGCCTATAGATTACCTGAAATTGGTTAGATAGGAATTAAACAAATAAAATACTCTTTCCAAATAGGAAATTTATTGCTGCAAGCGAATTTCTTTTAAAGAAACCTAAAATCAAAAATTCTTTCGCCTCAAAAGCATGAAATGTTTACCACAAGCATTAAGTTAATTTGTAAAAATAAGATTTAAAAATATATACCCTGCAATCATTCAATCGTTTGCTACAAATTAGTTTACTTTCTACGAATTAACCATTCGTCCCAAATGTTCGATTCATTGTAATTTATATAGTAAACGTAAAACTTTTTGCAGCAAACTGCATTTCAAAAGCTTAATTCGCAATCGATTCATTCGTTTGCCATAAACAATTACACTTGCTTGCAAACATCATGTCGTTTGAATTTGGGAAACGTTGTCATTTACCGTAATCAACCCAGGAAAATTGAGCTCCGAACCAATGGGTTATTTGTTATGTGTTTGATGCAATGGAATTACTTTCTGTGGCGACTGTAATACAATTGCTACAAATGAAATACGTTTGCAGGGATTGTATTACATTTCCAGCAAATGTATTAAAATTACAGCAAATGAAATTCGTTACCTGCAAACTCAAAAAAAAAATATTAATTTTCTCAGTGTAAGACCGTGAATAATAGCGCCAAAACGAGCTTAAATCGATTTCTTACCTGACTAAGCACATATGACAAAGCAGTTGTTCTTCATTAGTTGTTTCATATTCAATTTTCTTTTCGTTTTAAGAAAACAACTGTACCTAACTATTTATATTTGTGGTGATTGGTATAAGCAGGACAACTCCATTAAAAAATACTTTTTTGACGCCCAGTTTATACACCGAACACGATCTGAAAAAAGAAGACCAATTTGTTTCAAATTTGGTAAAAATATGAATTGAATTGATAATAAATGAATCCTTTATGTTTGAAAGAGATTTTCCAACACTTTAATACAAATTTAAATGCATTTATTTTAAAAATACCTTTATGGAGTTATCATGTTTATACCAAATACCACAGATATATATAACCTTCTTGTTACTTTCTATAATATGTATTTTTAGGATTTCTGACACTCGCATTAACGTTTTTTATAGAAATTGGATTCTTTGTACCTTTTTTGATATTTTCTACTGAAGCTGATCGTAGCTGAATAAAATCTGTACCTACCTACTTTCCACCAGAATTGATTTTAAATTAAAGCTTTTGTGGTCGTCAAAATGTACAACTTGTCCACACTGCATGAGATTAAGCTTCATACTCTACATAATATTGAATTATGTGGATTTCAATTTTTCATTTCACGAGATGAACTGGAACATATCAAAATATGCCGAATTTCATGAAAAATGGTATTCAGTTTGCCACTAATGTGTTGTAAATTCAATTATTTTCTTATTATAAATTCGAAACAAAAAATGATTCCGTAAACATATTGGGGCATACTCATAGTCGCAGATAGACCCAGGTTTAACTAAACTACAGTTTGAGACAATTTTGGCTCAATGAATACGGAATTAACTTGGTATGCTACAAAAACAGCTTTAAATATTTTGAAATGATAAACTTAAAAAAATAGAATCAATTTCCGAAAATTCAACGAAAGCTATGTTAAACGTAGACCCAGGTCTAAAAGGACTATGAATACGCCCCATTGTGTCTTGATCGTATTATCTGTATAAACAAACGATAAAACAATTCGGTTCACCCGGCCGTTTACGTACTTTTGTTATTTATTGAATTTTTAACAAATTTGACCTAATTTAAGTTTTTGCAGCACGCCGTTACCTGTCCATTTATATATTATTATTCTCATGGGTACAAACTTAATTCATATCTTTTCTTACTTCTCATATCTTCATTTGACAAGAACATCGATAGCGTGTTTTATGTAAAGTTTCTCTTCCTAAGTCAAAAACAACTTATGAGCAGCCCAAATTTTGGCACAATGTACCCAATATGCCGTCAAAAATCAAAAACTGTTTCCCAATAGGTGGCGCTATTGTATAATTGTTATGTTAATGTAAAATTAAAAAAAAAAACTATAGGTACAGTAAAAATAGGCGTTAGGCAATAACGCTCAAGGCAAAAGCGCCCAAATGGAAGTATTGCGCAAATAAACTTTTTGACCCAAATCATAAAATGGAAATATTGCTCGAAAATTGAGCATATAAATTGTTTTTGTAAAGTTTGGGGATTCTTTCCTCAATTTTGGGCTATTTTTCCAAACAAAATTTCAACGGTTTTTATTGTCAATAGTTTAATTTAACAAGAGTTTCTTAGGTGGCCCGCTTCGCGGGTTCAGGGATTTTAACTCCCTTTTCGGGTCCTCTGTCCCGCTCACGCGGCTCCGTCACTTCGCTTAGGGTATGCTCAGTCGCCATCAGGCAGGCGCCTATGTTGTCACACACTTAATGACAACTTAGGCACCTGCCTGGCGACTGAGCATACCCTTAGCGGAGCGACCGAGTTGCGGGACAGAGGACCCGAAAAGGGAGTTAAAATCCTTCAACCCGCGAATTGGGCCACCCAAGGTACAGTTTATTACAAATAAATTGAAGGCACACCAACTGACAACATAGGCGCCTGCCTTGCGACATGACCATACTCTTAGAGGCATTCAGAGTTTTTTTGGGCGATATTGTTTTTGGCAATATTTTAATTTTTTGTCTATTTGAACATAAAATTTTTGGCGTTGTTTCATCTAGATAAATATAGCAAAAGACGGAAAAAAACGCCCAAAACTGGAAACAAAAATACAACAACAATTTCTTCAGAATTTTCTTAGGCGATAATTCCAAATCGATTTGAGCGCTTTTGCCTTGGGCGTTATTGCCTTACGCTGTAAAAATATTTTAAAATCAGATTGGTGCATACTAACGGTGCACATAAATTCTGGCAAACATATAATCAAACGAAACTTATTTGCAGTGTCGAATAAGTGTGGCAAAAGTGCCAAAAATCCCACATTTTCACTTACCCGAAAAAAATACTTGATTCTCTTGACACTCTTAACATTTATACAAAATTTCATGAGGGTAGCATTTTTTCCACAAGTGTTACGGTATAGCCCCAACACCTTTACTTTCCCCTCAAAAAATCACACTCTTACCATAGATATTCTTATGGACTCTTCTCATTTTTAGTTTCCATACAAAATGGAATATTTATACCAAGTTTCATAAACGTACCCATATTTTAAAGGATTTCGGTAATATTAACTAATCGTACTAAGTCTATAGTCATGCTTACATAAAAAGAACTATAACTTTTTATCTTGTTGACGTATCGTCTTAGTTTAAATGTCATTAGATTCACTATTAAAAAATACTTTGTTCATAAGCCACATACATAGATTAAACCAGGGTCATTTTATCCTTTTCTCCCCTCCCCCTCCCCTCCTCAACACATCCAAAACACCTTTCCCTATAATATATTTTGTTGACTCTTTTGATTCTTCAATCTTATGGTAAATGCAACGTTTTCACACACTTTCTTGAGGATAGGAATTTTTGAGTTTTATATGTCCTTATGGTTCACTTGGGCATATACGTACTTTTTTGTTTTATTAATTTTTAAACAAATTTGCCTTTATTTTTGTTTGTGCTCGCTGCGTTTACTTAATGTAAATATTATTATTTAAAGCCATCTAACGGTTGCTTAAATCAGATGCATTTTTTTCCCCATATCTCCATTTTTCAAAAAAACGGTGATCATAATGTGGAAATATTTAAATTTGGCATACAGCACCTCTATTTAAGTCAAAACTGGCCTAAGTTAAGTAAGTTTGACACTTAATACCTATAAATGCCGTCGCCGTGTAAATACAAAATCCATCGATACTTGGCACTGTGGTCAATATTAAAATAGTTTTTTTTTAACCATTTTTTTTAGCCAGTCGAGAAAATTGTTGACATTGACGCCCGCCTGCGTTTGAAAACATATTATAAAGCAGTAAAGATGCACGACCGGGAAAAAGAACACATAAAGTGAATTAAAATTCGTTAATACTGTGCTATAATTCTTAACTGTTGTCCAAACAGCTTCTGAAAAAAAAAAATCCGGAAAGAACTATGAAAACTATTTTAACATTGAAAAATACCGGGATGGGTCAGCCATTATAATTAAAAAGTCGCCGCCTTATTGAACGTGACGTCTTATAATATTATCTTAAACATTTCCAAAATCTATAAATATAATAGACTAAGAGCCCAGGGCCGCCAAACATACGTCATTTTATCAAAGCTGAGATTTTTTCTGCGAACAGATACTATGGTAGCTAAGAACAAATGGATACTAAGAACCTTCAATCCGGGTGCAATTAAGAGGTAGCGAGTGTTAAAGTTGCATACAAATGTTGCAACATTGCGTTATTTTATCAAAGCTGAATTTTAGATATGTGTTAGGGATGGTGTCATTTAATTTATTTGACACTTGTCAGACATCTACAGTGGGACCTAACATGAGCCAGACACTTAAAATCTGTCAAACTAATCGTGCCATTTACATAACAGAATCAAATCAAGATTTTATGTTTTCTTTGGGCAAATATTCTACAATATTTTCTTATCAGCAGGAAACCTACAGCGGGGCCTTACATCACCTTAAAACTGTCAAAATAATAATTCTTTGTTACTAAAACGTGATTTTTTCGCTTATTTTAGCTGTTTTTAAATGTTTGGCTGATGAATACGCCCCACTGTAGATGTATAGCTGATGGGGAGTTGTTTTTAAACAGTTGCCCGGTAAACATATAAATATTAGTTTTAAAACTACAACGTAAAGGGCACGATTAGTTTAACATATCAAAAGTGTCTGGCTCATGTTAGGCCACACTGTAGATGTCTGGAAAGTGTCCAATAAAGTAAATGACCACCATCCCCTAATACATCAACAATTCAGCTTTGATAAAATAACGTAATGTTGCATCATTTGTATGCAACTTTAACACTCGCTACCTCTTAATTGCACCCGGATTGAAGATTCTTAGTATCCATTTGTTCTTAGCTACCATAGTAACTGTTCACAGAAAAAATCTTAGCTTTGATAAAATGACGTATGTCTGGCGGCCCTGGCTCTTACTCTATAAAGCTTGTTAATGATTGCTTCATTTCATTTTCGCCAACAAACGGAATTAATTAGGTACTTTTTGTTACCTTAGTTTCCGCGGAATGTACCCTTACATAAGCAAGTGTAGCCTTGAGGGCAGTGTTGAATTTACTAAGTTAATACATTTAGAATATTGTAAAAGGTACCTACATGTGACTGTATGTCACGTAAAATGTTCAGTGCTGTTATTTTAAAAAAAAACTAGTAAACTAGGAATGAATAATTACAACAAAACAATTTGGTCTTTAACCAATATAGCTTAATAATAGTTATTTTTACCTTTAAATTCTAGAACTTCAAAATTTTACTTTTTATGTTACTCCTTGTGGAGGTGAACATTATTTTCTACACCTTATACTGCATTTCTATATTGAAATTTTAATTCAATTCCCTTTGGAATGGATTGTGGGAAAACGACTTCGTCGAGGAAAATGAATTGACATGGCGATAAACAATTATAAACTTGACGACCGACGAAAGTTTCGATGTTAACCTACATGTTTCAGAGTTGGTAGAGCCTTAATACTTGAACAATATTAAAATTAGAACCCTAATCCCCAATCTATACATACATACTTCTCTTCGACTGTATCTATCTACTGTTTCCAGCGTTACTTCCCTTACTGTTGTCATTATAGTTACTTTTTCAGTTTTCATGGATTAATACTTCGTCTAAAAATAGAGTTATATACCGAACATCCAGACAAGCCATCAACGAACATCCAGACAAGCCAACAACCGTCTTCATCAAAGACTCGAATTTTTCATCAGACAATAAAAGAAACCGATCCGTAGTTTTCTTTTTTTAATTAATTTCAACGTAAGATACAAAATGACAATCAGAATATAATCAGTAATGGTTAATTGCAAACTGACTGGCGAATTAACGCAAAATTTCATAATTAATTATACTAATTTACAAAACGTTATACCTACACTAACAACAAAAAAGCTCATTAATTTGTATATGCCAGCCGTTGGCGGACGTTAGACGCGGTTCATTTGTTCCGTTGGTGTGGCAACAAAATTAGCTTGGGTGGCTACGATTTGTCCACCTTTAGTAGACGATGGTGTCTGCCGTCGGCGGCGAGCAGCGGATGTTGCCATAGTAGAGGCCATTGATGATGTTGATGTAAATGGGGGCGGGAAGTCTGTTGTTTTTTCCAACTCAATTATGAATGTTTTCATTTTTGTTTTCCCCACAAATCGAGAGAGTGTTTAATTAATCAACATTAAAATTATCAAAGGGGGCATATTTCGGTAATAGTTTGAATTAAATATTTCGTAGGCGATCGTTTAAAAAAGACAGAAAAACCAGAAAACCACACCGCACGTAGGCTGTAAGCTTACTCTGGACAAATATTTGCTTAATTAGTTTGCGTTAAATTAAGTTGATGGATGCGATTTATAAATCACTTAATATATAGACAGATATATGAACACACACGACCTCGACACTATCAATAAATACAAATTAATTAAATATGTCCATTTTATGCCGCTGTTGCTGCTTTTTATCCTATAATATGTACAAATATTTAATAATATTATATTCCTCTGCCAGTTCCAAATAGGTATAACCCAGACTCCTACATTTAGATGCTAAAGAGCCCTCAATGTCAAATTAATAATCCATTTATCAATATTGGCAACAATGCATACTCTTGTTCAACAAGAAAATAAAATAACATTTCGAACAATGGTGTTCATTGAATAGCAACAACGCCACACTCTCTCTCTCCCTCTCTGTCTCTCGACAGGATAACAAAAGGATTTCAATGGTTTTCATTTCAACGTACAGCACATAATGTCCTTTCATGGAGAAACATATAGGAAAGCCAACAACAACAACAAAAAAAAAATACAAATAAACTCCAATTCAACTGCTCTTTTGTATTTGCTTAGTTATGAAACGCTTATCGATGTCAATTTAATTCAAAACGTATTCTCTAATAGGAGTTGATGGGGGGAACTTTTTGCGGATTTGTCAATGCATGATGGTGATGATGGTGTGGCTGGATGGGTTGGCGGTTATATTGTTTAGCCGGGTGGAAATTTCAAACACTTTCAAATCACAAATTTCTCAATTTCCGGTTTGTAATATACTTTCATTGTTGCTGATTGAATAAATGTTATTTGATAAAACATAGTTAAAATTGTTATACCTACTTGGTTAGTTAAGATATAGTATGCACCTACTACGATGAAAATATGTTTTAAAAAGCACACATAAATCGAAGTTTTAGGTCAAAGGGGTTTCAAATTGAAATTGAAATTAGTTATGCTTGGAAAGTTCAACATTAGTGCAATAATATAAGAAGGGAAACTCAATTTGTAACAACATTGTTACCTAAAAATTACAATTCTAGGGCAAAAGTTGACGTTTCCCATATGAATTCGTTATTGCTTGCGAAACAGTATTAACTTGGAGCTTATAGGCTTTTCCGTGACTGCTGACTTTTAATAAAGTTGGTGCTCCGATCAGATAAATGTTTTTTCACCAAATATTTGTTGTTTTTTTTTTAGAAATAGATCTTTAAAGATTGAAATTTTAACAGTGATCGAGAGAAATGTAGTTTGTCTTATTTTCTCAAAATGAAAATACAGATAAATTTAATATATTTTTTGGATGGTGGAATATTATTAAAGAAGATTGAAGAAAAGGTTTGAAAATGTTCTGGAGAACAGCCTATCGTTTTGGAGTTTGAGAAATAAAATTTATTGCAAAAGGTTTAAAGAAGTTAGAATATTTGTATGATAAGTGTATCAATATGAAAAAATCACTATGTTGCTAAATAAAAAAAGCTCTATTCAGTCTTCTAAATGGTGTTCCACAGAAATAAATGTTTTAATAGTTATTCCAGCCGGATTATTTCTTGATACGTTTTGTATATTATTTAAATAATTAAATTTATTCAATGTTTATTTTCAAGGAATACAAAATTCTATATAGGTACACTCCGCTCCACTTGAATAGAAACAAACTTTTGTTTGCTATCAAAGCGTGTAGCGCTTTGGTAAATTTATAAATTCACCTTTTGGTTTTAGTTCCTAACAGAGGGATCTGTTGCGAATAAAACTGCATGGACAGAATAATTCAGGAAAATACTATCAGGTTATTTTTTACCACTTTTCTAATAACATAACTAAATACACCTTTTTTTTGCGCCACTTGAATAGAAACAGTGTACGTTTGGTCTTTATTGATACGGTGACCATACGCCCTCCTTTTGAAAGGACAGTGCTCTTTTTGTACTTGTGTCCTCTCTGATTTGACAGGACAGTACGTTGTCATCTTTTTATTAAAATATCATTTTCTACTAAAAAATATTTGGATTTATATGGAATCGCAAAAAAATGTCAATGTCTGAAGCTTCTTTTATTTAAAAAAATTTTAAATGGTTCGTTCCAGAAGATTTTTTACCATTATCAGTTAAAAACTTTCTGAAACTGAAAATAATATTGATATTATCAAATTTAAAGAAAAAGTCGCTTCTTTTTATAAAAACTGTATTGATTACTTAAGTCAATTGGATAAATAATTTAAAGACATGGAACAATTCGATCGGGTACTTTTGCCAAAAGTTCCATCTTGGGGGTCCATTGAAAAATCTTTTCCAATCTACTGGAATTTAGAAATGATTAAATTAAAAATATTTGAGATTATAATCATGAGGAACTATTTGACGAAGTAGCTTGTGCCAAAATGTATTTGAATCAAAAACAAATTGGCAAATGTTAGGGCTGGCCACGAGACAAGACTCTGCGAGAATTTTGTTAGTCTCGTCTCGGTCTCGTTAAAATCGAAAATTTTCAGTCTCGTCTCGGTCTCGAGTCGGTCTCGTATAATTAAGTCTCGTCTCGGTCTCGTATCCGAAAAATACGATTTCTTGTTGATTATTGGAACGAAATATTTTAAATTATAGTTTGAATGCGTGCAGAAGAAAATAAATATTTAACTGAAATTGGATTTTATAATTTATTAGACTCTCTGTAATTTTCGGTCCAAATATGCGGTCTCGTCTCGGTTGCTTAAAAGGCAGTCTCGTCTTGTCTCGGTCTCGTCATGCGAGTCCAAAATCGAGACCGAGACTTTTCTCTTCTCGTGGCCAACCCTAGTAAATGTAAGCAATATGATGTTGTGTCACCCGAAAACAAATGGGTTGAAATATTTGATCATTATGAAGAACAACATATTAAATATAATAATATATTAAAGCTTGTAAAGTGTTCACTCTTACTACCAACATCAAATGAACGGATGCTTTCGAATTCAAACAACATTTGGATATCTGAAAAATCTCAATTGAAAGTCGATACATTAAAATCAATATTAATAACGAAGTGCAATTTCGAGATAAATTCTGCGGAGTTCAATATATTTTTAAGAAATAGCGATATGATTAAAAAAAGAAATTCACTCTGCAGAAAAATATGCAAAGTAGGTAAACCAATTAATAACTTTTTTAAACTTATATCCATAGTTATGTACAAAGCAAAATTTTGTATTTCTTATTTTCTTTATTTTTTAAATTGACACGAATTGACTGTAAAAATATTGTGAAATGAAGCACAAACTTTAAAAATAAATATAATTACTTATAACAGTATCTTGTCTGTCCTCTTTTCGTGTTTGAAAAAATGGTCACCGTATCTATAGATTACGTAAGGAAGCTAAAATATTGTACTAATAAAAGAAGTGTAGATGAAAAACAATAACTGCTTTATCAAAGAAAAGTTAGGCCGCGGAAAACCATTAAACCCTGCAGAAAAAGCCAAAATAGAATTACACGCGAAAAAAAAGCTTCCCCTACTCCCAATTCCCAAAAAAAAAATAACTAGAAGTGTGAAAATAGTTTGGTCGAACCTTAGGAATAAAGAAAACTATGGAAAAATTTGTAAGGTAGGCAATCAAGAGCCACAACAGAAGCAGACCGATGAAAGATAATTAGACTGACCTTAAATTCAAGCGACTTTGCTGCTAAAATCAAGGTGAAGAGTGGTATTACAGCGAGTCTTAATACTATTTAACGTGCTAATCGTGGGTCACAACATTTAAAGCACCGGAAATTGAAGAAAAAAACACCGTTAAATCCAATACGAAGACTTAGTATTATAGATTTTTGCAGGAAGAATATGACGTGGAAGGAACAGTGGACAAAATTGGTATTTTCTGACGAAAAAAATTCAATTAAGATAGCCCGGATGGTTATAATTACTATTTTCATGTTATAAGGATGGAACCCCAGGTTCCTGGAGCGCCACCATAGCCGAGAAAGCGGTGTAATGGATTTTCTGTTTTTGAACATATGATCTGGACTTTACCAATTTGAAAATGACGAAAAACTCCTAAAAGGAATTATTACAAGAAGATTTCCCTAAGTTTACCGATGTCTTTGGACCTTTACCATGGACATTTCAACAAGTATACATGCCAATGCTCAACGCAAGGATCATTAAAAGTTGGATCTCCGAGAAAAATGTTACTTTACATCAATGGCCACCGTAGACCTAAATATTATGGAAAACGTGTGGGGATGGATGGTTCGTAAAGTTTACGATTCTGACCGACAATATGAGGACAAAGAATCGCTTTCTACTTCAATCAAAGAATCATGAAGTGCAATTCCTTTAAATTATATAAAATAACTGCATGATTCACTCTCCAACTGGGTTTTTCAAGTTATTTCAAATAAAGATGGAAGCAAAAAAATAGAAAACTACCCAATTTTACTGCACATTTTCAATTTGTTTCCTTATTTAAGAGAATATTTCTATTCAAGTGGCGCAAAAAAACAGTGTTTTAAATGAAGTAATTAGAAAACTGGTAAAAAATAACATAATGACATTTTCCTGAACTATTCTGTCTCTGCAGTTTTATTCGCAATAGATTCCTCTTAGGAACTAAAACCAGAAGGTGAATTTATAAATTTACCAAAGCGCTACACGCTCAGATAGTAAATAAAATGTTTGTTTCTATTTAAGTGGAGCGGAGTGTATATCTACTACTAAAATAAATCAGCCTATTTGAAGTCTATAAGCATTATCTTATCCTTAAAATTGATGTAAGACTGAACATAACAAAACAAAATGTTTCTTGACAACAACTGATGATGGCAAGTGAGATCTCCTGGTCGAAATGTCAATTTTTATGAACTAAATACCGTTAAAAGTTTTTTTTTAATTTAATTTATTTCTCTTTAATTAAATGAAATACACGAACTTGTTTTTGTAGCTCAAAACTTAAGTGTCGCTTATCATTGTACTTAGACATATAGACGTTCAACTTTAGTATATTTGAGGCTATGAATGCAAAATTGGCGTAACCATCTTTTGAAAAATTGGCTTATTTTGTCCCTCGAATTTTTGTCTTAGAGGTATAATTTATTTTAAAGATAGTTTAAGATTCTTGAATTTCAAAACTTTCCAAAAAAATATATAACATAAATATTTTTAAGGCATATGTGCTTGTTTTAGTCGATTTAAACCCAATTACAAAAAGTTGGTTATGCCACTTTTGCAATTCACAGCCTCAGTTATATATTTATGAGAGAGTGTACAAATAGCTTACAAAATTATTTCTTGTCTCTGATTTGTTTGTATAAGTAGGTAAGTAATAAAGTAAGTAAGTAATAAATTCATTTTTATTTAAATTATTTCATCATAGTTTACAAGGTTATGAATTTTAACGCTTTGGCCTTGCAGTCAGCTCGGTTGGCAATAAAGTTTGTTTATATAAACGAAAAATTTAAATATACTCAGTTATTAACAGATTTCTATATTTATGAATAGATTTTAGGAAGCAACAAAGGGATTTCCAGTTTGATCCGTTTAAAAATTGGGCAAATGCTGATAAAATGGAAGTTGTCTTCTTTGGTATTCATGTTACACAGCGTGCAAAATATAAATAGGTATTATTTTTGTCCTGGGAAGATTTTCGAGTGGAATATTTTTTTTAATATTTAGGAAGACTGGTATGCGACATTCAAATAAAATTTGCAGAGTCCATGACAAAAAAAAAACACTATTGTGAAGTTCTCTTTCATCGTAAGATTTGATTTAAACCTCTTTTTTTTCTACATGATCAAGTATATGAAGCCCATAAGTTTTTATTTATACTTACTTCCCTTATCAGTTTGTGTTTTGTTAATACTATGCCATACAGGTTTTTTACAATGTAAACGATATTCTTTAATGTTGAAACTGAAAATTATTATATCTTTTGTTGAGAGTATGGACTTATTTCTAAATAATCAATTCAAATTGATGCTATCTTTTTAAAAATTGCAACCAAATCTTTTAATATGGTTAAGAATAGCTACCTATGTAGAATAAATTTTGAATAAGTCATTAGCACATTTAAATTTAGCCACATTTTTCAAAATGGTAGGTACTTCCGTTTTTTAGGTAAAAAAGATTTTTTTTATAAATAAAAAAAATGGAAAAAATTCGCGTATCAAACGTTATTTAACCGACCTAAAATGATTTGTTTTGGCTCTCTAAGGATGTTAATAATATAATAGCACAAGTTATTGCCCTTTAAAATGTCAAAATAAGCATTTCTACTCGTTAAATGTCTAAAAATTACCAAAAAGAAGGATGATTTTCAAGCTGTTTTCGATTATAAAGGCCTACACGGGTTTGTGAACGAGCAAGTAAGACTCATTCTTAAAGTTATTTTGAGTTATGAACTAAAATCCGTCATCCATTTTTCGGCAATAATTTTTAAATAGTCAAAAAATATTACATTTGAAATTTGTATAAATTTCTTTTAAGGATAAATAAAACCAAATAAAATATATTTTATTTTTAGATGTTTAACTTTATTTCCACATTTTCTTGTTTGTTAATGCAACAACTTAAAAAACAACACTGTTATTTTAACTTATTTTTGCCTTGTCATTGCCTAGCTACATTCAATTTCTTAACTATAAGAGAAAATGCATGCTATCAAGTCTTGACGCATTTAATTCTAATTGAGCGTAATAACTTACTTACTTACTTAGGTCCTCGGACCTATTACGTCCGTGATGTTTCCCTTACGGGACATAGGGCCTCCACTACACCTACGCGCCATCGTGTACGATTTCTTGAAATGTATTTCAGCTCTCTCCAACTTTTCCCCAGTCGTGCCGATTCCTGTTCGACCGTTCTTCGCCATGTACTTCTAGGCCGGCCCACTTGTCTTCCCTCCTGTGTGAGCGGGTTCCACTGCATTGCTTGAGATGCAATGCACCGATCGCCTTTTCGAAGCGTATGGCCAATCCACTGCCACTTTCTTCTTCGTATAATGGAGTCTATGGGCTCCTGACCCGTTCTCGCATGAAGTTCGGCATTGGAGATACGGTTGGGCCAGAAAATCCTCAAGATGTTTCGTAGACATCTATTAACGAAGGTTTGCAGCTTTCTAGTGACAGTTTCAGTGACTTTCCAAGTGCTGCAGCCGTAAAGCAGAACGGATTCAACATTGGAGCGGAACAGTCGTAGCTTGTTCTTTAAGCTAAAAGAGTTGTTTCTCCATATTTTGGACAGCATTCCGAACGCAGCCTTTGCTTTTCTGATTCGGCTGTTTACGTCCAGTTCAGTTCCGCCACCCGTAGAGACAATACTCCCAAGATATTGGAAATCCTGTACCATCTCTACGGGTTGTCCAGAAATATTTACTTGGATTGATGAGGAAGTTCCAAGGCTGATCCTTTTAGTTTTTGCCGAGTTGATCTTAAGCCCTACGATTTCTGCTTCTCTCTCCACCCTTGTTGTCATTTGATGGAGATCCATGATCCTATGAGAGAGTAAGCATACGTCGTCCGCGTAGTCCAGATGTTTGAGGTGAGATTGCAGAGTCCACTGAATTCCTCCATTTCCATTTGACAAAGCTGCGTGCAGTACGTCACTTACCACCGACAGGAACAGTATTGGTGACAGTATACAGCCTTGCCTAACTCCACTTTGGATTTCAAACTCCTCTGACAGCCTACCTTTGTGCAAAACGTGACACCTGGATCCATCATATGTAGCCTTGATAATAGCAATCAATTTATCTGGGATGCCCCTCCTGTGCAAAGCAAGCCAAATAAATTCTCTATTGACACTGCCGAACGCCTTTTCAAAATCGATGAACAGCAGGTGAAGTGGTGATCGATATTCAACGCACTGTTCGATGATGATCCGCAAGGTGTTGATGTGATCCACACAGGAAGATCCAGTGCGGAAACCTGCTTGTTCGGCGTCGAGTGTGTCTTCGAGGTGGTCTTTAATTCGGTCCAATACTATCCTTGCAATTATCTTGGCTACTGCAGGCAGAACGCATATTCCTCTCCAGTTTTCGCACTGTGTGAGATCTCCTTTCTTTGGAAGCTTGAGCGTAATTGAGCGTAATAGATCCATTTATATTTATAAGAAAAATGGGATCATGACATTATCTATAGAATGACAAAAATCTCGAATGGCAAAAATCTCGACAAAAAAAAATCTCGAATATAAAAATCCCGAATGTACAAAAATCAAGAACGTACAAAAATGACGAAAGAATATATCCAGAAAAAAATCTTGAAAAAAAAATTAATTCGGGATTTTTTTTTTTACCTTTCTCAAAACGAAAATAAAACACAGAATATGTTCAATTTATCAAACAATTTATTTTTCTGGTCAAAAAAGTACAACAATAGAAAATGTTTTTAACAAAAATCAAATATATTTTAGGATATGCATAATATATATGTATTGTATATGTATACTCGTACCACAACATAACAAATATATAACTCTAACTATAATTACTAAATAACTTCTATAAACTGGAGTTATATGCAAGACTCTTAAGGTAGCTTACATAACTTTTCTCTTCTGTTTCGTCGAGTATTTTTAAGATTTGCTTTTGTTTTTTTAAATACTCCCTTTTAACCTTAGTTTCTTGACCAATCTGAATTTTTTGAACCACACAACTAACCTGAACTTTGTTTATCATTATCATTATGCTTAACTGTAGTTACTCTGGAACTACAACAATGAGATTGATTCAGTTCACACAGCCAGTAAAACTTATTTTTTACAGATTTATTTAAATAATAAATAAACCCATCAATTTCAATTTTGCTGGAACCTTTGTTTGTAACGATTTCATTTATATTCATTGCACTTTTTTTTTAATAAGAAAACTTACGTTGTTATAAGAGACCGTCCCTAGCAACACTAAATTTAGTCACCTACTTGCATAGTTGGATGGGTGTATGTACAGTATACTAATTTTCTTAAGGAGACTTTCCTAATCGAGAATTAATACTTATTGTTGAGAGAATGAATGGTTACAATTCGCGCGTGCGAATTTTTTTGAAACCCCTCTCATAAACTTTAAGGAAAAAATACTTCATATTCTAAAGACCCTAAATCAGTATCTACCTATCTTCTGAAATTTTGTCCTTAATCAACAAAAACATCTTTTTTGTCCCTGATATATTCGCGCGCGCGAATTGTAACCATTCATTGTCTCAGCAATTAATAATGTGTTTTTTTTTGGCAAAGCTGTTCCCAGTGCAGTAGGATCTTAAACATATTACAAATACAACTCCGTACTGTCGATAAAAGTAGAAGTAAAATCCTGCTGCGGATAGAATTTTGACTTTTATTCGAGTCTCGAATTGGATAGTGTTTGTTTTGTTTTAAAAATTGGCACGATTCGTAGTAAAATTGAGTCTCGGTGGATGTGTTCATGGAGTAGTTATAATTCTTAATTTCCTTTGGACAAAAAAATCGATCTATTTTTTTAGTTGGCAAGTTTATATTAATAAGATCTCAGAGAACTCCCTATTTTTATAAATATAAAAGCTATTCCTCTTTTAAGTTTCTTTCTTTTAATATTAAAAAGTGAGAATGAATTTTTTGCACTCTTTGATCAGTTATTTTCTGACGCACGTCTAAAGTCCCACCCATCTTTGCATTTTGTATACACCCTTTACTCCTTTCACCCTTTTCAGAACTTTTTGAGATTTCATGTTCTACATGCAATCAAACTAACAGGAAACGAAAACGGAACGAGATTTAATACGCTGTCGACAGTATTTTTATAAGAAAAAAGCTGTATTTTTGTCGCTTCGGTGTCATAGAAAGCTGTGTAATGTCTTCCAAACATACCCGTTTTTGTAACAGCAACATGAGGTCTTTTAGATGTCTTATTTTAGTTACCCAGCGTTTTATTTCGCGTTAATCTTAATTCATCGTGTACAAATCGCTTAATTACCCCGTTTACATGCAGGTCTGAACTAGACTTCAACCCGACCACTCGATTTTGCATGTAAACGTAAATTCAAAAGTGATCAAAGTCTGTCCCGGTCTACATTGAACGATTGCCGATCTTTTGTTCGTCGGTGAAGGGACGTGAGGGATAGGGATCAAATCGTTTGTACCACAAAACTCGAATTATTTTTCCAGTCTGTTTATGTTTTCTTTCACCTTCTTTTCCAGTTTTTTGTGTGTGTTCGGTGTCAGTGTGCCATTCATTTGATGGTGTGAGTGAATATCAATGAAAAACGAAGAGCACAGCAATAAAACATGAAGAAGACAAGGAAAAAATCTTATTGAAAAAATCGTTCTGTGTGTACATTTCACACGATTTCTGGAAAAATCGGGCAATGTAGATCGGGACTCTGGGAACACATCCCTTGACTTTTGTTTTGATCTTAACAGAAGAAAAGTAAGCAAAACTCAAAAGAAATTTCAAACAAATGGCAGCTAAACAAATGAAAAATTGGAAACTAAAACAAGGGAAAATAATAATTGATTTAAAATCGTAAAAACAATAATAAAACCAACATATCCTTATAGAAACAAATTTTTTTATCGAATTAAAAATTTTGATATCCTCACGACCCGAAATTTTTTTTATTAAATTAGGTATTTGACAACTAACCAAGAATACCAACCTAAGAAAAAAGAAACCGCACAGCTCCGGATAGTGCGAAACTTTTTATTGGTAAATCGTTACCAAAAAAACACACCTAATATTTTTGTAGAGTTTTGCATTCTAGATCTTTTTTTGCTATATTTTTGCAGTTCGAGATTATGCTTTCTAGATTTTTGTTTTCCAGATTTTTTCAATTGTAGATTTTTTTTTTCGAGATTTTTGCTTTCTGGATTATTGGTTTCTAGATATCGTGGTAAGCCCAAGAAAAATTGAATTCGATGGTTTGCGCTGTTGTCGATTTGCTAAGATCCTATCGTTATGGAGGAAAAACCATTCATATTACGATTCATGTTATCAAATAATCACAAAATTATGATCCGGAAGTGAGCACTGATGATTATGTTGAATTATTAAAAAAATCAATTTTTATGGATCAAAATAACTTGGTTTAAGTGTTTTTCGAAGGTTTAATTTGTAGTAACAAGATTCCTTGTGGAATCGTTTATTAGCAAATCACTTGAATGCAATAAATGTTACATGCAAGGACTTTTCCATGAAAGTTTTGCTCGCAGCAAGCATTTCTCATTCGAGGGGCAATATTTCTTGAACTACGGGAATGGCTAGGCTGCAAGTATTTCTGATTTTTTTTTAGGTTTCTTAATAGGTAAGTACATTAAAGATATTAAATATTTGAACTCGAATAAATTGTTCTAAATTTTATTTTAAATAGGTTTACATTATTTATTATGCCGTCGGCATTTTAAAATTAAACTAGCAGATATTCAAAATAAATTCAATGAGTAAAAATAATCCCCGCATAGTTGCACAGACTATTTTTTTTTCTGTTATTTTATCAATTATTCGAGTGTTCAATTATTGAAAACCCGCTTAATTGATTTTATCTATTTTCTCGTAAAACTAACCGATATTCACATTTATCGTTTGTACCTACAAATTTTTTGACAAATCTATGAAAATGGTGGGTCATGGTAAAAAACGTGATGATAAGTTTGGAGCTAAGGAAACCGATTGATCGATGTTGAATTTGGAAAGATAAGGTTAACGTTTTGATTGACTGTGAGAATTGGATCCCTTCAATATTAGTGCGTTCTATAGCTAAATAATTGTTGAGGGAAACCTTAAACAAAATAAAATAAAACCTTTCGGGAAGCAAGCACGCGGTAATAAATTAATTTAATTATATTGAATAAGTGCTTTTTATTTTTTGTTGATTAATTTAAATTTTCCAGTAGCTCATGAAGCGGAATTTCATAACAATATTTGGTGTCATAATTATTTTTTTGTTCACCGGCGGATAATATAAAACGAAAAATGTACATGTTTTAAGTTTGTTAAATGCAGTTTTTTAAGATCAGTTAAGCGAGTAAATCTATTAAGGGGGTTTCAATAAAACATATACAAAAATGTGTGTTGTCTAGGTTTTACTTAGGATATATTCTAACTGAGGCGCCCAGTTATAGCTTTCATTGAAAACCATCATCATTGAAAATGTTGTCATTCAATTTTGAGGAACTTAAACACATAAATCAGATGACGTTTTGGTACCAAAATCACTTTTAGTTTTTCGTTGATGAAAATCGCTGACAGCTGACCTTTTGTTCCCAAAAGTCTAACACATTCGTTCCAATGAAATGTGTTTCTTTCTCTTCCTGTTCTCGTCTGTCAGTTTTTCAAAGTTGGTTTTTGTATGGGGACTGGAATTTTCAATGAAAGAAATTTGCATTATGGCTATAACCGACTTGTCAAAAAACATTCCACCTTTTCACTGATTTGTGTTTCAATGATGGATTTCAATGAAACTTACCGTGTTCGTTTAATTAATCGGGAAAGTCAGTTAACAGAGGTGCCATTTTGAGCATGGGGTACTAAATAGAGGGATGGAACCACTCTGCGTTAGATACGGAACAAGATATAAGTAAATCTCTCCATTCGAAATTGCTAATTTTTCTAAATCCTTTTTCAAACCCTTTTTTGAAAACCCTTTCATAAACTTTAAGGGAAAAAATACTTCATATTCTAAAGACCCTAAATCAGTATCTACCTATCTTCTGACATTTTGTCCTTAATCAACAAAAACATCTTTTTTGTCCCTGATGATGTAAACCAAAATTAATTAATAAAATAATCAAGAATATTAGGTAGTTCTTCTTGTTCAATTAACCTTTTGCATATTTGTAGATATATAGATGCATCTATAGAATCTTTTTATCCTTTCAAAACGTGACTTATAACATTATTCCCTTAATTCAAACTGATCTCCATTCCCATCATCAAGCTAAAATGTCAAAAGAAGTCAATTTCTCTGTCCTTGGCCGAAGGGATTTAACATACATGTATACGTTAGGTATCCCATTACAAAAGTATGCTATTTTCACTGACACAGCTACCATTTAAATTGCTACTAATATACCAAACAAGCAGCATCACAAACTTTCCCATTATTATCCTTGGCAAAGTAACAGTATAATTGATTGCTTCAAATGAGCATCGTTCTTAATGATTCTTTCTCCTTCTAACGAATATATGACAGTCAGGGTAACCATCAAACCATTCATGCTACCGAAACACTATACCGTATGTGAGTATATGTGTGGCGTAGGTACAACAGGAAGATATCCCATCTTGTTGATTCAATTTTCGTCGCACTAGTAGAACAGAATTACAGTGTATTAACGGACGTTTAAGCAATTTCAGCCCCATATCATTTCAACCCCCTTACCCCTGAAGTCAAATATTGTTCGATGTGTCACACAAATCGTTTTATCATATAGTTAGTTGAACAACTACCCTCTTGGCTATACTCTGTCATTGTGCATATGTGTGTGCAAGGCCCTTAAATGACAATATATAGCTAGGCAAAAAGCAAGAAACACCAATGCTTCAGCCATGATGATGATAGCAAAAGGGAACCCTTATTTGAAACTGACGCTAACAGGGATGTCGAGGGTGAGTAGATGTATGTGTGTGTATAGAGGAGCAAAAGATAACTTTAAATATGAATAGGGGATGAAATTCATTACCCTTATTGTGCGTATAATCGTTTCGTGTATTAAACAAACTTCGGGTATAATAATGGTTTTGAATTAGATTTTGCTACCCCTCCCCAACCCAATCCGACACCGACCCGGCAGAACAAAACAGGGGTTGCTGTTAGAGCTGTGTGTACACATTACTACCCCACCCATACTATTACCAGTTAGATGATTTTTTTTTATGAATACCGCTTTTGAATTAAAATGAGTCTTGGCTGGCAGCCCTAGACCTAGTTGACTTTCGTAATAGACCGTGTGTAATGGGATATCTTCTTCTATGTCGAATCGAAGGGTGGGGGGGGGGGGGTGAATGTGTTGGTTTGAAGTGATTTTCCGAAAATCTGTTAAATAAGGGATGGTGTGTGTTTTCGTTAAAAACCCTCTATAAAGACAACCGACGACGACGACGGAGAGTACGATATTTATTTTTGTTTCTTCTTTTTTTTATTATTTACTCAAGTGTTGGCAATTTAGTCACTTATTCAATTTGCCATTTTTCAAATGTAATCGAGAGAGAAAAAGACACTGATGAAAGCGAAGGGTGTTGGTTGTTGTTGGGTTTGGGTTTGGGAGGCCTGTGGTGTTTATTTGGCATGTCATCGCTTGGGGTATGAGGAGTTGAATTTGCTTGTGCTTCTGGAAGATAATGAATTTTCATTGTTTTTCGATTATCATCAGGCAAAGACAGTGCGAGGGTGGATTTATATATTTTGGTGGAGGTATAGAAATGCGACGGAATTTGATAGTTTGTTTAAGCAAAATGCTCCTTTATTTAGAAAAGTTCAGAGCAGAGTGGAATTTTATGTATTTGGGGGTGATTAATTGTGCGGTTAGTTTATATATAGACTGAGATTTAACCGTTTTGTTTTCTTATAGCAAATTTGTTTTCCGGACGTATAATTTTGCAAACAGACATTGTTTGAGAAAATAAAATGAATAATTTTTGAATAGGGGATGTAAAAATGGAACGATGTTGAGTTGTGTAATATTAAGTCTGTTGATTTAAAATTAGACATTTTAAAATATGTGTAAAACTCAATCAAAACATCTATATTAATTTTGATTTAATGGTCAGACAAAATGTACCGGAACAAGCACTAGATATGTATGTACATAGCACTTTTAATTAAAAAAAATCCCATAGATAATTTATGTGTAGATCCGAGTATCTAACTATATAGTTCGAGTAAAAATGAAATATTCATTCAAAATCGTTGTGAGGAAACTTTTAAATTTACATTCCACAACATCTATTTGAACCAAAGATAATTGATTGTCAAAAAAAAAAAAAAAAAAAATACGCTTATTTCCCCGTACTCAGAAATTAAAATTTTGTGACCATTTGCAGATTATGGAATGCGTTAATTTTGCTTTTCACGAGATGTGAGTACTAGGATTAGAATGGTAATAAATCCTCTAGAGCCCAAAGATAATTGATTGTGAAAAATAAAAAAAAAAAATACGCTTATTTCCCCGTACTCAGAAATTAAAATTTTGTGACCATTTGCAGATTATGGAATGCGTTAATTTTTCTTTTCACGAGATGTGAGTACTAGGATTAGAATGGTAATAAATCCTCTAGAGTCTAGGGGAAGAACATGTGAAAATTTGTCTAAGTATACTTGCTTATTTATGTACTTCCCGCTCCATGAAGGTTCACTATGCCTGAGACACATTGGCTATCCCCCGATCCCGAGCAACGCTCCCACCAAGCATCCAGACGTAGCGCTCGGGAAGTCCTCAATAACAGAAAAGCTGCGGCAACATATTTTTCGACCTCATCGGTACATGGATGAATGTTTGGTCACAGAGAGATTTAAGGCCGTCAAACACAAAAATGTCACTCTAACACACCTTTTTAAAACATTATAAATAAGGACCTTATCGCTCGAACCGGAGTGGCAGACTGTTATATTTGTATTTGATGGTCATAAATCTTTCTGTGACCAAAGTTTCAACCTTTTACAAAGTGGGGTATGGTATCAATCGCTAGTTTTCTGAATCGACCAAGAACTAGCAACGGATGAACTTGCGCCACAATTATAAAAATTTAGGTAATGAGAGATTAATAGCCACATAATACAAAAACCATAGTCTTAAATAGTCCCTTATTTTTAATATTTGTAAAATATAAGACCTAAGCATCTGACCCGGAGTGTAAATGTGAAATTTTCGGGCTTGACGGCCCTCAACATTTTTGTCACGAAAAGGTCGAAAAATATGTTGCCAGCTCTCAGTCTATTAAACCATCTCAAACTTGGGGTCAGGGATTTGAAGCCTCTCTTGACTGGATCCATTGTTCATTCCATTCCGGATTAAAGTTAAACCTGAATTTCGTCAGTTAACATGGATTAACTCAACAGATGCTTTTGATATAAGAACAAACTAATTGTTAAGGTAATTTTAAATTTAATTTTCCATATGAAAAATATTGTAGTTTTGAAATCCAATTTTGCGGCGCTTGTTAACATTACTGTTTTCAGAAAGTCATTAATCAAAGAAAATATAAATAAATAAATAAATTGGGTGGCGCGACAGCTCGTGAAGAACCAGGATCCAGTGCCATTTTCACCATAAGGATATTTGGGACAATTGCCGAGGTCGCCAAATTTTGGAGGGCGGTAAATTTTGGAAGGCGCAAATTTTCAACAACGCTGTAAAAATCTCTAATAATGTTGATAAAGCAGTAAATCGATAATACACGAATCTCAAAACAGCTGCTTATTTATACTTATCAATGGTAAAATATTTACAGGCAATAAGCAAGGGTGGTTTGTATGATATTAATAAAGCAGTGCCTAAAATGAAGAGTAAAAATTGAGAGAATGAAGACGAGTCCCAGGGAATAAGAATGGAGAAAAGGCAAATCGATGAGGGCGTTTTTTCAATCCAATAATAGATAATGTAATATCTGAGCTCAAAAGACACGAGAGCGCATATTCGCATTTTTCAAATCATTTGGTTTCTTGCTCCAGTTGGGGGATACTGATAGTAAACAAATATTCGAAGCAGCACTTGCGTTGGCAAGCAGCTATCCTAACGACTTGGATGAACAACTTGGAGAAGAATGTCTTCAGTTCAAGGAACGTTCGCTCATCGACAATATTAAAACAAAAACAAACATTGTTTCTCTTAAATTTATTTTGGATGAACTTATTGTTGCCAAAAATCTAATTTCCTCATTTCCAAATATTAATACCGTATTGAAACTTTTTTCAAATGAAACAAGAGAACGTAGTTTTTCTTTAACGGTGACCAAACAAAAATTTTAGGGGTGACAGAAAAAAAGTTCCCAGGGCAGCAAATTATTTAAAAATGGCTCTGCCAGTGCCTAGTGAACACCAAATCGCAACCATTCCAGATTGCGCGTGTCGCCAGTAATAAAAGGGACCTACAATTGTATGCCGAATATAAACGGCTAGAAGATACTTATTCGTGACAAGTGATACTCTTGGTGGATTTGTCAATGCTTTGCAAGAGTCAGTAGCCCCGAAAAAACTTTTTTTTAGTCACTCTACCCTTCCCACACGGGCGAACTTTTCTAGTGTTTTCTCGGAACAAAAAATAATCGATTGTGTTCACCCCTGAAGGAAAAATTAATATTTCCTTAAGCAACTATGAAAAGATTGAAAGTTGCGATGCGTCATCAAATTCACGTCTAACAAAGCTACTAATAGGGGGGTACGGTTGAAACACAGAACGGTTGAAACAACGCAAATATCTTGCAAATCGTGGGTGGTAGGTGGATGGGTCTCAGAGACGCATGATGCGGCAACAGCTAAAAAGACAAACTAAAAATATTCTGGAATAGTAATTTTATTGGTTTCTGACCGAAAAAAATTGAAGAAAACTTTTCTTTTAGTTTCTTTTAAATTATTTAATGAAGTAACGTTTTATTTTTAAATGATTTCATTCTTATTGTTTGTTGTTTTCTTTTTGCTAAACATTGAAGACTAATAAATCTTGTCAAACATTGCCATAATTTACGTTGTTATTAAAAAAAATTCATGAACATTTATAACTATGTGCTCGGCAAAAATCCTCGTATTAAACCCTCCTAGTGGGTTCCGGGCGGTAATAATCACCACAGCTAATCTTATGCGATGTCAAGATGGGGATCAGCTAAGGTCAGCAGGTCGGATTGTTGTAGTGTTCCTTTACTTCTCAATAGTTCAACACTCAGCAATGCGATTTTCAGTGGTGTTGTGAGCGTTTTCATAATCCGTGCCGAATAAATGGAAGACTGGGGGGTAAACCAGTCTCTAACGAGCTCTTTCGGACGCCTTGGCAGGGTCCGTCATACTCTTTGCCTTACCCCGCTATATCGGCTCTGCCGGGGCTGACCTTTCCTTTCCGACCTACTCGTGGGAATCAAATTTGTTGCTTGACACTATGGACGATAATGACAATACAGACGTAGACCATCCGCCGACACAGAGGATGAACTCTTGGCCTCTAGCTAAGAAACACTTAAGGGTAGCTCGGTGGGCACCGGTATTTTCGGTACTCTTGGGCCGCCCGGACCTTCAGGAAGCACAGGCAGTACTAGACATAGTACCCCTGTACCTTCCAAGCCTACCAATAAATCCCGCAAAAAAAAGACAATCAGCGAGTGCCCTTCTCAAGGTCCAATTCAAGAGAGCTACCTACAAGAAAGTAGGTAGCTCTCTTGAATTGGACCTTGAGAAGGGCACTCGCTGATTGTCTTTTTTTTGCGGGATTTATTTTTATTTTCTTGACAAGATAGCCAAGAATGAGGAAGAATGAGAGGGACGCCGCTGACAAAATAATGTACCAGAAGATCGTTGAAGATTACAACGGTCTTCTGGCTATACAAGAAAACGCCCTCAAGTGGAATAGGTCTCAAGAAGAGACCACACAACCGCAGACGAAGAGTAGGCTAGACAACCCTAATAGGAGTGAACAAATGCCACCTCTTAGAGCAGCGCAACCGCATGTTCCGGAAGTTGTCAGAGACGATCTCTAGGAATCGGTTATGGATGAGCTCTTCAGAAACAACAAAGGTCTGTTGGCTGTGTGGAAGCTCATCGAGGCCAAGCTCTCAGAGATGGTGTTTTTCGACTCTAGTGAGGTGCTCAGGGGATATAGGGTAATTAAGTGTTAGGACGGATTCTCTAGGGATTTCTTTAGTAAAAGCGTTGCTAAGCTCAGCAATGACATGAAGCTCAAGCTTATCCCAGCTAAGGATATCCCTAGACAACCAATGGCTCGCATTTGCTTGGCCCTCATGGGCATCAAGCCGAGCGGGCAAGAGCTGATCCGCGGACTGCAGAGGTTAAATCCGCTGGTTCCTATGCATGACTGGGCTGTCATTAAGGCAGATGAACCGCTGAAGAACAGCGGATCTTATCTTTTGAGGATCAGCGAAGAAAGCCGGGGAGCTCTCGAGAAGGCCGATTTCAAGCTGAAGTTTGGCATACGTAATATCCGCATTAAAATCTTGCATAGTCAGGGAGAAGACCCCGACAAAGCTGATGACAAAGTCGAGATCAACGAAGTTGTTGGTGATGTCGTTGTCCCTAGCGAGCCGCCGGGCCCTGACTGTGCAGGCTGCTCAAAAAATTAAAAACGCGCTGCGAGTCGTACAGATTAATCTGAAGCACTCTAAATGTGCCTCGGATAATCTGCGGGTTTTCCTGAGAGAGGAAAACGTCCACGTAGCGGTTATTCAAAAACCATGGGTAAATGGACTCAGAGTAAGAGGCCTCCAAGATCACCAATACGACCTGTTTTATAAAATCACAAGCCCAGACCAAGGTAAGCCTAGAACTTGTATTTTAGCTAAAAAACACTTAAAAGCTTTTTGTTGTCCAAATCTTAGCACTCCTGATCTAACAGTTGTAAGGTTGGAGGGTGAAAATGCAGACGGCTTATTGCTGGCCTCGGCGTACTCGTCCCATGACAGGCAGTCACCGCCAGAAGAGTTGCGAACCCTAACAACTGAAGCTAAAGCCAAAGGGACTAACTTTGTGATTGGTAATGATGCTAATGCATGACATACCCTATGGGGTAGTTCTGAGATCAATGAACGAGGTGAGTCTCTTTTTGATTGTATTATTGAAAATAACCTGACGGTCTGCAGCAGAGGTAGCACTCCCACTTTTATATTTCCGAGCTCGGATAATAATGAAAGCTGGGAGGACGTACTGGATGTTACGATCGTAAATAACAAAATGAATCTAATAGTAGAAAACTGGAGGGTATCCCTTTTGAAATCTTTTTCGGACCATAACACAATGCCCTGCACACTATTTGTTCCAGAACAAGATTTATGAGTACAGATATGAATGCTCGTTTGGAATAACTGGGAAGAGATATTTCTTTAGCCACCCAATAAATTTTAATTATTTTTCTCGGGATTTCTGTCATTATTATACAAGGCACCTGAAGATTTTCCATAATTTCTTATGCGGCTTTAATTTTGATAAAAACATTGTTGGACTCAATTTGAAATTCGGTGCAATTTTCTAGGATTTGCTTCAATGGGAAGATTATTATTAGTATGATGTCTGATCTCCCCTTCCAGACTTGAAGCCGTAGTGGCACTTTTGCTCTATTCAATCAATATTAATTGAGAGGAAATACTGCTGGTAAGAAATTCACCAATTTTTCAAAAACGTTCCCGGTTACCCCAAGTGCAAATTATATCCAAGAAGTGTAACTCCTCAAACTTATTCACTTCATAAAACTATCGAAATAATCAACAAAAAAGTCCAACGCAATTACTTAATTAAACGTTTTTTCCACTCCACAATTCACGCCATAAGAGTGCTTCTTCAGTTCGTTTTATGTCTAAAGCAGCAGCCACCACCATCAGCATTAGCCTATACCGGGAGCCTACAGAGGCAGACTCCCATTAGTAGGCATTTGGCTTCAGGTAAATATTTGCCCCCAGCGAATGGTTGTGTCTTGTGTGGCAGACACTCACTCTACTTTGCTTTGCTTTCAAAAAAAAACTAACCAAACCAAATCAAATAACCTAAACCAAATAAAAAATGATACGCAGATCGCTCTGAATGTGAATTTTACTTCAAGTTAGCAGCAGCACCAAATCTCGTTAATATATAGCTCCTGGCACTTCAAGAGTCGCAACGCGAAGAAAGAAATAAAGTAATCAGAAGCGCTTAAACCAACAGAATCCGTTAAAAGCAATTAAGCGAACAGCGCAGATTAGCAGACGCCAATAAATTTGATTCGAATATCATCAGCCATCACCAGCACCACACTACCACCGACCAACCGGTTGAGAATGAGATTGTCAGTCATCATCACCATCGAACTAACGTCACGGGTTCTTGAGATGAGTCGTCTTCTGTCACCATCATCATAGCGCGAAGGTGCCATCATCATTGGGGCCTCTGGTGTGCACTATGCAGCAGCTCCATCAGGAGCACTTCACTACTCATATTGGTTTGCTGGTTGGTATGTTGTTGCATCACCATGCAAATAATGAAGTCCAGACCGTGCTAACTCAATCCGAGCGCTCCGCATAGACAGAGAGTCCAACTGTCATTAGTTTCATTTTATGCCACTCTTGGATTTCACGCGACTCCAACTTGAGGTGGCGGGTGGCGGTAGCGGACGCAGCCACCGTTTGTTATAGTTTGTGTTTGACGTTTGTGCGGGCTGCTGCTTGCTGGATGCTTGAGACACAACTCGGGATCCACGAACCCGAAAAAGTGCACACAATGACAATTCTTTGACTCCTGAATGTTGGGATATTTGTTATGTCAATTAGCAGATTCAAAATGACACTTAATGTGACGGCCAAGACGATAAACTTATTCTTCTGCGCGACGCGACGACTGCGACGCGACACCGCCTTAAGCTGAATTTGGTATATATGTAGTATACGCTGATGCTTGCCGACCTTCCGTCGGCGTCTGCGTTGTTGTCGTCGTCAATGCCGGTGAGTTGTAGTTTTGTTTAGTTCCCGGTACTCTTGGTGGTGGAGACAATTGAATCCACAGTTTTATTCTGAGATTGCAAATATACAATCCGAGGTTTTGTCCGCGATCCAGCCAGCCAGTCAGCCAGCACAGCGGAACAGCGAACGCCACCACCGCCAGAGGTATATTGTGTCGTTGTCGTCATTGTTTGCGACAACGAACGGCAGCGGCGAGAAGGTACTTTGATGATTACCCGAACAGAACTGGCGTGTTGTTCTATTCCATTGATGATGATGATGACGGTGATTTGCCGTGTGAGGCTCTAATGACCTCCAACTACGCGGTCTTCATGTTTGATTCAATTGGGGACTTTGTTTGGCTTGGTTATATTGTGATGGTACTTAAAGACTCTTTGGTGGTGCACATTTTTGTTCTCGACTACTGTGATGGAGTCAAGTTGAAGAAAAGTTATCGCTAGAGCGGCATATAAGTGAGTCATTAAATAAACATAGACTTCAAGTCCTCGAGTTGAAGAAATCCACTTCAACGACGAAGAGACATATTGATACTTTGTATAGGAAAATTGGCTTGGGCCTGATGGTATCTAACTGCAGAGTTCTTGTTGTTTGTTTTGGTTTAATAGAACTCGCATGGAAGTAATCGACGTGAAAGTTCGAAATAATATGGTTTCACAGAACCTTCGGATGAAGCTTGACGGAGCTTGGGGTGGAACTTCAAAAAAAAGGTAAGCTACTTTCCTCCTGTTGTATGAAAGATGAAAAACTATGATAAGAACTGAGGATAAAGTTTTGTTAAATTGTATTACAAGGTGTGATGAGTCAGCAAACTGCATCACCATCAACTCACTCAGATCTCAATGGATCCATTGTGCTCCCCATGTTCTGGAAGTAAGTTTAGAAGTGAAGATTTGAAGTACCACCCTGGCCCAACCTAAATTCTGAAACCAATTCACCAATAATTAAGGTGATAAATATAGATAAATCAAGAATAAAACTCCAACCACTTGAGTGACGAACCACCATATTTGTGTAGGCCTGATTTAAAATATTCTTTCCGTCCAGTTTTTTTAATCACTTCCACTTATCTATAATTCACTCCAAATCCATTCCAGTGTTGACAACAGCCTTGCCAAACAAGCCATTTTCTGAAAGGTTGTTCTTCATGGCAAAATTCATATCTATTTTGCCCGCGTTGTGACGTTCCTAGGGAGTGGAATCAAAGATTTCCCAGATCGAGTGTATTGGTGGTCTTTTCACTCTAATTTCTAAATGATCTAGATACCACTCAATCATTAGATTATTACACTTGCTGACAATGTCAGACTGTGTTAATTTAAAGCTTTTGTATCTTCTATGCAGGCGGATCAGTCAAAATTGGAAACTCGGCCTGACTCCGTCCAAATCCAAAGAATTATTTCCAGTTATCCTCACACTGAAATCGTTATAAGGAGCCATTTCAACGTACACAGGTCTAGATGGATTCGCTTTTTAGCCCAGAAAACACTTGAAAGAGGTGAGATCTTCTAACAGAACCATTGGCAGTACGAAAATGTGAACTTAGAACAACAACTTTAACTGCCCACTATGAATCCTCGATATAGTGACGTATCCTTTTTGGTAAAACAAATTGCAAAAACGGTTATCGCGCAATCTTCTGAAGGTTTAAATACAATTTCAGAAATGACTTTACACTTGATCAATATTTTTGAAATATATATTTGTTGAAGAAGTCAAATTGCATTATTGTTTTATAAGCTCACACTATTTGAGCTAAGAAATTGAAAGAATGAGCGGCAGGCATTTGAAACTTGATCTCTTTAGGCCATATCCTAAGATAGCCTCAACTTCGCTGTTCGCTGACAGTGCTTTAAGCGATCAGTATAATTTTTTATGATTCGGTTCAATAGGTGTCGCGTTATAACGGCAATAGCGCCTCGAGCTCCTCCGATGTAATTGGAGGATCTGACGGAGCCCCAGAGACAATAAGCGAGTGGTGTCAAGTCACACAATAACGGCGACTAATCCATGAAATATCACCTTGTTGGAACCACAGCTCGGATGTATGGATGTTGTCAAGCTCTGATAGATAACCATACAAAGTCATTAAACATCGTTCTATATTTGTGAAAATTCACGGTGAGGGTGTCTCCTTCTAAATTTCAAAAGAAAGAAATTGCAATGATGCCACCATGACATAAACAGTACCAACATTTATGGATGCATTCATTGATGCTTGGTCGAACTGAGTTAAAAATGGGCTTCGTCCAAAAATATGATTTCAGAATTTCGAGTCAGAATTTCGATAAAATTTTGTAATAATTCCCACAAGTTCGGCAAGCGTGAAGCGATCCACGATGAAATTGCAAACTTTACCAAATTTTTTGACAGCTGGCTCAGCTGCCTGTCATTGGTAAACTTTGACAGCTGCTGAAGCATACCAATCTCGGAAAAACTATCATTTCTATCAGTTCAACCTGTAAAATTTTGAAATTCTCAACTGTCCACACTCGCCGTTCACATTCATATTTTTAAACTGTTGTGAAAGATCGATACCGATTTCTGTGGACGTGTTTTAGAAAAACTGCAGACAAACCGATCGATGATACAACCAGCGCACTAAAATCAGAAGTTTTCTGCGGTAAGCATGTGTATAATATCATCCCAAATCCGAAAATGTGATTTGATTAACCCGTTCTCTTAAAACGATCCCTTAAATCGGGATCAACTGCCACTTGTTCCTATAATAATAAAGTTTAAGCATTTGCACGTCTTACTTACTAACTTACTTAGGTCCTCGGACCTATTACGTCCGTGATGTTTCCCTTACGGGACAAAGGGCCTCCACTACACCTCCGCGCCATCGTGTATGATTTCTTGAAATATATTTCAGCTCTCTCCAACTTTTCCCCAGTCGTGCCGATTCCTTCGCCATGTACTTCTAGGCCGGCCCACTTGTCTTCCCTCCTGTGTGAGCGGGTTCCACTGCATTGCTTGAGATGCAATGCACCGATCGCCTTTTCGAAGCGTATGGCCAATCCACTGCCACTTTCTTCTTCGAATAATGGAGTCTATGTGCTCCTGACCCGTTCTCGCATAAAGTTCGGCATTGGAGATACGGTTGGGCCAGAAAATCCTCAAGATGTTTCGTAGACATCTATTAACGAAGGTTTGCAGCTTTCTAATGACAGTGTCAGTGACTTTCCAAGTGCTGCAGCCGTAAAGCAGAACGGATTCAACATTGGAGCGGAACAGTCGTAGATTGGTCTTTAAGCTAAAAGAGTTGTTTCTCCATATTTTGGACAGCATTCCGAACGCAGCCTTTGCTTTTCTGATTCGGCTGTTTACGTCCAGTTCAGTTCCGCCACCCGTAGAGACAATACTCCCAAGATATTGGAAATCTTCTACCATCTCTACCGGTTGTCCAGAAATATTTACTTGGATTGATGAGGAAGTTCCAAGGCTGGTCCTTTTAGTTTTTGCCGAGTTGATCTTAAGCCCTACGATTTCTGCTTCTCTCTCCACCCTTGTTGTCATTTGATGGAGATCCATGATCCTATGAGAGAGTAAGCATACGTCGTCCGCGTAGTCCAGATGTTTGAGGTGAGATTGCAGAGTCCACTGAATTCCTCCATTTCCATTTGACAAAGCTGCGTGCAGTACGTCACTTATCACCAACAGGAACAGTATTGGTGACAGTATATAGCCTTGCCTAACTCCACTTTGGATTTCTAACTCCTCTGACAGCCTACCTTTGTGCAAAACGTGACACTTGGATCCATCATATGTAGCTTTGATAATAGCAATCAATTTATCTGGGATGCCCCTCCTGCGCAAAGCAAGCCAAATAAATTCTCTATTGACACTGTCGAACGCCTTTTCAAAATCGATGAACAGCAGGTGAAGTGGTGATCGATATTCAACGCACTGTTCGATGATGATCCGCAAGGTGTTGATGTGATCCACACAGGAAGATCCAGTGCGGAAACCTGCTTGTTCGGCGTCGAGTGTGTCTTCGAGGTGGTCTTTAATTCGGTGCAATACTATCCTTGCTATTATCTTGGCTACTGCAGGCAGAACGCATATTCCTCCCAGTTTTCGCACTGTGTGAGATCTCCTTTCTTTGGGAGCTTGACAATCATTCCTTTTTTCCACTCTTCAGGAAAGCTCTCTGTTTCCCAAGCTCTCTTAATAAGTGAGTGCAGTAGCTCGCTCGATGTCGTCGGGGCTGCTCCTAAGAGCTCTGCAGGAATACCGTCAAGTCCAACCGCTTTGTTGTTCTTCAGTGCTTTGATGGCGGTGATAATTTCTTCTTTACTGGGGGGTACGGTGCGTATTCGGGAAATTGTTACTTCGGGTAGCTCAGTGGGAATAGGGTTCACTTCACTGGCGAAAACGCGGTTTAAAACCGCAGAAAAGTGTTCCCTCCACCTTATGAGCTGGTCCTCATTCGAAATTAGCAGGGATCTTTAACCAGGTGTTGTTTAGAGCTCTGGACACAAGTGAGCTCTTTGGTAATTCTGTAGACGGTCCTACTGTCGCACCTACTAGCGGCTTCTTCTGCTTCTGTAGCCAATGTGTTGATGTAGTTACGCTTATCACGTCGCACACTACGGTGAACTTCCCTCATCTTCATGCGGTGCGTAGACTCAAGCTCGTTTCTCCCTGCTGCTGGAGTAGCTGCGATGCGAGCTTTAAGGTGTTTCCTTTCTTCGATCCTTGCCCAAGTTTCGTCGGAAAGCCAAGCACTATTTCTCCCTTGCGCCCGGCCGACTATACTTTCAGCACCGGATATGACCACATTTTTCACAGCACACCAATGATTTTCGATGGATGTGGCTTCCGTGCTGCTGATTGCGTTCAATCCTTGTGAAAGGTGGTCCCCTAGTTGTTGGCGCACTGCGGGATCCTTTAGTCTATCTGTATTAAACTTTGGCATTCGAGTAATTCCTTGGGATCTCCGAACTGCAGCTGTACGCAATCTTACGGTAGCAACCATCAGATGGTGGTTCCCATGTCAGCACCTCTTCTGTTACGGACGTCCTGGAGACTGCTTCTAAAACGCCGGCTGATCGCGAAGTGGTCAATTTGGTTGGAAGCATTTGCACGTCTTGCTCGGCAAAAATAAACAAACAAATATTTTGGTGCAACAGCTCGTGGAGAACCAGGGCCTATAGTGACTTATGGCTCTAAACCATTCCTTTGTGAAATTGGAACTGACTTGCAGTTCCAGGGCACTGAAATACGTTTTTGAAGGCTCAAAAAACAAATTGATTAAAGCTCAAGTAAAACAACAAAAAAAGATGATGCGTATATAGAATTAATTCTTATGCCTTCATTTCAAATTTTATACTTGTTTGAATCTTACTGATGAAATCTTAAACCGATAATCTCTAAGTATTAACAGGACGTACATAAGTTTAAGCCCATTTAAGGTATAATAGTTATTGCTTGATAAAATTAAACTTCTCAGGGAATAATCAAAATGTTGTTTTTTTTTTGTATAGGAAAATGCTACCTATACCTTCATATTAGGTAAACTTTATTCCAATCAAGCTATTTGCTGCCTTTCCAACTATATAGCCCTACCTTATCTGAAGGATTTAATCGTTTAATCCTGAGCTAACGAAGTATGAGTTGGGAATTTGTTTATTCAGCAATTAACATAACGTTCTATATGTACCTTTTGGAAGGACCTTTAATTTTACTTCTACACCCTCTCGTTCTTGTTGATTGTTTTCATTCATCATCATTACGTACAAAATCACAACCACCCCATATCAATATAGTTATTGGCCTTCCATCCCCTATTCAAAGAAAGACATATGACATGCTGACCATTTTAATCCATATATAAACAAATATACACACGACTGTCAAAATTTGCCTGACACATTAATCGTACAATAGCTATAGGCAAACATTTTTGAATAAATATCTGCTAACTCGCTACCCGTATAATTGATCCTTTGTGTTTTGTCCTTGTTATATTTTCCTCCAAAATACTTTTCTGATCGCCAATAGTTGATAAGCAACGCACAATTAAATTTTGTTAAATTCCTTGCCATATGTTATGATGATGAGAGACAATGATTAGATATGTATCTTATTGGCAGAAGATTATAATTCGTTTGGAAGATCCATTATTGCCTTTTGTCCTATAAACTAAAATAATAATTGATTGGCTGCTTTGTTAAATAATTCTAAAATTTTTGAGATGCTGCAAAATTTCAAAAATAGTGTGGGAACTACCCTTTTGTTTCAAACCTCAAAAAAGGTTTATATTATTTATGTTAGTTATGTTATATGTATATGAAAAACATGATGATACCAATCGAATTTGACGTTTTTGATGGATCATGAAAGTAACTGTTAGGGCTGTAGTTTTTGTTTCCCATGGTTGTAAAATTTAATTTTCGAACAAAGAAGATGGTTTGCTTGAATTAAATGACTTAATTGAAATATTACGAGTATATCCTGGAACCGCAGGCTAACTGAGTTATCGATTAAAATAAATATACACATGTAGTTGCACAAGGATACACATGGTTAATTTATCAAAATGAGTTACATATCAAATGTAAAATAAAGTTTCTTTGATTTTATTTGTTCGACAAACATTTGAAGCGCTTAGAAGATAAAGAACGTAAGCGACATTTTTAAACAATTGAGTTATAAGCATTTAAAGTTTATTGCCTATAACTTTTTTTATGAAAATAATAAAAATACTGTATGGATAATTAAAAGTCAATACAACTCAGGTGAATTTAATTTTAGAAATCTTTTTTATTTAATGCAAATAGTTGTTGAGATATTTACAGTTTTATGCTTATAACACCTTAGGTAGGTAGGTAGAGATGGCGGTCACAAGCATCCTTGCTCGATGACCCAATTAACGCTGTAATGCGCCGTTTTGATACCATACCTTGTTTGACCTGTGGGTTAAAAGAACATTTTTAAAGAAAAAGAGGGTATTTGGTGATAGATCTCCCAACGGATCATCGCCTACGCCCGAGTTCAGCTGCAGTATGCAACGCTAAGCAATTTGCTGATTTGCCCGGGACGCATACGATCTGATCCCTTAGGGTGATCATAGTCGCACACTCGGATATGGTAATCTCTGTACACCTCCGTCTGTTTGCACAACATGACTTGTGGTTACCAGAGAAAGTACCACCCGCCTGTATGACTAGACGCTTTTATTGGATTTAGACATGAGATGAATCTTATTAAGGATTCGGACATAGGAAAAACACCCGATAGGACCAAAGTTCGCAACTAAGACCCATCTACACTGTGCCACCTAGGCACTTGTTGGCTGGTATTGAAGCGGAGATCGGCCCAATTGTGTGATCGTCCGGTCCTCGTGCACCATGAGCCACCTTCAAAAACCGTTAGTCTGCTAGCTCGCAGTCATAGGAGTTTGGGGAAGAAGACGGTGCAAGAGAAACCGAAGTAAATCCTAGATCCATTTCGTCACGTTGAGGAAAAAAGTCAAATAACACCTTTATCTAGGAACTTTTTTGTATTTAATTTAATTTTGTTTTTATAAAGGTGTTAAGTGACTTTTTGATATGTTGTAATTTACTTATTTTTTCTCTTTCCCTTCTCCAGGATCTGCTGAAACTGCATTTAAATAAAACCATTGATGTTCTACACGAACGAAATGCATGTGTTCTTTTAAATTTTTAATTTTTTCTGCAGAAAGTTTTTTCAATTTGTTCTCTCTTGGCATAAAATCTTGATTATAATCAGGACGTTTGTAAGTTTTGGCTATAATAACCTTACTATAAGGAACATATTCATCACAGCATTCTTTGTACAGGTAAGAACCATACTCCCTGCGAATCCATTTTATTGAGTCCCTAAATTGATTCTTGCTATAAAGTAAAAACAAAATTAGTCTGTTTTTTTGCAGAGTCACTTCCGGTTAGGTTTTGAAACAAAAACGTTACACCAAGACCTAGATTTCATTCAATAACTTCGAATTGCCCGTTTTTATTCTACGGCTGTTCCTGATGAGATTAATGCAGGATTTGTAGCGTTTTGTAGAGTCACGGAATTTCGGCCTTAAGCCTGTTAGGGTGTCCTGAAGCAAATAGCATTGGAGCAAATGTTAAGCAAATGAATTGACTTCTGTCATTTTTGTCACACCGTTAAGGTCAATTTAACACCCATTCGTCAAAGTTATCGGCTATGTTTTGGCATGGGTTACAACATTACGCAAATGACTTGACTTTTAATGTCGTTGGCTTTTAGACTAATAGATGTGTGTGAAAAATAACGCTTTCCTGTCCCCTTGCCTCCTCACTTTGTTGGTCTTCTTTATCATTGTAATAGCTGTTTTGATTAAAACTTACAAATCTTCTAAATACGAAACAAATACTTTCCGTAGAGCAAAAAAAATATAAATTTACTTAACAACAATAAAATTGTTTTAAGAAAATTTTGAATAAATTTTTAAGTTTAAAAAACCCCAGATTATTCGATATACACTCAGTGACTTCTAGAATTTGAGTGTGTTTTTAGCTTTTCACCCAAATGAGCTAAATAAAAAAGGGCAGCCAGAAATTACGTATTTTGCACCTCAGGTTATCATAATTAGCTGGGCAACCCATGTTAAATTTGTTTGTATTGGATTAATGTATTGATTGAGTGGCAAAAAAATGATAAACTTTGGCAGAGTCATTTTAAAACGAGACTAAGCTCAGTAAAACCCTTCTCTTAAAATCTATTTTCCGTCATATGCGACCTTTTAACTGATAAAAATATAATTGGTGCGTATTGAGTTGTCTCGATTGTACATCGGATTGTACATTTTTGGCAAGCTGGGGCCGTTTTCTAAGAACTTGTTATAAGAACGAACCTAAAATATTTCATCCAAATCGTTAAAGCAGTTTCCGAGAAACTCAATATATAATACAAGTGGTATTGGTGGTAGGCCGAATTTTACTAAAAATGTACTTCTAAGTTCTAAATTTTGTTTCTTACGTTCTGGATGGACTTACACGTTCATATTCGAAGAACCAAATTTTTACATGATCAAAAATTACGGCAAAAAATACTACAATGTCCCAAAGGTAGTAAAAATTTTTGGTCATTTGTAAAAAACATACGAAATACCACCTCGTCCTCGGTTCCAACGCTCGTCTTCAATGATACTCCTTTTGTCAGCTCGCAAGATAAAGCCAATTTGCTTGCAGCACAGTTTGCTGTTAATTCGACGCTGCCAGAAAGTGTTATGACTCCTCCTGTACTTGAGAGCGTAAATGATTTTATGGGACAAATCTTCTTTCGCACTTGTGCAGTTGCTAGAGTTCTAAAGAATCTCGATGTACACAAATCCGCTGGCCCGGATAGTATCCCTCCCATTGTGGGGGAGGGAACGGCATCAAAAACCGCGTAGAATTTAATGCTTCTAAAACTCAATGTTGTCTCCTGTCGTTAAAGCGAAACCCACCCCCAATGCCGCTTTCCATGGGCGGCACTTGCATCGAGGAAACCGAACAGCTCTCAGTTCTCGGTATGTGTGTCACAGACCACTTTTTGTGGAATGACCACATATTTGATGTCGCCAAAAACGCTGCTTAGTGTTTAGGTTTTCTCCGTAGATGCAAGAAGTTTTTTTCCCCTTCTGATCTGGCTGTGATCTACAAAGCCTTTATTCGTCCAAAACTTGAGTACAATTCTCATGTTTGGGCAGGAGCTCCAAAAACTCACTTGAGTTTGTTGGACAGAATTCAAAAGAGAGCTTTAAAAATGATAGGCGAAAGATCTATAACAGAAACAATTACATCTCTCGAACACCGGCGTAATGTTTCGTGTCTTTCTCTATTTTATCGCTATTATTATAATCAGTGTTCAAGTGAAATAGCCAGTTGCATTCCCCCCCTTAAAAAATTCAACCGTAATACTCGCGCTTCTAGGATTGCCCATCAGTTCACCCTCGAGCCCAACTTCGGACGTACTGTAATGTACAGAGATTCTTTCTTCAGTCGCACCACACGAATGTTGCTTTACCTGACTCGACTTTCCCCTCCCATTTCGATGTACAAACGTTCAAAACCAATGTGCATCGGTATCTCCTTCTTAATCCTCTCCTACTTACCTAATCGCTCGTGCTGTGTTAAAAACATTTTAAGGGTAGCCATAACCCCTTTTGCGCGCGTTGAATATACAAAAAAAAAAAACACGCCGCCGGTCGCCGGAGTACTGCGTTCAGACTTCCTCTTTTCTTAGCCGTTTAGATTTGGTATTCAATTGTATGAGGCAGCCTCTAATCGTGAAGCCATTTAACAACTTATACTAAATTTAATATAAAGATGAAGAAATTTTAATACTAAAATATGGAAATTTCTCTGTTTTAAGTGGAGTGAATGAATATAATTCAATTTTCTGGGTGCACGTATTTTAACAAATTCCCCTAGAATAATAAATTTCACAGTATCTTCTTGATGTGATTTTTATAAGAGTCGGTAAACATCGACCAAAATTTGTTAGTAGGGTATAGCAGGCTGACTGAAGAGCCCACTGTTATATCTGGCCGAAACACAATTACTTCTGGAGTTGGGGTCACTTGTACATTTTTATACTAATTTCGACATTTAACTTTGAAAGGTGGCGTTAGAAGCTAAGGTGCGAGGTGGCAAAGTAAAAATTCGGAAAGAACACCCCAAAATCTATAAGAATGAAAAGTTTTCAAAACTACTCCAAAACTTTCCAGGCAAAACTACCAAATGATTGGATTATAATCGTAAGAAGGTATAGACTTTATACAAGCACGATGCCTGTCCTTCTGATTCAAAATAAATATGTATTTTATTTTGCCTTTTTTACCCGTTAGTGCTTTTTTTGCTTTTTTTACCCGTTTGTGTCCTTTTTGTCAATTTTGACTTGCTTTACCTTTCTTTTTATCAATGTTAGTTTGTGTTTTTAACGAAAAAATCTTCAAAAAATTCTACAAATACCAACTGCATGTTGTTTTTCCATTTCCAGTTGATATTATTCTACTTAAAAACATGATCCTAACACAATCTAAAGCGCATAGAAAACAAATTTGCTTGCCCTCAACATACAAGAAAAAGAAATCATCAGGTAGTGTAGATTGTAGATAGAGTTACTATGATCTTTTCCCAATAAAATTACTTATCCTTTTTTTTTGTATACCTACTCATAAAAACTAGATCTTTGCATTTCTCTAGGAATGATCCTGCATTTCCCTGCACTGCAAATATCAATGAAAATTTTAAAAAAGCGAAAGGGCCAATTGTATTGAAAAAGTTCACTTCTGTTTTTAATGTAAATCATAGACTTAAAACTGTTGAGCCAATAAATGTTGTAATAAATGGCGACGTCAACTCCACACTTCCGAAAACGGTGAAGTGAGTGATGTAGAGAGTTTAAAATGGGCTGTTTCTGCTCAAGTAGAAAAGTTCTTTATAGGGCTGGTCATGAGACGAGAAAAGTCTCGGTCTCGATGATGAGACCGAGACGAGATGAGACTGACTTTTCAGCAACCGAGGCGAGACCGTGACGAGGCTGTATATTTTGACCGAAATTTACAGAGAGTCTAATAAATTAAAAAATTCAATTTCAGTTAAATATTTATATTCTTCTGCACGTATTCGAAAATATTTCATTACAATAATCAAAAGGTTGTCCGGAAATCGTATTTTTCGGAGACGAGACCGAGACGAGAATTAATTATACGAGACAGACCGAGATGAGACTTACAAAAGTCTCGTAGAGTCTCGTCTCGTGACCAGCCCAGTTCTTTAGCTAATTTAAGACGCTTCTAAGAGACAATCGTATAGAAAGAGAACTTCAAAAAGCTGTTGAAAACAAATAGAACTCACCTTCTCCCGTAAATATATCAAAACAAGAAATAAGTCTAATTAAGGACTTCTAGAATATTGACATTTATGTTTAAAAAAACATATAACAAATACTTTAATTAAGGACAGATTTACTATCTGAATAAATTCAAAATTAAAAAATAAGGAATTTTAAATACCAGACATAGTCATCCCAACTTGTCTGGCATAGCTAAGTATGTAAGTTTATGGACTTTTAAGGGCCCAAGCCCATATTTTTAAACCCTTACACATCTCAAACAAACAATACAATTAAAGAATTAAAGATTCAAGTGGGTATCGTAAAACTATTTTCTGCCAACAAAAACACCCACTGTGCCATCCGGACAGATGTTTTCTTTGAGGACTTTTCTTTATGTATTATGTTCCTAAGCCACAGGACATTTACTGCGCCCAGCACTTATTTTCCGTTTGTCATTGCTTATGTAGCCACTTAAAGGTAATTGTAAACGAAATTGTTGGAAAAATGATATAGGCATATCTAGGTAAGGGTGAACCGCACACCTTGAGTGATGTTTTTTTGAGAAGTCTGTTCTGTTAAAACATTTTGGCGCTAAGATGTCTACTTTGTTTTTCTTATTCATATACAACAAAGGACACACGTTCTTCTTGTCTTTGATTGGATTTTGTTTACTTGCTCTTTAATTCCTTTGGTACTTTTACGAAAAAAAAAAAGCAGAAATATCTGACTTTTCGAGAATATAAAAAAGTCATCCAATTTAAATAACTGAACTCTTAATTGCCTTTATCGGATTTGAAAGATTTTATCTTTGGCTCTTTGTTCTGAGAATTATTTATTTTTGTTCTTGTTGTTTACTCTGGGGATAGAAGATGAATACGATGTAGATGAAGTTACGTGCGTCGTCGTCCTCGTCGGCAATAAGATTCGAAATTGAATTGTGTGTGCTACGTTGATTTAAGGGTTGTTAGGTTTATTTATTACTCCCGCACCCTCTCACTCGTTCTTTTGACTTACATATATATATTGTGGATCTTGATTTACCGGTCCTAATGCTCTCGTTTTGTAAAGCGATTACGCCAAAGGGAATTTATCGAAAATCACTTCAAAGGGAGTTTTACATATACATGTATCTTAATTGGATGGAATTGATGGGAATATTATTTTGGTCGTTATCAGTTTTTTGTAATGATTGTGATGACAATAATTCTATGTTAAGTGATTTAGATTTAAGTGATGGGGATAGCTATTTCAAAAAAAATATAGATAAGTTTGGGTTGACTGGACAATTATAAATATATTATTAGCCATAGCCAATGGTATACGGATAGGTATATTGGTTGGGTTTGAACTTTAAATTGAATATTGAACTTGGAAATGGTTAATTTTTTTTTTTTTATAATCAGAAGAAGACAAACGTTTGAGAGCCGGCAGCAGATTTTGGTCGTGAACGGAAGCCAAAGATTTTAATTGTATAGGTAGTCCTGGTGAAGGTAATAACGAATACGTTGCATGTTGTGGCCCCGTTATCACGTAAAAGTGCATCAAAAGTACAACTTTTCTGAAAATTGAAATCGGGTGGGAAACCATTTTAAATGTAATACAACTTGAAGCCATCAACTCCCTGAAAACAAGAAATCCGCGATTTATTTCGCACCTTTCCAGTTGTTGGGTGACGCTAAAAACTAATCTTTTTTCTTATATTAGTACTCTGGTAGTCAAGACCTTCCGATTGCGATACATTTTGGTGGCATACATCAATTATCTTAAAATTTCAATAAGAAATCCGCGACTTTAATCGCGTCTGTCGGGGGTTTTGGGGCCACTTAGACGTCTGTCATGTACATATTCAAACTCAGGGGGTCAAGATCTTTCGTGTGATACATTTCAAGTGATTTCCTTTTTGACAAAAAACGCAAAAAAAAACGAGTTTTCAGGGACGTCTGTCGGGGGTTTCGGGGCCACTTAGACGTCTGTCACGTATACATATTCACACTCAGGGAGTCCGTGGCTAAAAGTTGTGACCAATTTCAGGTCACAGGTCAAAAGCCTAAAAACGCCAAAAAAAAAAAATCGAATGTTCCGGGACGTCTGTCTGGATTTTGGGGCCACCTAGACGTCTGTCGAAACCATTTTTGTAATCAGGGAGTTGATGGCGTCAAGTTGTATTACATTTGAAATGGTTTCCCACCCGATTTCAATTTTCAGAAAAGTTGTACATTTGATGCACTTTAACGTGGTAACGGGGCCACTACATGCTGGCAGACGAACGTATTCGTTATCACCTTTACCAGGACTACCTATACTATTACAATCTTTTGGTTTCCTTTCACGACCAAAATCTATAAGCAATAGAAAATATATAGTTTGTTTTGTTTTTTGGGTCTCCACTAGTCCTACGCGCCATTGTGTACGGTTTCTGGAGATGCACAGTACATAGGTATTTCAGCTCACTCCACGTCTTCCCCAGTTGTTCCGATTCCTCTCTTTGACTTTCTTCACAAGATATTTCTGGGTCAACCCACTCAGCTGCCTTTCTGTGTAGGAAGGCTCCATTGCATCCTTTAAACATCAATGCTCTCATTACCTTTTTGATACTATACCCAATCCACTGCACCGTCTACTGTAACGTCTTCGTTGGATAGAGTTCCTGACTTGTTCTCGATTAATGTTCATCATTTGAGATACGTAGGACCAATCCTCAAGATGTCTTGCAGACATTTATTCACGAAAGTGTGTAGCTTTCTGTGTGAAACGGGGTGTTACTTCCCAAACAATGCACCCATAAAGTAGCATGGATTTAAGGCTGGCCACGAGACAAGACTCTGCGAGACTTTTGTAAGTCTCGTCTCGGCCACGTTAAACTCGGTCTCGTGTCGGTCTCGTATAATTAAGTCTCGTCTCGGTCTCGTCTCCGAAACACACGATTTCCGGACAACCTGTTGATTTTTGAACAAATATTTTCGATTTTAGTTTGAATACGTGCAAAAGAAAATAAATATTTAACTGAAATCGAATTTTTTTAATTTGTTAGACTCTCGGTAAATTTCGTTCCAAGGATACAGTCTCGTCTCATCGGTCTTGTCTGGGTTGCTCAAAAGCCAGTCTCGGCTCGTCTCGTCTCGGTCTCGTCATGCGAGACCGAGATCGAGACCTACACTTTTCTCGTCTCGTGGCCAGCCCTACATGGATTCAACATTTAAGAGGAACAGTCGTAGCTCGATCTTGAAGCTTATATAGTTATTTCTGCATATTTTGGACAGCATTCCGAACGCAACTTTTGCTTTCCCCATTTAGTTTATTATAACCAGCTCGGTTTTACCACCAGTGGAGACATTGGAAATATTGAAGATATTGAGATGTTGACAAGTCTCTACCATCTACACTGGTTGGCCAGAATATCTACTTGGATAAATGAGGAAGTTCCAAGCCGATCCTTTTTTTTTTTTTGTTTGCCGTACAGATCTTTAACGCAACAATTTCAGCTTCCCTCTCCACCCTTTTAGTCATTTGATGGAGATTCATGATCCTAGGTGAGAGCAAACATACGTCGTCGTTCGCATAGTCAGATGTCTAAGGTGTGATTGCAAAGTCAACTGAATTCCTCCATTTCCAGTGGACAAAACTGCAGTACAACACTTATCACCAACAGAAACAGTATTCGTGTCAATATACAGTCTTGCCTAGCTCTACTTTGGATCCCAAACTGCCCTGGCAAGCTTCCTTTATGAAAAACCTGACTTCTGAATGCATTATTATGTAGCCAATTTATCTTTATCTGGAATGGCACTCCTATGCAAAGCAATCCAGATTTGTTTTCTATTGGTACTGACATACGCCTTTTCGAAGTCGGTGAGCAGCAGATGAGGTGGTAATAGATATTCAACGAACTGTTCAATGATGATCAGCAAGGTGTTGATGTGACTAATACAGGAAGATCCAGTGCGGAATCCTGCTTGCTCGGTGTCAAGTGTGTCTTCGAGCCGAAGTGGTCTTCTATTCGCTTCAAGTCAATTTTAGCTATAACTTAGGCTACAGGCAGGTAGCTCGTAAAATCTTCTCTTGTTTTCGCACTGTGGAAAGTCTCCTTTCTTCGGGAGCTTGATTCTTACTTGCTTAAGTTGTCGCTGGTGTGGACCAGGGCGTCAATCAACAAGCCTTCTAAAACCAGCACTGCCCCTAGCTAGATGTCTCCAGTTTCACACGCCAATTTAGTGGAGCACTTCATCCACATGCCTTCGCAAGAGAAAACGGACGGATTTACTAACGAGCTTGACAATCATTCATTTTATTCAATCTTCCGGGAAACTCTCTGTTTCCAAATCTCGAGTGGGTGCAATAGCTCACTCAAAGTTCTAAGTTATTTGCGCTGCTCGTAAGAGCTCTGCGCGAATACCCTCAAGGCCAACAGCTTTGTTGTTCTGCAGTACTTTGATTTTGGTAAGGATTTCTGATGTGTTTGGGGGGGGGGGGTACAATGCTTATACCAATTAAATACTACAGCCGGGTCGTTGGGGGTTGGGTTCAATACAGTGGCGAAAAGGAATGTGCTCCTTCCACCTTTTGAAATGGTCCTTCTATCCGTCTATGTCTTTTGCGAGGTGTTGTTTAGATCCGTGGACACCTTTGAGCATGTTTGTTAATTCTGTAGACGGTTCTACTATTACACCTATTTGTGGCCTCTTCTGCTGCTGTATCAAATACATTGATGAAGCAACGCTGGTCACGTCGCGTCGTCGGTCGCATTATACGGTGAACTTTTCTCATCTTTATTTCATACGTAAACTCTGCCTCGTCTCTCCCTGCTGCTGGACGAGCTGTGATGCGAGCTTTGAAATGTTTTCTTTCTTCGATCCTTGTCCAATTGTCTTCAGAAAGCTAAGCACTATTTCTTCCTTGTAATCGGCCGACACGGCAAATCAATGATTTTCGATGAAGTTGGGTTCTGCGCTGCTGATAACTCTCAATTCTTGTGAACAGTGGTCCCCTACTTGTTGGTGGACTGCGGGATCCTTTAGTTAATCGGTATTAAACTAAGGCATTCGGGTGTTTTCTTGGGATCTCCGGACTGCAGCTGTACGTAATCTTACGGTAGCAACCAACAGATGGTGGTCCCGGGCTCCTCTTCTGTTACGGACGTCTGGAAGACTGCTTCTAAATCACCGACTGTTCGCCAAGTGATCAAATTGGTTGAATGAAGTTGCTTGGTCTGACGTCTACTGCTCAATTATGGTCCTTTTTATTACAAGGCTTTTGGCGTCCCCATAGGTAGTCAATCTTGAGCCCATCATTGTCGTTGCCAACCTTGGCACTCAAGTCTCCCATTAATATTATGTGTCTCTGAGTGGTGTACTGTATCATAAGCAGCACTCAGCCGGTTACAAAAAAACCTCCTTTTCCTCGACAAAAGTTGGGGAATATAACACTGTATGAGGGTGACTCGACATACTCTAGTCCCGAACCTGGCCTTAAGGATCCTTTTTTTTATGTTTTTCCTTTCAGAAAGTAATTATCTTTACTATAAAGTGTGTTATTAATACGTTTATGCTTCTCTTACGGTGTTTTTCATTTAAATAAAATAAAAAATATTTTATTTTTTATTTGAATATTTGTCAATACAATTTAAATCCTGCCTGGAAAGGTCATAGCCTCACGTAGGTCATTCCATTTTTCAACTCATGCATTTGGTGGGCACAACAATAGGAAGGTTCTCTTAAAGTAATTGCATGGCTCGTTAGCAATCCAACACCAGATTCCCGATAGATTCCAGGTGCGTTTCTGTAATAGTACCGTGTTACTAGTTGGAGACGTAAACTTCGCCGAGCCCAACCACCTTACTTCTTGTATCGTGTGAATTCCTTATCTAATTTACTAATTTTACATTTAAGGGTCCTTCACTTCCGTTGTCGTAGTAGCTCGTAGCGTAATGGTTAGTGCGTTCGACTGTCACGCTGAAGGTCTGGGTTCACTTCTCAGCCTCGCCCACCTAAATATTAAAAAAAAAAATCAGGGCTACTGCCTCTTGCGAGGAATTGACAAATCCTCCAAGAGTATCACTTGTCATGAATAAGTGCTTTTCGTCTAGCCGTTCGGATTCGGCATAAAATTGTAGGTCCCTTCCATTCCCGTGGACTCGCGCACACAAGAATAGTTGCAAGTTGTTAGTCACTAGGCCCTGGCTCGTCATGAACCGTTGCGCCACCCAATTTATTTATTTTTCACTTCCGTTGTCGAGAAGTGCCTTCACACGAAACCAATCTTTTGTCTGGGTACAATAAACAAAAGTCGTCAAAGTGTTATCATTCCAAGGTGAACTGTCGTTTTCGTTAGCGGTTTTGATTTCAGTTATGAAGAATACTTTTTTTTAATAGAGCTTGAACTAAAGGGGTTATTGAATACCCTTAATACCTCCATTACCTATCTTAAAGAGCTTGTAAATTCATCCTGTATTTGATTTCCGTTGCCAAAAATGCTAACTCCCTACCGTAGAAAACTTGTAATGTAGCCTATTAACGTATCTATAAACGGATACTCAAATTTTTACCACCACAATAGGTAAAACAAGCACTTCATCGTGATTGATTGTTGCGCTACAGGGCTAGACCAAGTTCTGCGAGCAGTCCCCATCGGCATACCTGGTATTTTTTATATACTCGCAACTTAAGTACAATATGTTAACGCCTTCATGCATTTATTTTTCGACCTTAAAATAATTTTCTATGCTTATTAATAATCCATCATGCAATATTAAATTATTTGACATCAATGATTTCAATGATATAATAAGAGTCTGCCCTAAAAAAAAGAGTCCATTCAAAAGTCATCCATCTGTCCATATCTACTTAAACCAACCACCTACGGTTTTTCCATCACACACGTGGCTATAACGCAATCCAAATATCACAATATCCATTTCTGCATACATAAAATACATTTCCAATGAAAAGAAACAATCTCAAACAAAAAATAACTCCTCGTGCCATACATATATAGCAGTGTGTCAGTGCCACTAAATTGGCTAATAACCTTAATTCCATCGAATTGCACTCGACTCGACAGTACCTCACCTCTACCATATTAGAGACCCATCACCATCAACCAACAAACACTTCAGAATAATAAACTCCTGTATATATACTCGTTAGGATGAAGTTTACAATAACAAAATACTATTGAATGGATTGCCACACCAGGCGACTCATGCCAAACCAACAAAAATGCAATCTTTAAGGACTCTCTTTTATTCTTTTCTTTTGAACAGAAACTTAGGAAATCTCTTATACGTTATACCCTCTCAAGAAAGAAGTCGCAACATAATAAAAGGAAATCCCTTGAAACATCTATTTTCAAGTGTCAAACTGACATTCAAAGACATTTTAAATGCAATTTATACGCATTCACCCAGCGCTACAGGACTTCTTCGATGTTTCCACTGTTACCTTACCTATACTTATTTAAAGTCAAAGAAAATAACCGAATCCGAGTATAATGGCGGAAAGGTGTCTTCTCGTATATAGGTACTCTAAAAGGATCTTTTAATTCCTTTCTTATTTGCCAACATTTATTAAGGACCCTCAAAGGCTGATGACGTTCATACCAAGGACATCAGCTCGTTTTCCCCAGATGCCAGTTGATTGTCAGAAGTCAGAGCCGAAACGAAATTTGGTCCTCCGTTTGGTATAGATTTAGTGTCCTGCTTGCAGACTGCTCCTCTGCGTGACTGATTGGTGGTTTTCATGACATTAAATGGGGTCATCGATGTCCTCTATAAATGAGAAGTGGAATAGTGACAGTCGCAGACATTGTTATCCCAGCTAATGAACGAGAAGTGAAGATCAGTCTTGCTTCTTGTTTATATTGCGGTATATCGTATAATGGTGTTGATATCCTTTTTTGATGATCAGCATCGATGGGGCAAGCTAATTCAATTTTTAAAAACAGGCAGATGTTTTTCATGTTGATGTATCGCAACTGTACCTTTTGTCCTTGATAGTAGTTAAAATCGAAAAATCGATGTTCAGTATTTCGGAATCGTGACCACGAACCATTATAAGGGTCTGATATATCAATATTGTCCAGCAGTAGGTACGTACAGTTTGTCTCCGCGAAACTGCTGGTTTTATCGCAAATTTTCAATCAGGGATTCATAATTAAATTTCATTATCGATTCGTGGTGCAAGATTTTGGCGCCTACTTGAATATGCGCTGGCTGTGGACGAAACGGACTCTTTGTCCAAAGAGAAACGAATTTTATTTAGAAGTAAGCTGATTTAGATGGAACGCTGATAGGACCATCAGGAACGGATAGGGTATAACTACCTATAAAATATACAATGAATACAAAATTAAGTTTTGCAGTATTTTGTGTATTATACTTACAATCTTTGTCATGCAATCCTTCGATTATAACAAGCTATTATTCAATAGCAAAACAAAATATTCACATCGTTAAAAAGGGACATACAATGTAGCATTGAATAATTGCTTAACACACAGTAGGAACATAGGAAAGCATGTCTTACCTAGTGGAAACAGGAACTGAAGATATTTTTTTAATGATGAATTTATGAATTTAAAATTACGTATCTACAGATAGGTATAATGAATTTATTAAATTTATTGAAGTAAAACCTGAGTTTAACGTTGTATAAGTTAGGAATACCTTTATAGCTACTCTTAAAAACAAATAATATCCGGTACCTATGCATTTTAAAGCTTTTTGGTTACACTGGAAGCAAAGCCAGACAATACAATTTTTAAATTAATGTTAACATAATAGTCTCAAACTTTTTTACTTGCGTTACATAAATTCAACATGGTGATTTACTTAAGGTGTGACAAAAATATTGGGAGTGTAGATTTGGAGGAGACAAGAAAAAAAATCGTAGGTATGTGATGGAGGCTCTATTACGCCACGTTAAGGCGGGAGGAGCAGTTTTCTACAAAATTGACCTAAACCAGAAAAAATGTATTATAAAAACACTTACAATGCCCTATTACCTTTTTTGTAAAACCAGAAATCCCTTTTCAGATTTTATTTTTAAATTAAGTTTTTTAAATGAACACTTTTTGAAATATTAATTTTGCAAAGTTGATTTAGTTAATTTTCTGGTGGCCATAACTTTTTTTTAAGACAAATAAAAAAAAAAACTAAAAAACATAGGCACTAGATTTTACCGAGACGAAGTGATTTTCCTAATTTTTAGAAAAATGTGTCCAATATTACAGTGGTGACAGAAGTTCAAAGCTTTTTTAGTTAATGTTTTGGTCGTTTTTGATTCGTTTGGCCATAACTTTTTCGTTAAGACAAATAAAAAAAAAAAAATACTGGCACTATACTTTGCCGAAACAAAGCGATTGCCGTTTAGTTTTTTTTTTAAATCGAACAAGTATTACGACTTTCGTAGTTGTTCAAACTTCAGCGGACACATTTTTCTGTAAAGTTCCAGGACGATTCAATTTTGAAAAAAATTTGTTTTTAAATGTTAAATTTTTTTTTTTTCAAAATTTCTCGTTTTTTGAACTTTTTTTTAATGTTTTTTTTTTTAATTTTGAATTTAAAAACTAATATTTCAAAAACGTTGATTAAAAGAACTTTATTCAAAAATAATATAAAAGAATGGATTTCTGGCTGATTTTCCTTCTGAAGGTATCGGTAAGTGTTACCCTTGTTTTTAATACGTGATTCGATGGCATTTACCGTTTTGAAGTTGTATGCGAAAAACTGATATTTTCGACACTTACCCTTGAATTAATTATCAACGCCGACCGGCACGATATGGTAATGGACTTTTGCGACAATATTGCTTATACCAAAATAAAGATAATTATGCGTTCGAAATCTTAACTTGGATTTTTTTTGGAGATTTGGGCATTGTTTGGTACATTTTTCCTGGGCTATAACCTATTCAGTAGATCTTTTTAAGTTTTTTCTTTGAGAAAGTTCTGTTGTAGTATACTTAATTAAAAAAAAAGGTTTTCTAACTGATAAATAAAAAAAATATTTTATTTTGCGTTTTTATTAACCAGTATATTTTTTACTTTCTTTTATTGAATGAAACGATTAAAATTAGTTTATAAGCTATTCGTTTTATAAGCTATAAGTTTTCAGTGATTTTGGCTTTTATTGTTTTGCGTTTTTGGCGAACAATTTTAACTTCAAACTTACCATTATCGTTAGCTATATGTACAGGTACGGTCTTAGTGTACCTACCATTGTTTTTGAATTAGGAAACGAATGAAATTAGTGTCAAATGAAAGGTCTGCTACAACGTTCTGCTACAAAATTTCGTTGCAGTGCATTTAGGAAGAGAGGTATGAAGAAAATGGCTCCGGTACCTAAGAAAATGGGCGATTTTTTGAATTCTCCAAAAATACACATGTTTCTCGTACTATAATATGAATAGGCAAAGAACAACTTTGCGAAGCTTCACTGGGGTCCGTCCCAATTTTGAAGATTTTCCAAATCTATAAGAAGATGATATTATTCTTTTTGCTCTGGGTACTTACCAAGTGAAGATAGCCCGCAGTTATTATGCTGAACACCTTGTACAGGGCTTGTGTAATATTGAAATGTATTTAGTTCAACAAGTAAGAAGTCTTACGCAATATATCAAAGAGCAAGACACTTGGCTGTTGCATGTCCGAATGCAATCTAGACATGTAAGTCCTAGGATTTATTATTCGTACATTCTGATTGACCGACAAGGAATGGGAGAGAAGCTTCCTGACTGAGTGGAAGCCGCACAGTTGGATGCAGCGCGCATTTTATGTGCGTAGTTTAATGTTTAGGCCGGACAAATTGTATATGGTTGGAAAGCCATAGGTGCGGACTTGTGCATAACATACCTGAGACACGCATTTACACACTGTGGTCGTTTTTGTTTTTGAACTGCCGATCACTCCCAACTAACATTTCAGCTTCGGTTCGGTTTAATAGAAGTTTTGTTAACTTCTACTAAGCCGAACCGAAGCGGAAATGTTAGTGAGGTTTGCATATTAAACAAAAAATTCAAAAACTAAAAAAAATATTTTCTATGAATTTGAGTTTTTGGTGGTTGAATTTCGGCCAGTGGGCGAAACTAGTATATATTATTATACAAAGATTACTGTAATAATATTTAATGATGTATGTGCTTTGTTTATAATAAATATCTTTTAGACTGATATCTAAAATTGTTATTCCACTCTGCTTTTCTATTTTTTCATTCACATATTAGCCACATTACTAAGTAAACTCTATTAAAGTGTTAAACACAAAAATACATTTTATCCTAGTTTTTAAGTACACCATAATCCACAACGAAAAAAATTCTACACTGTATTTTATGGACCAAACCACATCCAAAAATAATAAAACCATTCTTGGCCACTCGCACCCACTTTTTATAAAAAATTGCCCATTCTCCTTTTGGTTGACAACAATGTTAAATATTTTTGAAACTTCACCATAAACCAAATTGAAAAATATCCACCGCTATAATTGCGATTTGCAATTGTTGATTGATAGTTGATAAATATTAAAATTCGATATTAAACCACCCGACCGAAAAAAGTTTTGGTCATTCGAAGTAATGCGGACCGTTGTGCTTTGTGAATTATAAAAAAAAAATGTCAAATATCAATGAAAAGTTCCAAACTATCAATATGTTTGCATCAACTATCAATCAACAATCGCAAATCACAATAGGGGTGATCAATAGCACCGTTTTTGAGAAAATCCATAACCAAAATAGTGGTTCTACTACCAAAAGGTACCAAAAATAACAATTTAAATCGATTTTAATTATTTTTGAATTTATTTTTACAAAATATTAGAAAAATATTTTTTTTTCCTTTTTGGCTATAAAAAGGAGAATGGGCAATTTTGTCCACCTATTGCACACGAATGAGATATATATCGTTGGAAAGCTTAGCCCTAGTACATCATTTTTGTGTATAGACACGAAGCTGTAAAACATGAGGTTTAGTCAGTATATGGCAACAAATATTGCAACTAGAGGGAAAATTATAATTGCAATAGTTTTCCATTGAAATGACAGTATTGGTCACTTTTGATAAACTGGGTAGACCCCAAAATAAAGGAAATTTTATACCAATGGCCAATAATAGTGAATAATATAATGGTTGGCCAATGATTCGCTTAACAGTATGAAAATTCTACTTTTTTTTATTCGATTTAGCGAATTTAATGAATGGGAATAATTGTGCGTCTAGTGCCCACAATCGAGATATACAACGTTGGAAAGCTTAGTTCAAGAGCATCATTTTTGAATGTGGGCACAGAACTGTAAACCATGGGGTTTATGCAGAATATTACAAAATATAAAACATTTCGTCTATGTTTATTCGAAATTACAAAGTGTTTTTCTTATTTTTTGGTCGCTAACTTTAGCCAACTCCCATTGTTTAGGACAAAAAAAATACTCGTACGTTTGTACACTCCATAGTAGCTAATCATTTTCATAGGTCTCGTTTCTGGGCACTAGGTAGACCAGGTCCCATATATTTTTGCCCATTCTCCTTTGTATGGAAAGCACTTTTCCTTAAAAAAAATTGTGCCAGGCACGTATAACCGTTTATTACTTTATGTTTTGTAATCTGATTCCATTAAATATTTTTATTTTTCTTCCCAATAACTTATATCGAGAATTGCATCAGATGAAAGTATCTTAAAAAATTTTTGTCGAAAATGACTTCAAAAAAACCTGAAAATGGGCAATTCTTCTGCATTTTCAAAAACGAATTCTGTCATATGAAAGACAATATTTTACTTATCTAAAAGATAATTTCATTAAACTATGTTACCAGAAAATTAGAACAAACTAAAAATAGTATCCAACTCAAGAACGTTACAATAATTTTACTCGCTAGCAAGGTAAAAGTTACACATCATTAGTGATTACTCCTAGATTCGGTCGTTTTGTATGTTGTACTAATATGCAATTAAGAAATATTTCTTACAAATATCAACAAATCTCTATTAAATTTTAAACATCACTATTTTCATTTCCTAGAACTATCCCATATCAGCAACCGATTCCACACAGAAAAAGCTGATCATAAGATGCAATTTAAATTAAAACAACACTTTTCCCACTCGTTTTCACATTCTGAAGCTGGATAAAGCATGCAGTGCGCAATGCGCATGCAATTAACACCTCCACGAACACTATGTGCCCAAGCCCTCTTAACACGCAAGCTAATTACCCACCTACAATACTATCTGGCACAGCAGAACGAAGGAACTTAGAGAGATATTCCACAGGGCTGTGCAGTTGCACCTAAGTTATTAACTTACACGAATTTTTTGGGTTTGGCATTGGCATCGGCATAGGCATGGGACGGGAGTGTGAAAAACATCCCGTCGAACATATGTGCCCTGCCCCTACCCGGGGTTACCTTTATGCTTATTGTTTGTCGTGATAAATTAAATTCTATTAATTGGATTTCTATGGGAACTGGGAACTCAATATACCAAACGCCTACTTATTATACCACCAGACGGAGAGCCCGATAAGGAGTCCATCGACTAACGACGATCGCTTGGGTAGCTCTGTATACGGTTCGAGGCCGGTTAATGCGATAATTGCAGGTGATTTGCTTTATTCGAACAAATCAGCAGCAGCTATAAACAATAAGACCAATCGCTCGCTAGCTGGTTCATGAGTCCAATATTACTGAGAAATTGCAACGAGTCAATTCTTCAAAGAGCTGTTATGGTATCCCGCCCTTCTCGTCAGGCATCTGATTGCGGGTACTTGAACTAGAAATTTGGCACGCATTTCCAAGTGTGAATTCGAGTTGTTGTCGGCGTGGTGGACTTCCTCTTTTGTTTCAGAACAATGATGGCACTTCGCACTTGTGTTGTGAGTTGAAGTGCATTTAAAGCGCCCTCAAAAATGCGCCAGCCTTATTGTTTGACTTATTGTCCGACTTATTGTTTGTGTTTTTTGTCTCTTGATATTTGATTCCAATTGTTATTCACTATTCACTGACATTGACCTGACGACCGTAGGTTGTGGACGGTGATATAATTGCAGGAATCTGCTTTTGTTTAGAAGACAATCTTTAACATTCAAGGTGTGACCTATTGGACATGTGCTATGCAGTATCTATACGTAGCATTTCTTAAGAATTGTTTTGTTCTGATCTTCTATTCTTCGGTTTATTGTGTCACAAATTGATTCCTTTTTGCTGAAAATACTTTCCAATTAGGCATAGAGAATGATGTGACTCAAAACAACTTTGCCAGACAATTCGTTACGACAAGGTGTCTAGTTGTGCTAGGAACATGTCGAGAAGAGTTTATTGTTTATTAGGTTTGTTGTTTGTCCACTAGTCAGGTACAGATTTGCAAAAAAAATGTTCGTTACTGTTTTATTAACAAGAGTTTTAATAATATTGAGTAAAGGAAAAACGGTTTTAAGAATAATTTAACAATAATTATTCAATAGGAAAAAGTACATATGTTTATAGGCACAAATTTGTTGTGTTGTAATCGCTGCAACCTTGAAGTACTTGGGTACTTTGTAATTTGGGTTTTTTTGCTACGTGTATATTCTGTACAATTCGTTAATAGCAAAAATGTAAATCACTTTAATGTGCGCTTATGCGTTTAACAGCTTTTGATTCCACGCCTTTTTTTAAATTACAAGGTTTTTGAAAAACTTCAGTTCTATTGAGCAAGTGTCGATATAAAATGGAGTCTTTGAAGTTAGCCCTTGTTTTTTTGATTATTTTTATTTTTTTTTTTTTTAAACTTGTTTCCGATTTTATTCGGATTGTTCATATTCTTTTTGAATATCATTAAAAAATTGGGGCCTTTCTTTGAAAATGGAAATATTCAAAACTTTTCTAGATTGTTGTACTTGTTTTTGTACCTTATGTTCAAAATTTCAAAAATTTTAGTCCCTATTTTTCCTGTGATTTTCTAACATAAAACATTTTTTCACGATATTTAATAAAAATTCCGAAAAGAGTTAAATATACCACTTTTCAAAATCCAATAATGGAAAAATCAAAATATAAATTAAAACTATTGCTCCCATTTTTGAAATTAAATTCATTACGACTTCCCTCAAATACATGCACCCTATGACCACGGTTGGATAAGGTAAAAGAAGAAGAAAACGTTCAATATCTAAGACAGGTTTTTCAGATTTGTTGACTTTTCTACCGCCCGCATCTCCTTTATTTTTGACCCTAGAAAAAATGTGAATATACATTTTTATAGATAATTTAACTGTCTCTAATTAAGTAGTATAGATTTTCCGCTAACATGCTAGGTTGTGGAAATATTCACGAAAACCTAAAAAGGGGTACCTTTAACCCCCCTCCTGAGTTCAGCTCACGGCCCTGGGCTGGGGACTTTGGGTATGTTATACCTAGGGGTAACCCCTACCATATAAAAAAATAATCTAGAGAGCACTATTTTTTGCAAGCAAAATTCCTTCGTTGACTGTACTATAATAATATAAAAAATTACTTCTTTTTTTAGTAGAGCGAATGAATTTAATTCAATTAAAAAGTACAAGTGACATCAATTCCAGAAATTAATGTGTTTCGCTCAGATATTTAGTTAGTCTGTCATATCCTTCTAAAGCCTAGCACACACTTGTGAACCACCTCGTGAACCCATACAAATTTCACTTTTTTGTTCGCCCGTGAACGTGCTAGTGAAGCTGAGTGGAGAACAACGTGGTTGGATAGTTATTATTGTTTTTTTATTTTTATAATATTCTTGAATAATTGTACTAATAGATGGTAGGTACACCAAATTTAACGCTTGATCTTGCAATTTTCTTATAATAATTATTTTTAATTTACCTATTTTTTTTATACAAAAAAAATCTTTTTTTTTACAAAAGTTTGACCATCTCTAAAATAAGAAAATTGTATGAAAACATAGATGGACTATTATTTAAAAAAATTGTTTGTTTAATGTCCTTTTTCAAATGGTACAACACATGCTTGTATCTTTAAAGGGACCCACAAACTTGCCATTTAGCTTTTAAAGCAACTAAACTATTTTCTCAAATAAAAATGAATCTATATGTATTGTGTATGTATATATAAATCAAGGTTTATATATAACAGGTAATATCATTAGCGTTTTCATTTTTGTTCAGTTCTACGCATGTGTCATAAAGAAAGAAAAATGGCTGATTTCAGTGCGGTTTTGTGTTCTGTCTCGTGTGTGTTCATTAATTTAAATTTCTTTATAATTCTGCAAAAGCTTGGTTTAACTAATTTGTCCATAAAAATAACAAAAAAAGTATTTAAAAAAGTGTATCCGGGCCAATTAATCAGTGCTAAGCACCTATGTAAGTTAAAATAAAAACAATTGAGAAATTGTTAATAGGCTCGTTTTAAAGCTTAAACTTTGAACTTTAAATTAAGTGTAAATCATAAAAAACCGTTGGACAGTTTTCGCGCAATCGTTTTAAAAAACAGAACACAAAACTTAACTTTTTTACAATTTTCACGAATTTGTTTTTTTTTGTTTACCTTTCAGTTTTCATTATTGTCATTTTTTATTTTGACACAAAAACCTACACTGAAAGCACCCATCTTGAAATTTGACAAGCTGCGCGTGAAAATACCTTAGATATGTGTACTATGTATGTAAATAGCCTTAACAAACATTTGTGGTAACATTTGCTCAAAAAGTATCCAACCGATTTCGATAAACTTTGTATGTTTGGAAAGCCATAGGCGCGGAGATGTGCAGAATATACCTGAGAACCGCATTCACACACTGTAAGTAATTTTTTTGTTTTTGCACTACCAATCACCGTGCATATAAAAAAAAACTAAACTAACTAAACTAAAAAAAAATGTTCTGTGATTTAATTTTCAAACAAATTGTTTGACCCTAGAGTAAGAGTCTGTAAATGTGAGAGGTGGTCGAATTTCGGCCAGTGGGCGAAATCAATTATTTGCAAGTAATTATTTGCGGGTGGCAATGGAACAGTGGATCTAGTGTTTGACTGCTAACCTGGACGTGTCGGTTCTATCCCTAGTCTAGGTAGCATTCTTTTCTTTATTCCCCAACTTCAACTGGATGCCACCCGTGGAATTTCATGAGATAATTAACATCTAATTCTCAATCCACTGTGCCAACAAAATCTTTCCTTTCCTTCTATTCCTTCTAACTAGTGCCGTGCATTGCATTTTAAAGACCTGAGGTCTTAAAGGCACATAGTTAAAATTATTATTTATTATAAGTGTTAAAATATGTCGTTTGCTCTAAGTCGACCTCAATTTGATTGCCTGATGCGCGCAGATCTGTTAAAGAATGCAATCTTTCGTGAATGCAGTCTTAAAAAAATTAATAATTGAATAATTTAATGAACAGATTGCATGCATTCCCAATAGGTTGTTGTAAAATGTTGGCCATTCATTGCATTCTTTAGCACGGTATGAAAAATTTAGCAAAGATTGCAAACAAAATGCAAGACAAACATAGATTTCATAGAATGATAGAATGCATTATTTCCCAAAAGATTGCATTCAATTTAATCGAGTAAAATTAATGGGTTAAATAAGGATAGCAATATTTTCAGACAAAATTAAAACAATGTGGAACTTTCAAAATTTCAATTTTCGAAGAAAGGGGCCTTAAATAAAAAACGGTTTTTAGGTTTTAACCCCCGTTTGACAAAAAAAAGAAATTGAAAACAAATACAGCACAAATCGGGAACACCTTTCAAAAATTATAAGATGTTTTTTGAGAAAGTTTCCTTGTTAGGGCTGGCCACGAGACGAGACGCTGTGAGACTTTTGTAAGTCTCGTCTCGGTCTCGTTAAAATCGAAAATATTCAGTCTCGTCTCGGTCTCGTGTCGGTCTCATATAATTAAGTCACGTCTCGGTCTCTTCTCCGAAAAATACGATTTCCGGACAAAATGTTGATTATTGGAACGAAACATTTTCGCTTATCGTTTGAATATGTGCAGCAGAAAATAAATATTTAACTGAAATAGGATTTTTTCCTTTTTAAGACTATCTGTAAATTTCGGTCCAAATATACAATCTCGTATCTGTCTCGTCTCGGTTGCTTAAAAAGGCAGTCTCGTTTCGTCTCGGTCTCATCATGCGAGACCGAGATGGAGACCGAGACCGAGATGGAGACCGAGACTTTTCTCGTCTCGTGGCCAGCCCTATTCCTTGTATTTGGGTTGTAAGTTGTAACCGATAAAGTTATATTGTAATAAACACTAACAATATTGCATTCCAAATGGATTAAACGTGCAACATGTAAATTTACAAATCCTATAGAAGAACAGTGTGGAAGTATTGGCCAGTGTTGCCAACTTTAAGTGTTAACTTTATACTCTACTCTAAATATTGCGTCAACAATGGACATTTCAAAAATATTAACAAATTGAACAAAGTCTTTTGCTTAATTAAAAGTGGATGAATTTGCCGGTAGTTCATCAAAATTTTACACTATTTATACCTAGTTACAAACGAATCTAATTCACAGATGGAAAAACAACGTAAAATCAAAAGAAATCACTCTGATTTTAATATTTTTCGTAACGATTTGGCGCCCATGCTGAAAATCTTTAAATCAGAGTGGAGTGACTTTGTTTCCGTGGCTTTGATACGATTGGAATCGCATAGTAGAATTAAATTCATCCATCTTTGAAACAATGTTTCACCTATGAACATCGTAGTATTGATTCAAAATTCAGTGGCGATTCCTCTCAGTTAGCAGGTTTATCGTCGCTAAACCAAGAATTTAAATGAATAAATTATATAATGTATAATGTTGAAATAATGATAATGATAAGGTGATTGTTTGTAATAATCAATACCATAAATAGAAAAAAAAACTACCCACCTACCTACCTATTTTCAAATCATATTTTCCTTCACACAACACAAAACTTCCATCTTCCTATCTGCCTCAGCGTTACAATATGCGATACCAAAACCAAATTCCCTACAAAGAGCATTGATATAATAATAAAAAAAAAGTAGATACCTACCTAACCTACCCACATTGTTCTAACACAGTACACAAAACTCTCATACAACAAGTCTCCCTTGAAAGCTTACAACATCCGCGCTACCAAATTACATACAATTTTTAATAATATCTATTCAAAATACAAATACAAACACAAATACCATACAATCTATAATACAAGACCGTTTTACTAGACATGTCCTAAGCAAAGCCCAGCTAAATAAATGAAAGCGTAAGCGTAAGTATGATGCGATAAATTACAATACATCAGGTATGCAAGCAGCTCCAGGTACCTACTTATTCCAAAAAAGTGCTCAATTGAAAAACCAGTGCTTGCTGCAGGAAAAATGCAACAGTGAAAAAATCGCTAAGTTCATCCCATTTTTTCCGACATTTTCCTTTATAACTTTAGAAATATGCAACTAAGGAAAAAACCGTCCACTATAAACTTGTTTGTTATAAAATTTTCTACAAGACCACATCAGTTTTAAATGTATGCATGTTATATTTGTCTTGCTATCTAACCAAGAATTGAAAAAAAAAAATTCAGAAAAACTAAGTAATTTTGAACCAATCAAAAAATAGGTCAAAAATTGTCCAACTGTGCTAAAAATTTGTACCTTATCAAATATTCTAGAGTATTACAAGATAAAATTCGATACAAATTGGTCAAATAGTTTTGGCAAGAAAGAAACGTGATGTTAACTAAGTGCAACAAGCAATATTTGCATCACTGCTGTGGTCAAAGTAGGACACTTAAGTTGGCACTGATTTTTTTGTTCATGTAATTGGAATCCTAAAATATGATAAAATATAGTTATGATATTTACGTCTTTTTTTTTTGCAAACTTTGATATCAATTTTAAAACTTCCGAAAATTAAACACTTGGCATGTAAATATGTAATTTCGTGAACATTTTCGAAACTTTTAAATTCGCTAACAAAGTTTCTTAAAAAAAGATATAAATATTATAACTATATTTTATGATAGTTAAGGTTTCCAAGTACGTGTACAAAAATCATTGCCAACTTAAGTGTCCTACTTTGACCATAACAATGATGTAAACATTGCGTGTTGCACTTAATTAACATCATGTTTCTTGCCATAACTTTTTGACCGATTTGGATCGAATTTTAAAATTTCGTCTTGTAACACTCTAGGCTTTCGATTCCAAATTTTAAGCAGAAATGGATAATTTTTGACTTATTTTTTGATTGCTTCAAAATTACTTAGTTTATTATAATAAAATAGATAATAGTTAAATAATTGTCAATTTGTTTTGGCATTAAGTCGCTAGAAGTATCGGCTGACCGCTAACGTGAAATTCGTTTACATAGCTTTGAACGTGAACTATATTGTTTAAAGATAGGTACATACATACCTTCATACATTAATGTACGTAGGTAAGGTTAAATTTAAGATTTTTTGCAACGCAAAATCATATAAACATAGGATGTAAATATTTATATTTATATAATTGTTATAGAAAGTGACGATTTTTATGATAAAGTCATCGAAAATGTTGTGTCCGTCGAACGACGAATTTATGTATCGATAAATTTTTAAACTTTTATTTTATATCATTTATTAATGATTTTTATTAATTGTCATTATCAATAAAATTAAAAAAAATATGATTTTGAAATGTATGGTAGGTACCAGTGGCGTGGCGTCAATAATTTGAAACGGGAAGACGTAACGAAAATAATTGATCTGCGAAAGTAAACAAAACTTACATCTTTGTATCTTGAACAAAAAAAAAACAAGCACATACATTAAAATTAGTTAAAAAACAACTCTTCCGTTTGCAGTCTATTTTCATAGGACGCATAGAGTGGCCTTTCATTAAAACGATTTTTTATTAATAAAAGATACATCATAGTTTGCTTAATACATTTGATTCCTCCAAGAGAAAATCTGTTAAGCAACAATCTATGTTTAAAAAAAAATTAAAAACCAATCAAAAACCAAGACTAAAAACCTAACTCTAAAGTTCCTTATTTACATAGGGGCCAGTTATAGCTAACATTGAAAACCATCATTGAAAAAGTTAGCTGTTGATTTTGAGACCCTTCGAAAGTTTAATTATTCAATATTTTAATGGAGAAATATAGCTTACGACTTCAAAATTATTTCTCCTCCAAAAAAAAATCATTTTGACCCATATCTTCCCCATAACGTAACTTTTAATTTTTTCAATGATCATTGGTTAGGTAGTTATCATTGAAAAAATAAAAGTCATTATATGAGAAAAGTTGTGTCTAATTGAATTTTGTTTTACCTAGTCAGAAATGTGGATCGTAAATACGTTTTACTTTGAAACTAGGTATTATCTCGCAAAACAATGTTACCTATTCAAATTAACATTGTTTCAGTGAAAAACTGAAAATGCTTCACTTAATTTAAAAAAAAAAAAAAAATTAAAATCAAATACGATCGTTTTTAATTTTGTAAGCATTTTTTTTCCCTCAGTGATTGTATTGGTTGGTACCTACACAAACTAAATTATAAAAATCTCGTCTGCACACTCGCATTGTAAGTGTACACTTGTGCATTGATTAATATCCCCCAATGACCTTAGTTTGAGTTCAAAACTTCAGCTTGGCGAAACATGCGTGTCCCAAAAAGTAAATCGAGCCAAGCCAAACCAATAATTCCGCAAGGTTGTCATAAAGGCCTCGTTTGGCGCAATTAGCCACAATGAATGCGTGTCAAATTAATAATAAAAATGACAGATAAATTATCCTATCTGCGGTCTTTGTCGCCGCGTGACTCTTGGATTTATTGCTTCGAAGTGCGGATTAAACAGATGGTTGCGGGCGTTTTGGTCGCCCTGAAGCGATATTCAGAGTGTCTCAGAGCACAGACCTCCCTTAAGCCTCCCAACTGAAAAATAAAAGTTTGGATAATTCAATGCGAGTAGTGCATAATTGGCGGCATCATGCTTAAAGTCCAAATCGGTAATGGATTGTGACTTTTGCTGCAGGGCCAAGCTGCAAGTTCTCAGCCTTTCTTGAGCCGCAAGGCATACACTGCACAACACATCATCCCGATCTCCAGAATCACCGTGAAATGGGATTAAGGTTCGTGCAGCATCCGTTAGTGTCAAACATATACTTACACAAATTTCCGATTATGAACACCAAATTAACACCAAACCGCACGGATGGCTTGTATTTTCAATAATAAATTAGTCTGATGGAGGCGACCCAACGAACGCGGGAACGGACATGGACTGCGACGAAGACGATGATGCTCCTCGCTTCCTCTTTGGCGCAGTCGCTGTTGTGATTTATTGGCTTATAATTTGCGCGCGCACAAACCAGATTCGCCGTGTCTTCGTGAGTCATGGACATTGTGGACACCTTGAACCGGAGGCTGTATGAAGCTGATGATGGTTGGTGCGCTTAATCAATGGACGGAACGCATCGCCTGTTATACGCTTGACGCTTGATTTGCATGCGTGAGTGCATTCCATTAGGAGAGGCTGATGATGGTGATGGCGATTGCACTTAGTCTAAGGTACATTTAGTAATACATTGTAAGCAGGCTTACATGTTAAGAAGCTAAATAGAAGGCTTATAGGTGTTAAAATTCCTAAAGTGCTGGTCTTGTTTGTTTGGACTAATTGCTTTGATATTTCATTTCAGGCAAACCCATGGGAGTGTCAAGAAGTAATTTGCATAGAAGCAAAATCCGTTTTTTTCAGATATGATGCAAGTAATTAAATTTTTCAGTTGTCCTAGCTATAAAATGTATTTTAAACTTTTTTCAGAGAGATTCGCGGAACGATTTTCGTCCAAACGGTCTCCATCTAATGTGGACTTATGTATATTTGTGAAAGAACTATAGAAATTAATGACAATTAGGAAAGACGAATTTTTGTTTTGTATAAATTCTTTGATCTTTAAGATACCAGGTTGAAAACAAAAATCAAAGCTATGACCTGAGAGCATCCTTGACCACAATACTTTTGAAAATATTTTGCGGCAAGACTTCGAGAATTCGAAAATTAAAGTATTGGATTCGGGTGCATTTCATTTAAATTTTTTTAGAAATATTGCTCAGCTCCAGACAACATTTGTAGTTATAAAGGACTATAATTGGCTAAGCATTGGAAACATACCAGGCCGTAGCCATACAATTGTGGGAGAGGGGGGGATGGTGGTTGTTGGGGATAATATGATTTTTGACAAAAAAAAAAAAAATAAATATATTTTTTAGTAAAGGTTTTAATCTTGAGCGTTTCTCATGATGTTATGATCATGCTCTGAACAACCTCTGAGCCGAGCGTATTCTGATCACTCTGATCTATTTCTGGAATATATTTGACATTTTTGTGTTCGGCTTTTACTCAATATGTTTGGTTATTTTTTTCTGATCTCGTAGGGCACGCTCTGAACATGTTTCGATCATTTTGTGCATGAAAAAGAAATACAAGTTCAAATATTTTGAGCACTCTTAGCTAAAGAAACACAAATGGACGAACGGATGGATGGACGGACGGATTGATGGATGGACCGATGTACGAACGCACGGATGCACGGACGAGCGGACATACAGTTGGACGGACGGATAGACGGACGGACGAATAGAAGAATGGACGGAGGGACAGATAGATGGATGGACGAATGGATGAATGGACAGATGGACAGACGTATGTACGAATGGGTGGATGGAGGGATGGCCGGACGGATAAAGATGGAAGAACGGATGGACGGATGGACCAATTGAAGGACGGATAGACGGACGGAAGGACAAATAGACGGACAGACAAATGGACGAATAGAAGAACGGATGGAGGGACATTTGGATGGATACACGGATGGATGAATGGACAGATGAACAGACGTACGTACGAATGGGTGGATGGAGGGACGGCCGGACGGATAAAGATGGAAGAACGGATGGACCAATTGAAGGACGGATAGACGGACGGACGGACGAATAGACGGACAGATGGATGGACAAATAGACGAACGGATGGAGGGACGGATGGATGGATACACGGATGGATGGACGGATTGACGGATGAACAGATGGACGGTTTCACGAACGGACGTATGCACGGATCTTTTACCTTTATCGATCCCGGATCATCAGTAGTTTGTTGAACGCAAAGAAAAAAAGGCAGCAACAGAGATAAATCTACTAAAAATATTTCAAATAATTTAGTTTGTTCTTGATGTAAATATGTGTATTTAATTTTGAACAATAAATCTTACAAAAAAAAAGATGCCGTATAGAGGTTCTTTTTAAACAGCATTTTAACTTGGATAGATAGGCGTCTGTAGTAGCATCTGTAAGTACGTTGGACTGTCACGATGGAGGTCTGGGTTCACTTCCCAGCCTCGTCCACCTCAAAACTAAAAAGATTTTTTGAAAACTCCTCCCAGAGTATCACTTGTCATGGATAAGTGCTTCACGTCTAGCCGTTCGGATTCGGCATAAAATTGTGATCTCTTCCATTCCATTCCTGTCGATACGCGCACACAGGAATGGTTGCGAGCTGCAAATCACTAGGCCCTGGTTCTTCACGAGCCGTTGCGCCACCCAATTTTTTTTTTTTATTTTAGATAGGCGTCTGGAAAACTTAATATTTTGGGTATTGATGAACGTAACACGTCGCTATATTGGGAGAATCAAGGATATGCTTCATTCGATAAAGCAGGACTCCAAAATCCGAGCACACATAAATATCTACACGCTAAGCAAAATCTAACGGTGCACTTTTCTCTGTAAATACTCAACGGAACTATATAAATTATATAACGTTGGAAAGGTTTTGCCCCACAAATGTCCAGAAACCAAAAATTATGTCTGTGTGTAGCTATGTTAAAGCATTTAATGGGCATTTGAATTTTTCCAGATAAATGATTTTCATCATTTTAAGGGTTTGGTTTAGAAGTCTGAAATTTTGAGAGACGATAACCATTATTGATTTTGATTTTTGGTGAAAAATTTGTAATTCATATTTTACCGTTAAGCACAGAAAATTAAATTTTTATATATTTTAACCAAATAGTTAGGGCGTTAAGGCCATACTTTAGGTAAAATCTTGCACTTAATTCTGACGGCATGAGCTTTGGTACACTAATAGTCCACATCCTAAGTTTACTTTTAAGAAGTGTTTCCATGGTGGCAACACTGGCAGACTGGAGATATAAGGGTTGCCTTCTGACCATGTTTTAACACGAAATTTCACATAAATTGGCCTATAAATCGGGAACTAGACATCGGTTGATATCGTGTAATGTCTCGTTGGATTAAGCCATAGGAATATGTTCGTTTTTTCCCCTCTCCAACACTTGTATGCGGGGGGAACAAAATACCCTTGGCGGATAAGGGTTTTTATTTGTCAGAAAATAATGGTTATGAAATGAATATTCATAAAATTTTAAGATGAGGGTCGACGTAGAATATCAAACTTTAGAGCATATCCGAAGTCCATTTTTATCCATATTTCAATTTTTTTATAATAGCTTTCAAAATTGGGGGAGGGGAAAGTGGAAGTATATCAAACCACTATATATTCGTCTTGGTATAATCTAAGCATATGGCACATGACGTTAGGGTAATTTTGAATGCCCAATCTTATGCAATCAAAATAATTTCAATATAATTTCCCTAGTAAAAATTATAACCTTTTTATAAAATGACGACTAAATTTTCAGTGTAACGAGCATAACATTACCAAATTTCATTGAAACTTGGCACACATGTCTTATTTGTTTTAATAAATAAGAATCAAAAGGATCCATACAAATATCTGGGGCTAAAGGCTGTTTTTTTGAGTGAAAGGGAAAAGTGAATTACTATTACCAGTAAACCCCTCCCAAAACTGGCATGTTGATGAAAGTTGGTGGAAATCTTTTATTTCTTGTAAGAACTACGACTCAATAAAATCCAAGCAAATATATTGGTTCCAGGGGTATTTTTCTTAGGCGGAAGGAAAATATGGGTTAAAAACCCAACAAAATAGTAAAACAGATTCCAAAAGGACCATATTTGCCTGCACAAATGGGAATTGAATATGACGGTGATTCAGCATGTTTACTTTCACTAAGACTCTAAAATAAGTAAATTCTAGAATTCAAAAATTCAAAATTGGTACAAGTTTGAAATCTTGAATGTTTTACATTTTTTCGACAGGATTTAAACTCCCCTTTTGAATCATCTATCCCGCTCATACAACTCATTTCAAGCATTTATCAAGCATATTTTGTGTATGTGTACACGCAAAAAAAAAATCAAATTTAGCACAAAATTTGGTTTAACTAAAAGTAAGGGTAATGTTTGCTTGACAAAAATATTGTATACTTTAACCCTTTCGGTACGGATGTGGTACAAGTCCATATAAATGTTCTTTGTCTTGTACCACATCCGTACCGAAAGGGTTAAAAAAGGCAGCAAATCAGGTTAATTATATCCGTTCCTTTTGAACTTACTAAGTGGAAACATATTTTCATTATTTTAAAGCTGTACACATACATACAGTTGGTCATTTATTTATTTAATTAAGAAATTAAAAAAAAGTACGTATACGCCAGAGTGAACGCAATTTCGAATTTAATTTAGAAATTTAAATTTTGATAATTCAAGCTGAACAAAATTTGGTTAACCTAGTCCCATTTGCTGATACGAAATTTAAGCATTAAGGAAATAGGAAAGAGTAGAACATAGGCGCTCATGTTGAACTTGAACATTTATGTTTCGTGTCAGCCAACGGGGCCTAAGTTTTTTGTTTTAAAGTTCAAGACAAAAATTTAAGGAATGCTACAGAAATTAACAATTCCGTGAATTTTTGTTTTTAATTAGTTTTGCTTATCTAATATTTACCAAATTTTCATGGGAACTATATAAATAAGTAAAAAGAGAACCCATAACTTATCGATGATTCGTCCTCACTGTGAAATTCTTTCGTGTACAAAATAAATTTATTTTAATTAACTTTTCCTTCAAATCTTGATGAAATTCTACTGACTTATTCTTCTGCTTCGATGTTTAGGTAGCTGGGCTGGATAAATTCGAAATTTAAGTGAAACAACATTTTTGCGGATTGATTACCGAATAATTAATGGAACATTATTAAGCAATAAACTTAAAAGTAAAATATCTTCTTAAACCTTTTCGATAGCGTTTTTGCTAACTTAAAATCAAGTTGGCCTTAGGCAACATTATAGCCTTCACACTCAATTTTTCTTTGTTTGACCATGAAAAGTTATAGCTACCTCTGATTTGGTCAAGTAATTGAATTAATTTTGAACGAGTTCACTTACTATAAACTGCTGTACGTTCCCACCATTGTCACTTAAATTATAACTATGTTCTCGATTTATTTCCATTATCAGCCACATCAGCCATTTCTACATTGATACTTAACACGACTGTCATGTTTCCCGCATTATTTAACACCCCTAAAGAGAAATTAATCGTCCAAAACTAGTTATAGTTAAGCTGTCAGCGTTGCTGTCAAGTATCTTAATCAACAGTGAGTCAAAACGCCACAGTCAAAAGGAACACCCTCTGCGCCATTCGCATGGAAATTTATAAATTCGCAGCTTGCTCAATTTAAAGTATGTACGTGTTGGTGTTGTGTATATGATGTTGCATTACTTCTGCACGCTAAAGTAATTATATTATTCTCTACATATAAATATATCATTTCGCAAATGCGTTTCTCATTAAACCACCATTAAAATTCACTATTGCTAAGTAGTAGATGAATGCCACGCATATGTCGGCTTTTTGGTAGAGCCATTGTGTATTGACTCCTCCTGATCATTTTAACACGAGTACAGCCCTCAATATTCCTAATAATAGGGTGCAGATTACAATGTGACAAGCGCACTCATTTATTTCGGGAAGAAGAAATAGGTATAGCGATTTGTTGGCATTCGTAACGCAATTCATCACACTCGAACGAACTCCAGAAATGAATGAGGGAAAAACGTCTTTGGGGTTGAGCATCGTATCGTTTTCGTTTATATTGCCATACGATTTGTCTAAAAACTAAAACCAAACGAATGGAGGGACTTCCATCTCCGAATTTCTGATGTCTATGGCATGGATGATGATGCTGCAAAAAATTACCAGAATATAGGAAAATATTTTTGGATCGAAAAATGGCTGCTGTGCTGACTCAACTGCGTCCATTGTGATTTCACACAATATAATTTTTCTATAAAAGACTTTCCTTAAAGAAATACCACATATTCTGGATTTTGATGATGTGATACAGTTGCTGTGCTGATAATGTGGATGGGTGTTAAATTTTATATGGAAACAAACACGATGAAGGTTCTTGTTTGTATAATAAAACACACTTAATCATATTTTTTTATTTGTCGCTTGGTTTGGTCGATATTGATATGAACTTTTGTTCTATGTTAAAATATTAGATATGCCACTCTATAGGTACCTTTTTCTCCAAGCTCTTCAGTATAACGTTGGTTCAGTTGTTTTTGTTTAAACAACTGGTTCTCGACTAAACATTGAAATTATTTATATGGCACTATGAAACACATTTCTATATTAAAAATGGGTGGAACATTCATTCATCAGTTTTTTGGTCGGTAAAGAATCAATTAGATTTTTTTAGTAATTTTGGGAGTTGTTCAAGGGAAGATCAGCCCATAAAATATTTTTTTTTTTAATTTCCGTCTTTAAAACAACGAAGTTAAAAAATGTTTTCATTCATTTTGATTTCATTTTTTTAATTTTTCAATTTAATTATAGGTACTTTATATATTTTGTACTTGGGAAATAATCTAAAAGAAAGATTTTAAACTGAAAGCTGAGAACGAAATGTTGATATTATGATTATTGATGAAATTCATTAAGGGTTCTTCAATTGATTTAACTTACAAATTACTTTTATTGTTTCTGTCAATATTTAAGACGCTTTTTTGTTTAGATTCCACCAAGGCCGAAGCCCTGTGTACTTAATACAGCTTATTCTTCAACAGACGACCTTGTGGAAAATTTAAAGTAAGGATTTGCCTTTCCTTCTATAGTTATTAGTATTAAGGCTGTACCTAGTTTCCCCTGGAATATTTTCAGATTTTATTTAAAAAAAAAATCAGCAAAGTGCGTTTGGTTATTCAAATTTTTCGCTAAAATCCTAAAACGCAGAATGCAGAATATTATTTTTCTCAAAAATGTCTCCAACGATTTTAATACAATTTCAGTTAATTATTATTAAGTTTTGATAAATTTTGTTTTCGAAAAATAGTTATTAATAACTCACTTTATTTTCTAGTGCACCGGTTCCCAATCTTCGTTGTACTTGTGCTATTTTTCGCAGATATTTAGGTATGGGTAAAACTAAGAACGATGGCCACGTTGATAAAAAACGAATCAACCAATCAATCAGATTTTTTTTTACAACAGTCAATCTAGTCGATGCACATACTGGCAGACAAAATGATAATGATCTGATACATTTTCATTACTCTAAAAATTCTTCAAAGTGCCTTATTCTCAGTCCCCTGACGTATCCCCCGCTTGTTTTACAAGCCAACAAAATAACTGTTGGTTTCACACCAAAATGAATATAAAATAAATGACCTTGAGTAATAAATCTTTATTATGAAGTAAACAAATTTTTCATATAAATTTATTGTACTAACAAAAAAAAAGTCCTCACGCTTTCGTATCAGTCCCCTGGCAGATTGAAACAGTTAGAAATTTGGATAACAATCGATGGTTCGAATATGGTATATTGAAGTTTTAAGTCTCACACATAATAGTGAAAGTTCATTGGGTCCGTTATGTCCATGGTTGCCGTTGTAGCGACTTTGTCGCTAGACCTAGCGACATTTCAACTTCTTCCGTGACAAGAAATATTTTGATATCGCTAGATTATTTTTTAGCGTTTTTTGAAGAGCTGAAGTAGAGCGCATTTTAAGCATGATGAACGTTGTCAAAAGTAAAATCAGAAATAAGGTGTCAACAAAAACTTTGATTTCGATTATACTTATTTACTTGCTTAGGTCCTCGGACCTATTACGTCCGTGATGTTTCCCTTACGGGACATAGGGCCTCCACTACACCTACGCGCCATCGTGTACGATTTCTTGAAATATATTTCAGCTCTCTCCAACTTTTCCCCAGTCGTTCCGATTCCTGTCCGGCCGTTCTTCGCCATGTACTTCTAGGCCGGCCCACTTGTCTTCCCTCCTGTGTGAGCGGGTTCCACTGCATTGCTTGAGATGCAATGCACCGATCGCCTTTTTGAAGCGTATGACCAATCCACTGCCACTTTCTTCTTCGTATAATGGAGTCTATGGGCTCCTGACCAGTTCTCGCATGAAGTTCGACATTGGAGATACGGTTGGGCCAGAAAATCCTCAAGATGTTTCGTAGACATCTATTAACGAAGGTTTGCAGCTTTCTAGTGACAGTGTCGGTGACTTTCCAAGTGCTGCAGCCGTAAAGTAGAACGGATTCAACATTGGAGCGGAACAGTCGTAGCTTGGTCTTTAAGCTAAAAGAGTTGTTTCTCCATATTTTGGACAGCATTCCGAACGCACCCTTTGCTTTTCTGATTCGGCTGTTTACGTCCAGTTCAGTTCCGCCACCATCCGTAGAGACAATACTCCCAAGATATTGTAAATCCTCTACCATCTCTACCGGTTGTCCAGAAATATTTACTTGTATTGATGAGAAAGTTCCAAGGCTGATCCTTTTAGTTTTTAGTTTTTGCCGAGTTGATCTTGAGCCCTACGATTTCTGATTCTCTCTCCACCTTTGTTGTCATTTGATGGAGATCCATGATCCTATGAGAGAGTAAGCATACGTCGTCCGCGTAGTCCAGATGTTTGAGGTGAGATTGCAGAGTCCACTGAATTCCTCCATTTCCATTTGACAAAGCTTTGTGCAGTACGTCACTTATCACCAACAGAAACAGTATTGGTGACAGTATACAGCGTTGCCTAATTCCACTTTGGATTTCAAACTCCTCTGACAGCCTACCTTTGTGCAAAACGTGACACTTGGATCCATCATATGTAGCCTTGATAATAGCAATCAATTTATCTGGGATGCCCCTCCTGCGCAAAGCAAGCCAAATAAATTCTCTATTGACAATGTCGAACGCCTTTTCAAAATCGATGAACAGCAGGTGAAGTGGTGATCGATATTCAACGCACTGTTCGATGATGATCCGCAAGGTGTTGATGTGATCCACACAGGAAGATCCAGTGCGGAAACCTGCTTGTTCGGCGTCGAGTGTGTCTTCGAGGTGGTCTTTAATTCGGTCCAATACTATCCTTGCTATTATCTTGGCTACTGCAGTCAGAACGCATATTCCTCTCCAGTTTTCGCACTGTGTGAGATCTCCTTTTTCGATTATCCTTACAAGAAAACAACTTAAGTTACTTAAAAAAAAATGTTATGATTATAACTACCACAAATCGTACTGAGGAAATATAATTTAAAAATGCTGTTGAACTGGAACTGAGGAAATTGAAGAAATCGATGCTGAAATTATTTATTGCGATGCGGAGAAATTTTTTTAAAGCTTTATTTTAAATCTTGTTTCTAGCGACTTTTGGTTTCCAGCATTTCAGCTAATCTATAGCGACTTTTGGAGGTTGGTCTAGCGACTTTTCATTTCAGTTTGCTGTAACACTGGGTATATGTCTTTTAGTTGTGAAAAAGACATTTGTGATGAAAAACATGGAATGTCTACTCAGTTCCCTGGCAGGGATTTACTGACAAATTTCGTCTGAAAGCAGGTATGTTTTTTAGCGCTATTGTACAAGCCTAGTTAAACCATAGTATAAAATATTTTATTTATTTTTTTCAAATAAAACGTTAATATGTTCTTGGCTCAAAAACAATATTAATATTCTCAGTTCCCTGGCCTCAGCCCCCTGGCCTCAGTCCCCTGGCAATTTTTTAATAAAATGTTCCGAATTGAGGCTGTTTTTTTTAATCATTACTTTTTTATTAACATTTCTTAAAAATAAATTATTTACCACACAAAATTGTATCTACCACATTTTTAATAACTTTTTTATTTGAAACAACTGAAAAATACTGAAGTCCAAAATATAATTTTATTTTGTATTAACTGTAAAAGATCGTGTTTTGACTTTCATGCTTGATATATGTAAATATAATGACGGAGCGAAAGCTAGCAGCCTGACTGCGAGTGTGTTATCATACGAAAAATACCAATTGAATGAAATAAATTCTTGACCATGGCCAGTGTCAAATCTTTCATACAATCTCCCACCTTACAATTGTCCAACGTATTTTTGGTTTGTAAATCGTGTACGGAGAAAAGAGAAAGAACCCGAATGATCAACAAACAACTTGTGTGGCTAGTAAAAATGCTAGCTGTCTCAAAATGCAATTTATAAAGACAAAAACCCTACATTGGATGAGCATGATCGGGTGACCTCGGTGGCGCAATGCGTAGTGCATAGGCCTCAGAGGTATTTGGTTTAGGTTCAATTCCATATTGACGGCATACTAATTTATAAATTAAAATTGAACACAAAGACTAAGCACCATACTAAAGCAATCTGCTGATTGGTGTGGCAGCCATGAAATTGCTATGTATAGCTATCATTGAAAACCATCATTGAAAATATTAATTGTCAATTTTGAGAGATTTTGAAGAAAAAATAAATGATTATTTTGATGTCAAAGTAAAGCTTATTGACTTAATAATTATTTCTAGGTAAAACAAAATTCAATTTGGCACAATTTTTCTCATAAAATGACTTTTAATTTTTCAATGATGAACTACCTTACCAATGAGCATTGAAAAAATTAAAAGTTACGTTATAGGGAAGATATGGGTCAAAATGAATTTTTTTTGGAGGAGAAATAATTTTGAAGTCGTAAGCTATACTAGTGCATTCAAATATTCAATGATTAAACTTTCGAAGGGTCTCAAAATCAACAGCTAACTTTTTCAGTGATAGTTTCCAATGATAGCTATAACTGGCCCCTAACTGCGAGTGTGTTGTCATACGCAAAATCCCAATTGAAATTATGCTTTTGTTTTTAACGATATGTACCAGCAGCTTACTGTCAGTTATTGATTTTTTAATACTGCGACCCATACTTTAGCCAGCGACATTGTTTTATTTTTGATTTCCACAAAAGAATTTCTGAACAAATCATGTTTCAAGATTTAGACAATGTACGTGCATACAATTATATTGGACGCTTTTGCCCATTTGACATTACATACGAGAGTACAACTCCGACCCCATATGGTGATGCATCACACACTAGAAGAGCAAAAGCATTACTGTGCTCTGTATTCCATAGGCAGGTATAGGTAGGATAGGTCAAATTTGTACCCAGTAATCTATGCTTAGGTTCAGCGATAATTGCTTTATTCTTCAGATGTGCATGATAGAAATTGATGAGACTAAGGAGTGCTTGCACTGTTTCTTCTCGGTAGGTGCAGATGTATCCTGAACATAACAAGAACAATTTCATCCGATTGACCAATCCCGTGATGGTCAATATAATAGCCAAAGAATGTAATACATGACAAAGCAAATTGTAATTGGAATACGAATGTTAACATAATTAAAAAGATTCAAATCTGGCTCTTTCAGGTTTGGTTAATCTACCTTACAGATTTTTGCCGCCCTGGCGTTAGAAATTATTGTATAGCTTGATCCACTTTCAACCTTAAACTCACAGTTCCTTTCGTTTATCATCATAGTTGCTGTCTTTTTGAAAGTCTTCGTAGGTTAGAGGATAGAGTTCACTTGTTGCTGTTTGCAGTAAACTTTCCTTTAGAAAATGAAGCATTTTGGTTCGGCTTCATTCGACACACTCTCTTAATATGTCCAATACGACCACATGTGTGGAATTTCGGAGATTTGAATGGGCGCAATCAACTCTGGCATTTTCGTTATCACAACAGTCGTTTTCGAAATTACCATTCCCTTGCTTGTATTTTTTTTTTTTTTTTTTTTTGATAGAGTTAATTTGAACTTCTGAAGAAAATTGATGAGCTGGACTGAATCTCTTGCTGATTTCGAGCTGCTGTCTACGCAGTTACAAAGCCTTTTCTTGAGCAACTTGTACTATCATTTTGTTTTCCGCTAGAAGATTTTGTTGTAAGTGAGTGGTTTTGAACCCCCAAACTAACCAGTCTCTCAACATGCGGTCTATAACGTCACCTTCAAAATAACAAACGATAATAATTAATCTTCGTTATTATTCTGAGATATACTCATCAGCGATTGTTTCGTTTGGTTGCTGGTTACACCTTGCGAAACTTGAAAAATGCAGCAATTTCATAAGAAGTAGGGGTAAAATGCTTCGACAAAATATCAATGATGGCTGAATACTCGGTTTGCTCTACATTTTAAGATGCGACAAGAGTTTCCACTAAATCGAAACAGGATGGTAGTTCTTATTTTCCAAAATATCTTAATACAATTTCTTCTTTTAAAAATAATTATCGGATTTGACAAACATACCCATACCATAAGGAAACTTCAGTAAGCCATGCAAATGCAAGTTAAGATCCTCCCTTTTAAGGAAATTTAGTTAGATGCCTCCTAGCCTATCCTTATCTCAAGAATTCAAAAGAAAACTCAGAGAAGCCCCTGGCCATAGTATCCTAATCAAAAAAATAATCATAATCGAGCCATGGGCCCGCATAGAATATTAGAGCCTAATAGTACTATCTATTTTCTAATTAATAATTTTTTCATCTCGAAGGTTTTCCAAAGGTCAACAAAATACCCATTGCATCAGTCTTTTACTCTCATATACTGTCGCATTAGGTATATCCTTAATCTTCTTTACTTTGATAAGAAATTATTAAAAAATTTTACCATTAACCACCAGTATCTTAAAAGTAAATTAACAATGTTAAGTTATTACTAAATAAATACAGGCTTGATAGCAGCACCACGTACATACATTTTATATTGGAGACCGTTGAACTTCTGTACCCTCAATCATTCTAATGTAATTAAGTATACAAGAAATAATTCTTAAAATTTAATTGCCCAAGAAAACAAATAACAAAAAACACACAATAAGGCAACAATCAGCATCAATAAAATTTCCAAAATTATTATTATTTCATTTATCAACAACCCGCCCCGATAAGAAGAAAATTCATATTCCCAAAGCATCTCCAGAAGTAAGAGAAGCGTTGCGTCGCGTCGGTCGTCTTCTTTATCATTTCCCATAAATCACCTAACATTTTCTTCCCGAAAATAAAAACCCAAGACACATTCAATCTAATCACATAATACGCGGGTTTACGGGACATATTGCCAGAGGACAACAAGGTCAGGAGCAATCTTGTGCCATCAAGGAAGCCTTATCGTCCTCTAAAGTCACACATAATTGAAATTAATCTGTCTGATGCACAACATTGCTATGGTTGAGCCTCTACGCACATTAGGGTTGGTAATTGCGTCGTTGATTGAGTCGCGATATCAGAAGATTTGTTGCTCCCCAACCACACTGATGCTGACTCCGGCCCCAGAAGTATGCAGCGATAAGCGCACTTGACCCTTTCGCTGGTAACCTCTCCTAATCGCTTGTACATTGATTGTTAATTGACGTCTGAACGTCCATGTGGGAATGTCATTATCTCGAAACAATTACAAAACCGATAAGATGCACAGTTTCAATGTCACCAACGCTTTGTTTATGAGTTTCACATCAGTTCTGTGTGATGTGTCGTGTCGCTTCTCGAAACTGTCAGATTTCACGCCTGTTTTTCGCTGAGAAACTGAGAATCGATAGAGCATTGTGTGTGATGCGCGTTCATTCGTATCCGCGAATGGCGCCAGGGGTGTGAACTCTACTGTCTGGCGGGGGAGTGTATGGCTCATTCGAAACACATGCATCTTTCTTAGACATAATATTCTGCCATTTCATGTTCATACAACATCGAGAAGCCACTTCAGATCCAATTACGACTGCAGGAGTCGTCCTTCCACGAAGGATTCATGTGTGTGGTTGCGGCGGCAATTCTTTGCACCATAATATGATCGTTAGCCCTCATTTTAATGATCCTGTCAAATGAGATTTCGAAGGAGTTTGACGCGATGATTTATTTCGCGGTCAAAACATGTGTTTGACTTGACAGCTCAAAATGCCGCACAGTCGGATGCACCGCCAATGAGGCTGCCATGATTAGTTTGCGGATCAAATTTCTATAGATACATGCACGTTGGACAAGGAACACGGAAAATCCGTTCTGGTTGGAATGATTTCCAAAGACATGGAGGCGCTTGGGCTTCTGTCGCGCAGGATGTAGGAGTTAATGATTTGTCAAAATAAGATTAACAACTTCTATAGTTCGAAGAGGATACCGGAAAAAATTGTAAAGATAGAAAACACCATACAACGTGCGATTCCTAGGAAATGATTATTGGAGTACATTATAGAAATTGTTTAATGGATTTTTACACGGTGAATTATTTTAGACTATTTTTTCGATGGAACGAAAAAAAACTCATTGGGTAGAAGAAATGTTTGGAATTCTTTTAATGAAATAATTTTTAGAATATTTACTTCGATATAGTTTTTCGTTTTCTAAGTAAAACAAAATAATTGGAGGCAATAATAATTTCAAAATATTGAATACCGAAATCAGATTAGACATAAAGTCACCATATTTAAGATATAAAGAGACTGTTTGGAGACTTTTTCTTAATGGTATATTTGTACATGAAGGATTTCGGTTGTAATTATTAGATACCTTACAGATTTTTTCCGGAAGCGAGTCGGACCTTTTTTGTAGTTTCTTGTTAAAAGAATTTTTGTAAGTGAATAAAAAATTCTTAGATTCCTTATACGTATCATAGTCCTCGATTCTGTATTTCAATTAAAAGATTTTTAAGAACAAAATCGGTTAGTTTAAATAATGGATATTATATTAAGTTTCTAATTATTAATTTGATGTTGAGAAAGGATTGAGGCAAGGCGACGCGTTATCATGCAACCTATTCAACATCGTTCTTGAAGCCATTGTACGCAACGCACATGTCAACACCAGCGGTACAATCTATTAAAAGTCCGTTCAAATGCTTGCATATGCGAATGACATAGACATTGTCGGCAGAACGAAGTGAGCTGTGGCAGGGGCATTTGCGAGCATTGAATCGGAGGCGGCTAGAATGGGATTGGCGGTTAATGAGGACAAGGCGAAGTATATGCTGTCATCGAGAGAGGAATCTCAACATCGTCGACTCGGGCAAAATATCACGATGGACAGATATAACTTCGAAGTTGTCAAGGACTTTGTCTACCTGGGCTCCACTATTACATCGCAGAATGACATCAGTGCAGCGATCAAGTGAAGAATTACTCTTGCCAACCGCTGTTTCTTCGGTCTTAGAAGGCATTCTATCGAAGGAGTATGGAGGAGAAGATTCAACGACGAGCTATACGGGCTATACAGCGACGTTGACCTGGTCAAAAAGCTGAAAATACAGCGGCTGAGATGGCTGGGGCACGTGGAGCGTATGGACAGCAACGCACCTGCCCGACGAGTCTTCGAATCCAACCCCGATGGGGTACGCAGCAGAGGAAGAACCCGTAACAGGTGGCGCAATCAAGTGAATGACGACATCAAAGCACTCGGTGTGCGCAACTGGAAGCGGCTAGCTAGGGACAGAGCTGGCTGGAGGGGCTTGTTAGTTGAGGCCGAAGCCCATCCTGGGCTGTGAGCGCCATCAAAAGTAAAGTAAAGTAAGTAAGTATTATTAATTTTCATGAATGTAGTTACCTACCTACATACTACAGATAAAAACTAAATATCAAAAACATAATCAACCCTTTTTCGAAATATCGAATCTTCAAAAATATATCCCAAAAATGTTTATTTTTTCATATTTTGCAATATTTTTTTAATCCCTTTGGAAGCTTCTTTTTATAAAAAAAATGTTAAATTAAATAAAATAGATTTCTTAGAGGTACATACATAGATTAGATACATAGGTACTATTAGATTAGGTAACAATTTTTGGCAACTTTTTTTTTAAGAAAATTTACACCGTTATATTTTACGACTATCCCATACAATTTGTATTTGAGAATAATTACGAACAAGACTTATTCATTTTATTGTTTAGGTTTTTTCTTTCTTTATTACCTTCGCCAGACCGAGGGCATAATATCTATATCTGTATCTATATCTAGGTGTCTGAATGTAACCATGTTCCCCTAGAAAAATATAATTTGCAGTGTGTTTATGCTGTACATTTTATAAACGGCGGTAGCCATCGACTAAACTGTTGCGTCTTAGAAAGGTAACAATTACAGCTCTAACTGATGAGGTCCACTGTAATTGTTATCAGGGCCGAAACGCATTGGACTTTAGGTCGCTTAAGTACTTTTTATTGAATTTCATTCAACAATATTACTTCTATTGTTTAGGTTTTTTCTTTCTTTATTACTTATTCATTTTATTTTTAGTTACCGATATTTTTGGAATATTTTTTTAAATAGCTAATTTGGAAAAAATAAAAAAAAACACCATGAGTTAGTTGAAAAAGAATACGAGGTCTTTTCTGAAATATTAGAAAAAATAAATACACGTTTCTTAAACAAATAAAAATGTGTTTCAAATTTTGATATTCCGTAGGCTAACAATTCTATTAGAACTTCATAAAATATTCCCCTTTAAAAACTTTATCAAAATCAGTTGAACAGTTTTCGAGAATAGCGAAAATAAAACAATTCGTTGTTATATATTTAATTGAAAATTAATATCTAATCATTTCATTTTTACCACCAGCACCAGAGCAACAGCTGATCCAAAAATGCTTTAAAAAATCACAAACAAAATCTAAGTGATGATATTTTAGAGTGAGAAAGAACTGTCATCTGCCATCGCCCGCCGCGCGCCCCATTACGAGATATTAAGCTAAATTGAAGACAGAAATCTGGTGCGGGATTGTTAAATCAATCAATCCAACCTTCAAGTTTACGTTGAAAATAAAGAAAGAGGCTGGGTACGACTCACACAAGTAACTTTCCATTGATTGTGCCCTTGACAGCCATTTTAGCTAAGTATTTTTAATAGAGGAATAGAACAGTCTTGATATTTATATGTTTATTTGGGAAAAGTTTATAAAATTCTAAGAATCTTACTTATCTTACTTTTTTCCTATCTTTTCTCGGTATGGAGGTACCAGGTATTAATAATTATTTAAGCTAATTACTTTAAAACAGACTATTGGCCAACAAAATACCATTAATCAGGGGAGTATAGTTAAAAAAAACTACATGATTGCAAGGAATATAAAAATACAAATAAGGTGAAATAATGCCAAATTTTGACATTGAAACGATTTTGAGTGTAAGAATTTTTCGAATTAATAAATGTATTTTTGAAAAGTCGATTTGGGAAACATTATTAAGATATTTGAGTTGAAAATCACTTTTTAATAGATTTTAGTAGTTTTTTTGTCTGCATTTTTTTTTTGATCTAAAAAAAAAATATGAATTTTTAAAAAAAAAAAAAAAATGCCAATTGTTGACAACGTTATTATTATGTGTAGAAAAAAATAGACTGGGTTCGGAATCATTATTAGGTCTTAAAATATTTGAGAAAATTATGAGTCAACGGTTTTTCTTAGTTTAAAAAAATAATTTCCTTTTATTTTTTTATCAAATCCTTGTTACGTTATTATGTGTAGAATATAATAAGCACGGCTCGATAACTTATTCCGTTCTCGAGACATTCGAGGCAAATGACATTTTACACAGTGTTACCACTGGGACTCATTTGAGTCAAAAGGGACTCATCTTTTTAAACTCAGCGACTCATCTTTTTCAGATTTGACTCATATTTTTACAAATAAACACTTTATATAATACGGTTGAGACAATTTTTAAGTTCAAGCGCTTTAATTTCATTTTACTTACTTCTATTGCGATTGTCAATTACTGATTGATGTTGATACAAACAAACTACATAATCATCAAATCTTATAGAGATTCTTAAAATACCCAAGCTGTGTGTATTCTCTATTAGTATTTATTGGTTTTAAACGAAAAATGTTAATATTTTTTAACCATAGGTCTGAAGAAGGTTGTAATCACAACCGAAACGTGCTGAAACAAATTCAATTAGCAGTTATTTTACTACAAAAATTTAAAAGAGATGTAAGATCAGTGTTACCGCAGATTTAATTTTTAATGAGTCTTGGAGGCTGAAAGAATGAGTCATTTTGAAAATAAATGAGTCCCAATAAAAAATCTGTTCAATGTATATGATAATACTTTGTCTCATTTTCTGATAATAAAAATAAATACTTTGAAATCATAAAAAAAAAAATGTAATTCATAAATATTATTAAACTAACTTTTTTTACATACTTTTTTTTCAGTAACCCCTATGCGATTGTCAATCATAGATTGATAGTTGATTAATACTGAAATTCGACATTAAACAAGACAACCGATTAAATTGTTGGTCATTGAGAATGGTTTAGGCCGTCGTTAATTACAGTACAATTGGCAAATATCGATGAATTGTTGATGAGATTTTGAATAAATTGCCTTCTAAAATGCAAATTTCAATATTTATCAACTAGAACTAATTCCTTTTTTCGAGACCTTGTTTTTGCTAAATTAAATTGTCCTCTTGTGGGCTTAAGGTCAGTTTTGGTTTTTTTTTTTGTTGTTTAAATTTTCAAGTGACGTTTCGGTTGTGATTACAACCTTCTTCAGACCTATGGTTAAAAAATATTAAAATTTTTCGTTTAAAACCAATAATAATTGACAATCGCAATAGGAGTAAGAAAAATGAAATAAAAGCGCTTGAACTTAAAAATAAACTTAACCGTATTATATAAAGTGTTTATTTGTTATCTTAAAAAGATGAGTCAAATCTGAAAAAGATGAGTCGCTGCGCCATGTTTAAAAAAATGAGTCCCTTTTGACTCAAATGAGTCCCAGTGGTAACACTGATGAATACATCGGTTAATTTAACATGGGGCTGTCATAGGCGTTCACCAAGTGATTTTTTAGTTGTAGTAAGCGAATTATATGTGATGATCGATTTTAGGTACTGAATGTTATAGAAATCACAATCACAGCATGCGAAGACACTGTGAATTTTATTATTCTTAAATCTAAATTCGAACACTCCAACTAAACATAGAGTAGAAGAGCCAATTTATCTAGATCACAAACTCATGTCACTGTCCATCGTCGAAATTACCGTATTCCTACAGGTAATGTTTATGGTCGAAGCCAAAATCCAAGCACCGCAATCCAAAAGAGGTCACAAACTCATGATGACACTGTACATTACTTTGCATCGTTGAAATTCTCGTACTTTTGGGACAGGTATAGAGAAAGGTAATGCTTTTGATTTTAATTTTTGTTTTCTTTCTCGGGAAGAAGAATGAACAACGCAGATGACCCAACATTACTCTTCATCGGTAGAATCATCATGTGATTTTTTTTAATGAACAGTACACTGAAATGGAAGAATTGATTTCAGTTAAATTTACTTACAAAGTAAAAGAAAGGGTAGATGGTATGAAGTGAGAAAAAAGGCAATACTCTTTTTTAATGAAATCATTACACGATTCTCCTTCATGAAAGTACTAGATGAATTCATTGGTGTGGGTACGTTCATACATACAACTGATTCGATAGACCTAAAATTGTGAAGATATGTCAAAATTTTCAGTTCGACAAATTGCACCAATTGCAACAACTTTTAGTAGGAAGGTAAAAAACTTTTCACTGGCGATCAAAGACGAGCTTATGTCGTACGTAATGATGCAACACATAGCAGGTGGAAATGGAGTACTGATCTTTACATACAGGGTGCCCCGTAAGAGACGGATTACCCTGAAATGCCTCATAGTAGACTTTATAACCGTCCTGAAAACTGATCAAAAAAGTTCTATCCCAAACACACAAAGAGGTATATGCATTTTTTTGTTCAGTGCATAATTTTTTGCCTTACTTTACATTTTTGAATACCACGACTACAAGTGAATGAATTCCACCGTTTTTCTTGGTAGCAATATTTTACATTATTTGTGCCAAAACCTAACTTTGATTTTCAATGCAAAATGTGAAAGAAAATAATTTTCGAAAAAGTTAAATCATCTCTGGTATAACAAAAATGCATGAATACCTAAGTGGCCAACTATTTTAAAAATATGCGAGTCAAACAAACTCGAAAATTCAATCGTTTTTGTTGACATTTTTAGTAATGTTGCAAAAGCTTGGATTTATCATAAGGACAACATTATAAACAAAGGCAATCAATCAAAAAATCTACCATGTTCAACAAATGGCATTATTTTCACATTTACTGTGCTAATTTTGAAAACTTTTGTTTTTGGTAAATTGACTCTAGTATTGCAGACTTTTACTAATAACTTGCTATTGACTCTAGATACAATAACAAGTTATACAAATTTAAAAATCCGCATTTAACGCGAATATTTCTAAAATAGTTGGCCACTTAGGTATTCATGTATTTTTTTTATACCAGAGATGATTTAACTTTTTCAAAAATTATTTTCTTTCACATTTTGCATTGAAAATCGAAGTTAAATAATTTTTTTCTCTAAGAAGTCCAACAGTTTTTATAATTTTGCTCTACCAATGTTTTGGCACAAATAATGTAAAATATTGATACAAAAAAAAACGGTGGAATTCATTCACTTGTAGTCATGGTATTCCAAAAATATAAAGTAAGGCAAAAAATAATGCACAGAACAAGAAAATGCATATATCTTTTCTTGTGGTTGGGATAGAACTTTTTTGTATCAGTTTTTAGGACGGTAAAAAAGTCTACTATGAGGCATTTCAGGGTTATCCATTTCTTACGGGGTACCCTATGCGCCCAGTGGATCAATTTGGTTCTTGGTATTGCACTCACAGTTGCGTCATCTGCGATTGCAGCGGCAATTTACCTGTTGGTGGATGTAACGCGCATTCAGCTCTGAAACTGATGCCAACTGAACCAAACTGATGAAACGACCATCTAATGAAGGAAGAGCTCTTATACTCCTTGATGGCAATTTTCACCAAACTTTGCCAGTCAGTTCATGATCGAAACTGAGCTGATGAAATTAATGCTTGCTTGAAAGCGTCGAGTCTAAGGAGACATGTAAGAAAACTCACGCTATTGGCAAATATGCGCGTGGGATGGCAGCAAGATGCATGCAAGAATTTGTTAAAGCAACTTTTACATAATATAACTTCCTAAGGATCTTATAACAGAGAATTTATCGTTTCCGCCAAATGTTTGACAGTTGTAACAATATCTATAAACGATGCTGTGTAAAAGGTTTTCATAGATATCGCGTTCCACTATTGAAAAATCACGATTGACTTTGTGAACTTGCAGTCCTTGATCGAAGGCGAACAATGTTCGCCGGGTACAGTTAGCACATTATAAAGCTAAATCCACAGTGAAATTTCAAATTTTAATTTTCGACCTCTTGCGAGGTTACCGCTATCTCAAGTTGAAGTTGAGTTCGTATTTTTAAAATAACAACATGGGTATTTTAGATTTTATCAAAAAGACAGCCATAAGCATGTTTGACAAGAATAATGACCTACTTAAACAAAATTTGGTTTGTGTATTATTTATGTATACATTGCATATTTAACGGGTTCACTTCCCAGCCTCGTCCACCTAAAACAAAGTTTTTTTAACAGGGCTACTGTCTCTTGCAAGGAATTGACAAATCCTCCAAGAGTATCACTTTGCATAAATAAGTGCTTCTCGTCTAGCCGTTCGGATTCAGCATACAATTGTAGGTCCCTTCCATTCCTGTCGACACGCGCACAAGGAATGGCTGCGAGTTGTTAGTCACTAGGGCCTGGTTCTTTACGAGCCATTGCGCCACCCAATTTACTTAATTTATTTTTATATTTAACGAGTTATAGTGCTTACAAACATATTTGATCCTTGACATTTGATATTGAGGATTTTGTCTAAGTTTAATTGCAATTTTGCTTGACTATGCAGTAAAAACTTTAAACAATAAAACAAATTTCTCAAGTTTCAAATCAAATTATTGTTTTGTAAGAACCACCGCAATAACACCATTATTTAATTTGAAAACTTCATCTATCACTTAGATTTACTCTTAAGCCGTGTGAAATTCCTCTGACCAAATATTTCCCACATTAATAAAAATAGTTTGAAAAAAAAAAAACCTCAACAATCCAAAACATTCCATCTCATAACATTTGAACACAGTCTCCTTTCACCTTCACAATGAATATTAAACCACAAAAGGGATCAATCCGAGTCAATTTTTCATCGCTCCATTAAATTCGCATTTCATTTATTCCTACAAGTGCACACCACACATAGAAGAAAAGAAAAAATCCTATTCACTTTATAGCAACGAGAACAAGACTCTCTCTCTTGTTCACATTACATGCAATAAATTTCCCTAAATTATTTACACAAAGAATTATTTCCAATGTCCCAAGAGTCCCAACTATATATCTTAATTATGTCAAATGTAATGAACTGTCAGTAATCGCAACTTTACGCACTTTGATGTAACGCGTTGTTTGTAGGGATTTTTTTTGTTGGTTTTATCTGAATCCCATTTCATTCATGACAAATAAAAAAATTCGTTTAAGAAATAAAAATTCAGCTGATGAATGCAATTTGTTCGTCCTTTTATCCTTTTTGAATCAATGAATAACTGAATGAATGAATATTACAAAGACACCTTGTTGTGTAGGTACTTGTGTGTCTTTCGTCTTCGTCTTCATCGTTGTCGGGTTTGTCTTCAAATCGAATGATAAAAGTGCGTAAAAAATGGATGATAATGGTGATGGACATCAATATACAAAAGGAAGCATGTCCAGCCTCGCCTAATGCCCGAGGATCAGAGGAGCCGCATTGCTGCTGATGCCACCCTCGACATTTTCGAGTGTCCTTTTTCACACTGTTCAGTGTTCATCAGTGGCAAATGTAATTTATCACAGAGAAGCAAACATTGCTCCACAACTGGACATAATAATAAAGGACATGAATTTTGACACCTCTTTTTCATGTTTAAAGACACGTTTTTTTTTTTAATTTTTTATAGGATGTGCGGCATGAAATTCGATATCGAAATATTATTGCTTGACGGTTACAAAAAAGAAAAATAAAATGACAAAAATAATGATCCTTTGCGGATCATTAAGTCTCAATCACATAATTTTTTTCTCCATAGAATGTATGTTCTCAAATAAAGGTACACATGGACACATTCATGTTGTGTACTCAAACGTTCTACAATACTCCTCGAACATTCATTTCAGTTTAATTGTCATCAGATGAATGGATATAAGGTTTAGGTATATGTATCGTCGAGCTCGAACGGCGGCTTGGCGGAAAAGGATTCTTCGCTAAAGAGACACCCGTCCAGGAGCTGCAGCATCCTCCCTATTAATTCCCATTTATTGTCATTATTATGATTATTTTCATGCATCACTGCGTCGTATTCGGTTTAATTTTTCTTCCATTAAATGGCGGAGTTAATTTATTATCCCTGATGATGATTCTGCTCTTAAGTATGTACCTATTCATATGTCGGTGACGGTGTCCTTTAATGGTGAAATGGTGACATCGCAGATGAACTCTCACAGCCATATGAGTGCCAGAGAGTCTATTAAATTGAACTAGTGATCCTGTTTTTTTTTTTCTTTTCTTATATATTCACTGCTCTCCCTGATGCCATGTATGTCGTATCAATTTGAAAGGACACTTTAATTTTCGTTTAATTTTGAAAATATTTATTTAAGTGGATGAATATATAGAAAAGAATAAGGATTGAGGACCCCTATTATAAGGACATAGAACAGTCATTAGGGGATTACAAACTTGGCGAAGGATTTTAGAAAATTGCATGTGATTTATGAACTAGAGAACAAACGTATTTTGGATTTCTGTTTTTAATTTTCTGAAGTGCGGTGCTTTTGTATTATTTTGTAAATTTATTTACTTGTTTATGTTTTTATGAAGAGTCTATCTTGTTGATCGGTGGGAAAAAAAGAAGAGAAGATCATGTTTACAAGAATGTCACTTCAAGTGATCCTTTAAACTCAAAACAGCAAAATCAAATGATATCTAGTAATGACTTTTTGTTTAAGAATTTGACTTTTGCTACGTTTAAGAATTGAGTTGAAAATTAAATCTAGTATTCTAAGATGACTACTCCTTCATGACACTTTTTGAAATTGAAAAGCATCACCGGTTAGGTGGTATTTTTGGTAAAGGTAACTTGAAAATTGAGATGTATTTGAGAATTTAATTAAAAATATCTTGTATGGTTTACAAAATTTGATAAAAAGATTTTCCGGAAAAGTTAAAAGATACCTTAAAAAAATCGAAAAATAATATTAAAAGAAATTGTTAGGTAAAATTAACCGAGTAACAGGTTTTTATTTTCAACAGTTTTTGGAGTTAACTTTTGATCAAGCTACAAGATTTAAACGTGCGTCGCGTCGGTTGTGTTAATGTAACCCATTTCCCTGCAGAAAATATTAATAATCCAGTAAAACAACATAAGAATCTAAGTGATTTAATTTGTCCTCCTATTAAACTGATAGCAGTGATTTATGAATCAAGGTTAAGAAATTCAGTATTATTATTCAATTAGCACAACTACACGGATGGATTAACATGGAAAGCTGTAATTTTAACAGTACTCACCTATTTGGTTAATCTGATGCCTTGTCATTTTTAACAGAAATTTGGTTGTACGACCTCGAACTATCAGACTACAACATACCTGGTTATATACTTTATGGCAACTGCAATAATTCTTACAGTGCAGGTGGTGTTGCAGTGTTTATCAAAGAAACTTACGAATGCGAAGTTGTTTTTTATAATCTGAGCAGTGCCGATATAATTAAAGTAAATTGTGTTTTTCAAAACGAAAAATTTAGTTTTGTATGTGTGTATCGCTTACATGAAACAAGCTTGAATATCTTTTTTGAACAATTAGATAATCTCTTAAAGAATATAAGAACTACGAATCTCATTTTATTAGGAGATTTTAACATAGACATTCGTGTAACTAATACAGATTCGGACAATTACTTTATGCTTATGTCTTCTTATGGGTTAAAGTCAATTATAAATGAACCCACACGAATAACAAACACGTCCCAAACTTGTATCGATCACATATTTTTAAGATTGCAACCTAATTGGTTTGATGGGTTATTAAGTGAAGTAATCGATTTCAAGATCACAGACCACTGTATTATAATCTTAAAATTAAAACGATTAATTCAGGATCAAGTGCTCTAGTACTTCGGATGATATAAACAACTGTCTACTTAAGCGAGTTGCTTTCTATATTGCTGACGTGCTTAGCTTCATATTTAATATGAGTATGACCTCTGGAATATTTCCATCTTCTTTGAAAGAAGCTGAAGTCATTCCGTTGTTTAAAAAAGGTAATCGTAGTGTTATGAGGCAATACCGACCAATTTCCATATTACCACCATTCTCTAAACTTTTCGAAAAGCTTATAAAGGATCGTATGGTTGCATTTTTAGAAAAAAATAATGAGTTTTTTAGCAATAATCAATTTGGATTTCGTGAAGGTAAAGGTACCGAAGAAGCAATATTAAAGTTCTGCAGTGAAGTGAGTGAAGGTTTCAATAACAATAAAAGTGTTCTAGCGTTGTTTATTGATCTGACAAAGGCATTTGATTTGGTCAATCATCAGATACTTTTAGAAAACCTTTATAAAGCTGGTTTTAGAGGCCAAGTTTTCAATTGGTTTGCTTCGTATTTATCGGCAAGACATCAAAAAGTTAAAATCGATGGAATATTTAGCGATGCTCTAGAGCTTACTACCGGAGTTCCTCAAGGATCTGTACTGGGTCCAATAATATTTCTAATATACATAAACTCTGTCTTTAAACAGTCATCAATCAGCAAGATAACAGCATTCGCTGATGATAATGCACTGACATATGTTAGCAATTCCCTATTTGAATTGATCGCTATGCTACAAAAAGATTTGAATGTGCTTAGACAATGTTTTTCGAGACATGAGCTCATCTTAAGTGAAAAAACCAAAATAATGGTCTGCAATTTAAAACAAACAGCTCCAATCTTGGACTGTAATGTTATCTTCCATTCAGGAACATGCAGGAAACTTAGCTTAGCCGCACATTCTTGTGGTAAATCCAACTTTGAACATATCCTTGTTCCAATGATTGTTTTGAAATCGAATTCGTTAACAGTTTTAAATACTTAGGAGTAACAATTGACAAAAATTTAAATTGGAAACAACATACTGGGGAATTAAAAAAATACATGATTTGTGTAACACGTAAAATGTTCTTACAACAATATACTTTGGTCTCGTTAACTCTAAGCTGCAGTATGGAATAACTTGTTGGGGAGGTGCATATGAAAACACGCTTCATCCTATAATTACATCGCAGAAACATATTGTCCGAATCGTTTGTAAAAAATCAAGATTATTTCAAAATCGTCATATCTTGCCGTTGAAGCACCTTTATGTATATAAAGTGCTTAAAGTTTTTTTCATGCGAAGTGGATACAGCCAGGAACTCAGAAACTCAAATACACATAGCTTAAGAATTAATGCTCTCTTTCTAGTGAACATCCCAATGAGTAATAGAACTCAATTCTCAAATTTGTACACTTCAACAGCACCTAAACTTTTTAATCAGTTGCCTTTTGAAACAAGAAAACTTCGTTATCCTAATTTATTCTTTAAATCAGTAAAAAAGTCGCTCTTTGAAATAAATAGTTCGATGGTCAAAATTCTGTTTTTACGTATAGCATAAATGATAACTTTTTACCTCTGTATTTACTTTTCTTTTTAGTTTGTTTTTTAATTCTCTTGTAATAATTAGTTTTTTTTACCTTTTTTGCTAATTGCATGTATCAAAGTACCCCAAATATTCATTTTGCTTTAAATATATGCTTTAATTTTCCTGATATGGTTCATTCGTCTCTAGTTTTGTAACTATAGAATGATACCTATTATTTTTGTTTTTGTTTCTTTTCTTCTAAATTCAGATTATTAAAATTATACTTAGAGAATGGAATAAAAATAAAAATAAAAAAAAAAAAAAAAAAAAAAAAAAAAAAACCAATGTCCATGTTACCCTTGCATAAGAATCAGGATGAAGAAACACTGTTATTTACCTTGATGTTATTTACTGTTATTTACATTGATGCTTGGTTTTTACGAACATAAACCAGAAATATCTTGTTTTATTTTACTGCTAACTAGAAAAATAATTCAAAATAGCATTTAATGTTCTCTTGTCTCTAGACCAAAAAAACTAGTGTTCTGTTTGAGCGGTCTCAATTCGATTCTTTAGTTTGTGGGGGCACAATTTATGTTGTTTTTTTTTTTAATCCGCGACGCATTTCATCGCCTGAGAATTGTTTTGTTGTAAATGCCAAAATGGAATTTTTTAAAGTGGATATGCAGTACTATGTTTTCGAAGGTCCTCTTTCTATTTCAATCAGAATTGACCTATCATTTAACGTTGCTGAGATAATTAGTATGAATTTTGTCGTATATCCAACAAAATAAGCATACCCTTAATTTTGGTTTCGCGTACACGCCAGGTTTTGGCATATACCTAAATCAAAAATTCAATGTATTTTGCCGCAATTTTTTCTTTAATATTGTTTTGTCTATAGGCTTAAGACATACGATCAAAAATTTAAAATAAAATCTGAAAATTGTTTTGTCGTACGTATTTACATATATATACAAGGCCGATTGAAAAAAATCAGTCAGTTTGCCAGCTCGATTTTTAAAATTTTCAACGAAATATTATCTGATAACCCATTAATCAAAGATCTGACTCTTTGGAGTGACTCCTGTGTCCCTCAAAATAAAAAATAAGGTGATGTGAACTGCTTTGCTTTTCCTACTTAACAATTACACTTCCTTGAATGTAATTGAACAAACATTTTTGGAGCCTGACATTCGTTGATTCAGAAAGTTGACTACGTCCATAGCTCCATGGACAGGTGCCTTCGAAATCTGGAAGTATTTAGTCATATTTCCCTTTTACGACATATTTACTTCTTAAAGCTATGCATTTTAACAATGTATCTAACTATAAATCAATTCAAATGAACCAATAGACCTTAAGGCATTTTCCGCTAGAGCAGGCCAGTTTAATTTTGAAGTCATTCCGTTCACTAAAATAAAATTTCTTAAATCTAATAAAACCGATTTCTTTACTTTACTTTAAAAAACGAGTGGTAGGGAATTGAATTTCGAAGTGCCAGAATACTAAAAAAATCAAGCAAAACTAGTCTGCGAACTTCAGAAAATTTGTACAGCCTATGACTTCGACTCGCAAGCTTGTCTAAGCCTATATTAAAAGAGGAAATAAATTACCTTAAAAGTTTCTTTATTTTTATGCCTAAAGCCTAGTATGCAGATCGACCTTAATTTTAGCTCACGCTTTTCTCTCCAAACATCAGCTAAAATCCTAGCTAAATTTTGACATAAGAGAGTTGTGGAGAATTTGAAATTTGACACAAGATTTCTATGGAGAATATGCCACAGAAAGCAGCTGATCCTTTAAAAAAATATTTAACTATTTCAAAGATCAAATTTTAATTTTCTTTTTCAGTTTATACTTTTCCGTTTTGTCTTTTGTTTGTAATGAGTTGTCTCTCGGTCAAAACCAATAGCAGATTCAATTCAGGAAAGCCCTGCCAAACGAGAAGCTTCTTTAACATCCTACTTTGCACATATCAGTTTCACTGCACGACTGGATCGCACAAACTAGCTCTTGTAGTTAACAACTAAAATGTAGCTACATAAATATTTATTCGCAATTATTATTATTTATTTCGGTTTGCAGAAAAAAATACATTAAGAAAAAAAAGTAATTAAATCCCAGGAGACCTAGTTTGGTTTGAGTTCTGCTTTCGAACAGCAGCCAAAGCCTGTTGGTGGAAACTAAGACCGAGTTCTTCAACAACATCCTCCGGTAATTTTTTTAAAACTCGGTCTAGGTTCGCTAGCAACAAATAGTTGTCCAAAGGTGGTTGTATCGGTGCTAATGGGACGTTCACGTTCCTGTTCTCTTTCCTCATTTCGATAAGTTCTGCCACAGTCTGCGTTAGGCTGGCTACATTTTCTGCCATTACATCTTTTTTTGTGGCTTTGATGCATTCTAAAACAAGAACAAATAAAAGCATTAACTTTGTTCAACACATACATTAATTTAGTACAAACATACATATGTATAAGAACTTGCCACAGGAATATTTTGACAAGAATCATTATTTCTTTCCCTTCTGACTTGTTCTCCTACGGTTTGGGTTAAAGGCATTGCACTGGTGTATGTTCTGAAAATAAAAAGAATTTTGCAAGTTTTATAATTCAGACTTTTATAACTCACTTTTTTAACGAAATTGAATGCACCTACCTTCTCTTGCTCGAAGCTG